>JALBCR010003207.1:270000-463628 GCA_030710515.1 Abscondita cerata
AAAATAGCAATAGGTGATAACATATCAACGCTATTATCGCTACCACTAAAGATATTATTATTATGACGAAGTGTATACAATTTTATCACATAGTTTGATAATCACGCTATGAATTTTGCTATAAGGAAGGGAAGGGGCCGATAATGTAATCTAGGCGAGGGTATCCCAAGTCAGTGCAACCAAGTTTTTCTAGGTGTTCGTACGGGTGAAATATTACATAAAAACAACCCCTCCATACATACAGTACATTAAAAAACTGAGGATTAAATACCAGTAATTTAATAGGTGGGTAAGTTATGACGTGTGATTGTGTTGTATTAACGTGTTGTGACGTTTTGTGATTTTACAACACATATTGTGCCTAGGTATATTAAAAACAATTACTGTAAAATTTACGTACGATCAAGCGGTTGTTATAATCGAAAATTGTAAGAAGTTAATCGTTTAAATCGGTGCGAGTCTGCATCCACAAGCAAGAACAAAAGGTCTCTAACTTCTTAAACGACGATCGCGTAATCACCAATCACATAAACAAATAAAACTTCAAACGGTCCATTGTTTTATTTAATTGCTTATACGAACTGCAGTTAAAACTGCATCAACTTTTATTTATATACGTCATATAATCACAAATTCCTTTTTTTTAATGTTCAAAAAATTTAGAATTTGCAGAATAAGTTTTGAAAACGACCTCGTTATTGAACTGTGGGTAAGTAGGTTTATGACAATTAAAATTAAAACAATAAATATAGATAAACTTAAATAATTTATGAGTTTGTATTGTGCAATATAGTTTATGCGTAGAAGTAATTTAATTTAATATGAAGTAAAATTAATTTATTAGGGCAGTAATTAGAGAATATTTTAGACTACAATGGTCTTTGGTAGTACCTACACTTGGAAACGAAATTTTTTCTGTGCAATTTAACGCAATTTTTTTTTAAATACGTAAACAAATATAAGATTTATGTGATTAAAATTATTTTCTTAATGTGGATATATTAAGATTAGGTTTGTACATACATAGTACTTTCTGAATAACAATTATTCCCACATTATAAAGATAAATAAAGTTGTATATTTTATTATTAGTTTTCATGTTAAGGAAAAAGATGGACTTGGGCCATTTGAAGCATATTCAAGAACGCAATACAAAGCTTAGGAAAAAATATAAAAAAATAGATGGTTCTTTTTTTAGAACTAGTTATGTTGTCGATATATCTAGGTAAATAAATCATTTTTTACTGTTTGTGTTTTATTTAAATTTGTCATTGTTGTACTGACTATAATAACAACCCTTTTCCTAAAAGAAATTCAGAGGATTGTGTAAGAATAATTTATCAATGTCTGGCGAATTTTTGAGCAAAATTGATTGATGAAACCTAGAGTTTTTTATCTCTGTTCGTTTTAGAGCAAGGGGGATAATGTAATTTGTGAAACATTACAATAAACTACAACAACCTTCATAACAACTTTATGCAACAAATCAGTTTTGGAACAACAACAAATCTTTTTTTTAAATAACCAAATGCAATTCTGACTGAAAAGAGACTTTTTTAAATTTTGAACAAAAGTTATATTTTCTACATTTAACATATTATTTTACAACTTGGGCTCTAAAATTAATTGTTAATTTTTTGGCACTAATTAACTGAAAATGAAAACAATATGTTACTGAAATGTTAAAAAGTATTTATCGATGTCAGTGTCAGTTCACTGATGATGAGGTTAGCTATCGAAACACGTGATCCAATATAGTTTTTTGTGCAGTTTTTCGTGGTTTTTCTTTTTGTTATATGAAATAGCAAAAATCACAAGATACATTTTTTATTGGGTAATCTGTATACCCATAGTGAAATCATTACAGTTTTCATTAAATGTTTAAAATGAGCAACAAATAGTAATTTGCATTTTTGAAAAACTAAAAAAAATATTAATTTTCAACGACGATGATACCAGAAATACATATTAGAGGTATCACAGAAAAATAAACTATACTCAGTATACTATTGGCGCGGAGTAATAAACCTGTCAGAATAATCTCCCGTATTGCAGTGGCGTAGGTACCTGGTACGTTTGAAAAATCATATTTTTAGTAGGTTTGAATTATTATGTGGTTATATGTTATTTATTTTATTTGTATAGTAGATCACATTACAAATTTTACTTCTTACGTATTATATACCATTATTTTTGTATCTTTGTATAATACCCACATCTACGGCTATGATTCTCATTTCGTCAGTACCTGGGCTGATGGCAACGTGTTTGAACAGATTAAACTATTGTTCTCAGACCCTAGATGGGTCGATATGCTGCAAGAGCGGCACAATGATCGTATTTTGGTTAGAATTTATTGGTTTTTACTTAACCGTAGAAATACCGCTTTCACAAGAAAATTAAGAATTATGATTTATTACTCCGCGCCAATAGTATACAGACAGAAACTCCGCTCGCAGAATTTTTTGTCATTTCATGAAACTCGCGCATTAGTAATATGGCCGATATCACCTCTTTGTTTTTGCAAAGTACCAAACTTTTTTAATAGTTATTCTACAAGACAGTATTCACTGCCTGAACTGAATTTATAAGACGTTACTTTAATTATTATGTACGCAAGTACATCTCGTAATCCTCAAGTAAGCAAATGCTTTGTGTTATTTGGAAGTACTTGCAAGATTGTGTAAAACAATTAAAACCTTTTAAAAATACGAATTCAAGTAATTCATATACATATTTAACACCTAAACCTACCTAAACTTTCTTTGTAATCTCAGCCGCTAAAGATGAGAAAACTATTGGATATTTCGGGAAAGACAACATCTGATTAAAATAATAATAATAATAATAATAATAATAATAATAAGCATTTATTTCAAACGGGTAGTTACCCAAACTAGAAAAATAAGTATAATAATATAAATAAATTAAAAGAGAACATAAGATACATTTCTAATAGGTAATTATGAATTCACACATTGTTTTTTACAGTATCTAAAATAAATGATAAATTATCTGTCGTAATGTCACAATTGCCACATAACACGTTAAAATTACTGCATATGATATTAATAGGGCTGCTCACCAAAACATTAGTTCTCGAAGGGGTTGTATAAAAAAAGAAAGAATTTCGAATATTATATCGCGGTACGTTAATGTTTATTTTCTCTAATAATTGTGGGCAGTTAATTTTATTTCGCATTAGGTTAAAAAGAAACCTAACACTCAGTAGAGTTCTTCGAGTATTTAAAGAAACCATGTTAAAATTAGCGAGAGCCGCAGAGTATTGAAAATCGTGCCTTGGATATGATCCCGATGAAATATAAACAAGATATTTTAAGAACCTTTTTGTAGTGACTCTAGACTATTGATATGAATTTTATAAGTAGGATACCAAATTAGTGATCCGTATTCAACTATAGGCAATACAAACGCATAAAATAACACTTTTACACAGTGAATGTTTGTAAACTCTCTGCAGTTCCTATGAATAAAGCCGAGGGTTCTGTTAGCTCTTAGGAATATACGGTTAAGGTGATCTATAAATAGTAATTTGCTGTCAAAATGAATACCAAGGTCTTTAATACTGAACACACGATTTAAAGTCAAGTTATCTATAGAATAGTTATAGAGCAGCGGATTATGCGTTCTTGTGTAGGTTAGAACGGAGCATTTACCTACATTCAGATGTAACTTATTACTCATACACCATGTACTTATCATGTCTAAATCATGTTGCAGTTGCAAGCAGTCATTGACGTCATTTATCTGGCTAAAAATCTTTAGATCGTCAGCGAACAATAATTTTTGACATTTTAGAGCTAATGGCAGATCATTAATAAAAATTAAAAATAGTAAGGGTCCTAAGTTGGACCCTTGTGGGACTCCAGAAGTAGAAATAAATGAAGTTGATACAGCACCTTTATGCTCAACGCGTAGCTCTCGATTGTGTAGGTACGATGTAAATAACAGGAGTAAAGAATCAGAAAATCCAACACTTTCTAGTTTTCCTAACAATAAATGAAAATCGATCTGGTCAAACGCTTTAGATATATCTGTATAAATTACATCAACCTGCCCTTTCTTATCTAAGATTTCAGAAATGTACTGTGTGATGCAGGTTAAATTAGTTGTTGGTGATCTTTGAGATACGAAACCATGCTGATAGTCAGAAATCAACGGGAGAATACTGTAGTAGATTTTTTCGTATATAATCATTTCGAATATCTTACCAAAATTGCACAGTATAGATATTGGCCGGTAATTGTTAATAAATGCGGGGTCTCCACTTTTAAGTATAGGTGAAATAATAATAATGGAAAGACATGAAATATGTATTTTACATTGTTTGTACATAGGTGTTCGATTACTAAATATTAAAAATCAAGATTACTAATTATATAATACAGGTTGGTTTTCAAGATTGTAAACTTTATATTGTACTCCATAATGTTATGTAAATTCCAGATGAAACGTTTGCAGCTAAATGCATGCTTCACACTATATTCGTAGAGAAGGTGTCAATGAGAAGTTTGGGCAACGTTTGTGACAAAACCATAATTTAAGTGAATGGTGATTTTTCTGATGATATAACTTTTTCTTCTGATTCAGAAGTTTAAATTGACATTTCCTTTACTTGTAATTTATAGACAACAAAGTGTAAGACATATAAAATGTTGTAGCGATTTCTTTATCTTCGAATAAATAAAAAGAATTATAGAACTATTTCGTATTATCTTAATTTTTAATAAGATGGTCGGTGGGGGTTTTGTTTTGTCGAAGATACAAGTCGACTACGTAATCAACCTTTTTGTGTTATCAGCCTGAGTGATGCATGTGATTGTTTGATCTACTATAATGTAGAGTGAATTTGGTATGTATTAGATAGGACGTTTGATACCTTAATATCATTGGTATTGGTAATGTATCGTGATTATGTGTCTCGTAAGCCGTGAGACATAAATGCTGCTATGGCACTATGGCCCATACGCCTCAAGTGTGGTTTGAATTGTAGGTTTATTGGTCGGTCCCTACATGCCACTTGAGCGACAAGAAGGGGTGTTGTTTCATTTATTTGTCGCAATTAGAAAAAGTCGTAATTTTATCAAAACACACAACCTGCAGATTCTACAATGTACTAATGCGTTAATAGATTTATTTGAGAACGCCATTTCGCATTAATAAGGTAACCCGTAATTCAAAAATCAAAGTGGACCATCAAATAATTCACGTACGTCTACTGTAAATGCATAAAACTGGATGTTTTGAAATTAAATCTGTCAGAATTAACAAATGTACAAGCTAAGCTAAGATACACCTGTTATATCTTGATTTGTCGTTCATGACAAAGTTTGATAAAAAACTTTTGAATCACGTATTATCTATCACAACGGTAGTTATTGTTGAATCAAAATAAAATAATAAATTGACTAGGACTGTCTTTCTGCTACTTTCTCCACTTATTCTATTTATTCCTTCCCTCACATAATTTTTAGTTGACATTTTTAATCAATTAAGAATACTTTTTCTATTCTTAATTGTCTTTAAATTTTCCTTTCTTCACCATTACTTCATTTACCCTTAAATGTTACTCCTTCCATAGTCATATTCAAAAAATAGCAATTTTTGAAAAATCGATTTATTTTGAAGGTCATTCCTCAAAGTGTAATTATTAGAAAATTCAAATTTTGTGTTGATTATGAAATTTGAAGTCAAGCAAAACAAATAAATAGGTAGATTCAGAATTCTTAAATCTCAAAATTTGTAGAAATTGCAGCACATCAAAAAGAAGTCTTATTCTGAAGGGTGCACACGATCTAAACTTTTATTTAGAAAATGGTCATTCGGATTACAGATATTTCGGATTACTGGATATAGTTAAGATAATCCTTGACGTGATGAGCTCAAAAAAGTATACTTGAAAGATGTCGATTCGGCCAACCGTTTCCAAGAAAATCGACACTGAATCTTAAGTTGTTATCGAGATACGGCCTCTTTATCATTATGAAAAATTCCGAATAACAAAAAATAAAGTATAAATGAATTTTTTTTAAATAAAATTAATAAAAATTTTGGGACCTCCGAATAACTTAAAAATTCATTTATACTTTATTTTTTGTTATTCGGAATTTTTGTGGTGTGAAAAAGAGGCCGTATCTCGATACCAACTGAAGATTCAGTAACAAACAGAAAAACACCAAAAACTGCACCAAAAAACTTTACTCGGACACGTGTTTCAATAGCTAAGCTATCATCATCAGCGATACCGATACTAAAATTAAAAACAATAGGAAGCTTATATATACTATCTGCGTGTCACGCATCGTTAAACTTAATTGATTCTTAGATAAGCTTAAATACTTTTCAAAATTTATAACTTTGACACCCTGTAACTTTTTTTGCATGCACATACATACTGAGGTAAGTTAAATTCAATCGAGTTATTTTTAGCCCCAGAATATGTGGTTTAATTTATGACCTCCATTTTCGTTACACCCTGTATAAAAATTAATTTTATCAACAATGTAATTTTACTCTAAATTAAGTCTTTCGTTTTATTAAAGTTATGGTCGTGTGAAAAATAGTGTACACGACTCGCACGGAAAGTGTCTATCTGTGCTCCTGAATTTTCCTTCCCTCGCACAATATCATTTACTCTTCGTGCTGGTCATGTAAATAACTATAAGTATTATAACAGCCCAAAAAGTACGAGTTCTTTTTAATAATTTATTTGAACTTGTTTTCCGTAAAGCTGCGTTTACACAATGTTTCCAAATTCCAGCAGCTGGTATATGCGCATACGTAAGATGTTTATGAATCATTATGTATTTCTTAGAGTAAACGGACTCTATTTCGTCTTTTTTCAGAAAATGGTCTAGACTCGATATTGATCCCTTCGACTCATTCCCCTTTCCAATTCCAGTTTACTCCGTGTGTTTGATATTTCAGAAGTCTTTTGCACACCATAAATGCTATACACGCACTTTTCTCAGTATATCGCTCTCTTATCCCTTGTATTAGTATTTTTTTTTCTAAAATAGCTCTTCTGCATACTGTTTTGACCGCGTGAAATAATAAAATTAAAATATGTTTTTAGAGGAACTTTGTATACGTAATTGTTCCTGTAGATGCAGTTAATGACAACTTCTTGGTCACAGTAGTGTAAATATTTCTTTTTACTTTAGCAATGTTTTGTATAATATGTTGGTGTTTTAATTCATTGTTTTTGAACCTTCTTAGACTGTTTATACTGTACTATTAATATTACCTTCATATTATTTACATAAACATTCTTATAAAGTAAATGTAAAATAAACCACTGTTTAATTACAAATGAATCAACTACAAACAAAACTCACTATAGTGGCCTGTTTTTTTAACAAACACTAAATGAATGTAGCTTATGTTCATTCAGTTTTTCAATTTAATCACTCAAAGAAACGAAAAGTAATAAGCATAACCTCTGTAAAATCATTGAGATAATTTTAATAACAACAAGAAATTTTTGTTACCATAATTTGGGTATTACTCTTTTGAGCAGTAATTTATGTATTAATTATTATCAATTAAGTAATTACT
The DNA here is from genome assembly GCA_030710515.1 of Abscondita cerata. NCBI lineage: Eukaryota > Metazoa > Arthropoda > Insecta > Coleoptera > Lampyridae > Abscondita > Abscondita cerata. Next base: position 277,579 of record JALBCR010003207.1, read on the forward strand.
GACAATTTAATTAAATGAGCATGTACCTATTACTACTAGTACGAAAATGTGCAATTTATTTTAATGAAAGATAACTTCGATCTCTATTTACACAAATTAAAGAACTATACACATCTTAGTACTAATTAATTGAGATTAATCTTTTTAATCATACTATTGCATCGCAAATTGAAAATTTGCGAATTCATTGACCTTGTAAATATTTTATTGTATTCAACGAACTAGTGAAAAGTATTTGTCGGGTAATTTTATTTTTTAACTTTTCCTTTGAAGAAAAAACAATCGCCTTGCGGTAATAGTTTAAACGAACGTGATTATGTTTGAAAAATAAAAACATAAAGAAAATGCCATAAAGTTACTGTTGACAAAACTTCACGGAAATATGGGTACTTCTTATGCAAACTGTCGTAAATAACTTAAACCACGAAAAACATTAGTTCATAAAGACCAAAGTCGGTTGTATAAATAAATTTATGGAACGCAGTTTTGATTTTAATGTACGTAGTTTTAAATACTTTTTTTTCATATTGTTTCTAAGTTATTCTATAGTTATTTCCTTACATTATACATCCGCCATTTCGTTACGATAGGTTAAGTACTTATATCATAAACGCATGTAATTGTTGTATTAATAAGTAGCACACATTTTTAATGGTATTTTTTTTTCGAATTCTTCGCATAACTGTAAAAATGTAATGTAAAGCTGCCGAATCAATTTCAAGGATGGAAAAAATGTTTAATGCCGCTTGATTACGTACCTATATGTTTTAGAGGGAATCACAATTTTTAAATACACATCAACAATATGAAATATAAAATGCGAATATTTTATGTTAAAGGCTATTATGGGGTAACGGTAAATCTATAAAGCTAATGCTGAATGCTATTTGACCTCGATTGGAAATCATAAACAAGAACAATAAGATTTTAATAAGCATGAAAACTGTAGGTTCTTAGTTTTGTGTAACTCATACTCTTGAACGTGATATATATATTATCGCAATGTCAAGCTTCCAGTATTCACTTCCTAGTGTATACGTATTGTTATAATTGGCACTTAATTTGTTAACATACTCTATAGTTTTGCAAAATTTAGAAAGCAGCACAGGATTAAAGAAATGCAATGCCGAGGACAAAACGACCGTAACTTCACCTACGCTTATATGCTAGTAGTAATCGTTTCAAATGTGGTTCATACTTTGCTAAGTTTACGGTCACCTACGAATAGCTTTGAATGCACGCGACAACATAGTGGTAACGTATAATTATTTGAAGTATTCTTCACTGTTAACTACATCGTATATTGATTTTATTACTCGTTCAAACTTTTAATAAGTTAGACAAAATATTGATAAACGTCAAAATGAAAATAAAAAAATACTTATACAAAAAGTAACAGAGCAATCCTTATTATTTATAATCCATTTATTATTTATTTGCATCTAAATTATCTTGAATTGGCATGAGTGTAAAGTGATAGTTTGTCAAAATTAAATGACTTTATAAAATGAATTCTTATTTTACGTATTTTAGGGAATATTATAAAAGACATTAATTTCGATAACATAATCAAACAATTTAAACAAATGCTCAACAAAAATCTTAACATACTATACTATACTATAAGTATATATTGTGATTTGTAATTAAAAAGAAGACAGAAATTACAGTTTTTAAGAAAAATGCTTACATCAAAATCTTGTTTATCTAAAACATCTAAATGTTTTAATGTGGTCAGCATTTATTATTAGAAATCAAGTTACCTTAATTAATTAATTTTTCAGTTATTCAATCAAAAATAAAAATTTTTATTAATTCCTTGAAAAGCAATAATAACAACAATTAGTGATATTATCAAAATACTGTGATAACGTAAATAAGAAATTATGAGATCCTTCGCTCAAAAAAATGTATGTGTTTTTAAATATGAACATTGGAGTGCTACAAATTTTAAATATAACGACCCTTTCTGTTTGAGCGGAAAACTTTTGATTTTTAATGTAACAAAAGGTATCATCATCAAGTCAACAGCAATTAAGAACACTAACAACAACTAACAATAAAATTAATTATTTTTTTATAGATTTAATGAAAATATTAATCTTTCGTATATTTAATGGTGTCAAAATGTTAAAAATTCGTTAATAAATAGGTACATTGAAGAGGTTTTGTTTAAAAAATCAAGTAGTATTTACTTTTTCCAAAAAAAAATTACATATCAACCAGTATAGATCAATATCGATGGGAAGATGCTGTCAAGGAAGATATTCAAAATTAATTGAAAAAAAAACTCAAAAAATATCAACATGAATAAGAATCTCAGTGGAATTGAATTAAAATAGAATTTCAAAAAAGATTACATTTCAACCAACAGATGAGGATATGCTAACGAGGAAGAGATTCGAAAATTAATTGAGATAACAAAATTAATAAAGAATCTCAATAGAACTGTAATTAATCACATTTCAAACCGAAAGCTCTCAATTTTTTTTTCATCAAAGTTGCAAGTAGGTGCCCATTTCCTCAGTCACCTTGTAAACAATTCAGCAAAAATAGTTGGCGAAAACGATTAAATTTATGTACTTATATTAATTTTCAAATGTTATTATTTTGATTGCCACATAACAATTAATTATTGAAGCACAAATTGAAGTTTGAATAGATAATTGATAACCATGTTAGACGCTGATCAGACTTGATATGAATAAATCATTCGAAAACTTATCAAAGAAACAGTCCAGAAATGTAGAAGATTAACATATATTTTGTAACAAATTTAAATTATTATTTTATTATTAGAATTGTTTTTCAGAACTTGATAAGTGGAATTGTTTTAATATATAAATGTAAAATTTTCTTCAATTATTGCAACACACTTGATGATAAGACAACTGTGTATTAATTTTACTTGTTGAGATGAGAAACAGGAGGAATAAAAAAATTAAAACCGTGATATAAATAAAAATTGAAATTGTTGTCGTATCATTTGAGGACTGCTAGGCCGATTTGCCTATTATTTTTAAACCTTCATAACAATTTAAATAAGGTTTTTATTTATTTAATTTTGTTTACAAACAGCGGTACTGACCGGTAGTAGTTATATGCAAAGGTTCATCTTACATCCTAATTTTTATACACTTTAGTTACTAAGCACTACAAACTGCAGAAATAAGCAAAAGTCAAACATTCCACTTTTGTAGGAAAAAAATCAACATTATGATTTTGCAGAAAGATAATACTTTTATGTTGAGCGGAGATGTCGATAAACAAATAGTTATCATAAAATGTACTCGAAATATATTGTTATTTAAAATTCTTAAATTTAATGTAAGTATGTACAATAAAATGGATATACTTTATTAAATCACAGCTTCTTTAGGGAAAGAATAACTTTTACGAAAAGATTTAGAAAAGTTGCCCAGAAATTCGTCAGATGTCTCCAATGATACCTTTGGCGTTATTGGTTGGCAAATGAAATATGTTATTAAAAAACATCTTCTCGAATTGGACCTTGTCGAAATCGTAACCGTAGTTGTCAACGTTTGGCCACCTATCGTTTGAACGAGAGTTTAAGGTAGGTACATAATTAAAAGTCTTGCCAACCTAGCCAGATTTTTGGCTCAAAAGAGACTTCCTTCAGTGTAAAATCAGGACCGAAAGAAAATTATTTCTTTCAATCTAAAGTCTAGCTTAATTGACAAGTTCAGTACTTGACTTTTAGTAGTCTACTTACTTTGAATTGTCGTTTATTTATTTCAAGTTGCTCGCCCTAATGAAGCTCCTTACGATAGGTCGATAGGTGGCAAAATGTATGTTTCTGGTGATTTTTAATGCATGTAATAGGTTTATGAAATTCAATATCAATCTGGGACCAAAAAGGTATCATTTCATTTTTGTACTTGAATCAGCAAGTACATTTTTATTAAAATAAATTATTGTGTTGTTTCTACCCAACGTGGAGCTCCACGTACTCTGATTTACTTCTTCTGCTTGAATTATTTATGCACATGTATTTTTATTCAATTTAGAATTAAACATTATCATTAGTTAATTATTAAATTTCAAAAAAATCATTACAAATTAAATTCAGTTTGTGCTCAAAACGTATAATTATGTTTCTAAATGAAATCAATGCATATAAAGAAACTTTCAACGAGAAATTTGAAATTTTACTTATGTAACCTGCCCTCTGATTGAGATCAATAAAGTGCTTAATAATTCTAAGTTTGACAATTTGATAATGTGTTTATTTTACAAGGGACGGACCAAACCACCATTGCACACGTTTCGTAGACATAACCATGAATAAATAATTAATTATTTTTAGTTTGTGAATTAATACATGGCAATTTTCCAAAACAATGTACAGTTTGTACTTTTGTTATATAATTTTTTTACCGCAAGTTGATAGGATGAGAGGTTTTTGAGATACAGCCGCTTACCACGATTATTGACTCACCCTGTACATTCCGAGTAAAAAATTTTTGTTTCTAATTGAATGTGCATTGGTTACTCGTCAGGATAATCGTTATTTGTACGTGAAGCCACAACCAATATGAAATTTGCCAAACTCTATTAATTTTTAGTATTATAATGTTTATAAATATGTAGAAATTATTGTGAGGATTCCTTTAAGTGGAGAGACGAAATTAAAAGCCACTACCTTGGTTTCAATTTGCCGGCGTTAAGCCCAACCTACGCAAGTTTTTTCAAGGCTTCTTAAAGTTACATTTAACATATTATCGCTTGCATTAATGGCAGTCATGACTTAAAAACTTATAAAATAAATAAATAAATATATCAATAAGACCCAACTGTGGACACACGAACGAACGAACAATATAAACCAGATCGTCGGCAAATTGAAACCAGGGTAGTGGTTCGTCCATTCACTTAAAAGAATCCTCACAAGAATAATTATCTACAACTTCAATTCTGGAGAATTGAATTCAATTTCTTAAATTATTTTTCTCATCATGATCGTTTTCCAATTAAGAATGGATTATTAAGTGCTGTGCAGAATTTCAATCAAAAAATGTAAATGCGAGCTCAAGGTTGAGCAATTTCGTAGTGTGACTTATGGGGTTGCGCTGATAGGTAAGATTGCCATTTTGCAAACATTTACAACAATATGAAATGATAACCGTAGAGGTTTCAACGTTTCACCACTATTGAAAGAGGACTATCTTCAAGATTTGTTTCCCAATTCTAGAAGAAGCTTCTCTTTCAAGAGTGTCACCAACCGTTGAGAAACCTTAGTTCTTCCGTTCTACTGTTACTGCACTTTCTCAATTAAATCGAGAGGTGTGTTGAATCATATAAAAAGAGATAAGCAATACATATTTTAGTTTACCAAAAGATTTTGGCAAAATAATTGCTGGACCCTTATATTGGAAATTAGGAGTGTGAACAAACTACAAATAATCTAATTTATGGCAACGTTTTGTTATTATGATTACGTGCGAAATGTTGCCTCATACATACTAGAATCTTTGTAGTTTGTTCGCACTCCTGTCTTCCAATATGAGTCCAGGGATTATCATCCGGCAAAATTCCTTGATAGCTCCTACCGGAAGGGAAAAAAAACGAAATACAACTTATGCTTGGAACCATGCTAGACAAAAAGGTAAGTAAACCCCATTACTTTGAACTGCTCTAATAATACCTAATATATAGTAAGTAATATATATAGTTTGTTCGCACTCCTGTCTTCAATTATGGGTCCAGAGATTATCACCGGCTATTTATGATATTCTACGGACTCAGAAAAACCAAATACAACTTACGTTTGTCACATCGAACACAAAGGGTAAGCATGGCTTTGAACTGTTCAAATAATACCTAAATAAGAATTATGCATATGTTCTACAGGTCGTTACTTTATTATTAAGGTATAGGTATTTATTATTTTACGACTCAGAAAATACACAAGTGTTTTTGTCATTTGAACAAAAAGATAATTATCGTAACTTTGGCATTACGTCATTATAGTTCTTGTGGTTTAACACGCCATTTACATTTACATTTACAAATATATACAGTTTATAGTACTTTTTCTTAAATAAAAAATAAATAAAAGACCATAAACACCAAACAGAAACACCCGGTATATTAATGATATTCCTGTTTAACATTTTAGTTTTAAAATGATACTACAATATTACTGCACAATAGTAATACGCATGTCTAAGCAAGGAGGTTCTTTTTTTTTCTTTCTAAATTTAATAACTAGAACCTAAAGCAACCGTTCAAAATTGTATTCACTCTCTCAACACCGAATGTTTTCAAATTCACCCCCAAAGCACTAATTTTAAATTTAAATGTAACACTGCAATTTTTATTTATTATATGATGGATCGGTCTAATTCTGACAGAGTCAAACGGCGTTTTTCATAAAATTTTCTCTGTTCATAGTTTGTTTTAAAACGAATATTAATTTAATTTTAAAATTTTGAGAGTATTTGAGTCATTGCAGTATTAAAATAAATAGTTCAAAGTTGAATAGATTATATTATCCTTATCGATGAATTCACAAAATAAGTTTTTGAATTAAATTCTACAAAAAAAAATTTCTATGAGTTTATTTTAAGGATGTAAAAGTTACGTTTTAAAAGTTTTAAGACTATAGTTTTGAATCGAATAATTAAACATTGAGAAGCATCTGCTTTATTTGAAAACTTTGTCATAAATACGCTAGTTTAAAAAATTGATGGCAAAGATATAAAAATAATTATTTAAGTGCTTATAATGTTTGGGGTTGTGAAGATGATTACAAACATCATGTAGGTAACATGTTTTAGGATAAAACGCTCATCTTTAAGTATAGCATTTCAGTTTCCAGATTATTTTTTTTATTACAAAATAATTAAGAAAACCAGAGTTTGTCTTGTCGGAGATCACACGGTCAATAAAAAAAACTGTTAAAGTTCATCATTATCAGTAGAGCAACGAGTGTAATTAAACAAAATTGTATGTAGTTTTGTGATCGTAGTGAACTGAAATTTCTGGTCCCAAATGTGAGTGAATTGACTTTTTATCTTTCCAAAGACTACAGTTTTTTAGCAAACACAAATCAAATCAAGAATAAAACCCCAAAAATAAAAAAAAATAATAATTTGTGGTTCGTGACAACAGATGATGACCTTTATAAAAATATGATAAGAACAAAAAAGACAGCGTGCTTTTCACCAAATGCCATCGTGTTAAAGAAACAAAATTAACTTGGGCAAACGAAGAAGAAAATTCCGCAATAAATTTAGGATTTTGTGTAAAATACAGAAGCTGCGATGTTAGAAGTCAAATGTCATGCATGTCAATTAATATATAAACAATTTCATATTTAATTTTTTTCTTCTAAATCTAAATTCAAATGTTTATATGGTAAACAAAGTGTATGCTTTGCTTGTATTTCTTATCAATTTCGAAATTGTCTTAATTTTCTTATAAATCAATATTTTAATGGTAAATACTGAATGCTCCTGGTAGCTTCTATATTGTCGTCTGAAAAGTGAACTTTCTGACCTTTACACAGACTTTGCTCATTGCTCGGATACAACAATTTCATATTTATTTTACAATAATAATAAGAGAAAAACTAGTTCGAATGCACGGGCGTGAATGGAACAAAATGTAATGAAACGGTAACGCAGCTTATCATCGCGATCGCGAAGAAATTAAATTTAATTTTGTAATCAAATTTTAATTTATTCCACAGAGCCCTGAAAGTATTCTTATAAAATGAAAAATATTCGAAACATGTGCGATACAACACTTGGAAAACACCAACTTTCCGGTTGGAATTGAAAATAGCGCAAGTCAAAAATTTTACTATACTACACCCAAGCAAAGGCAATTTACGATAAAGTAATCTATGTATATAAAATTTTATCTACTCACCGTATGCTCGTTGATAATCTGGTTTTGTTGCCATTATCGGTGTTATCAACTGCTATCAACTGTATACTACAAGCACACGAGTGAATTAGTTAACAGTTTACAGTATCGTAAGAGACGGTCTTGCTGTGCGCTCGTTACGATTTCAAATCGGAAGCAATTGGTGGGGATTAAGGGAGTTTTGCTTGTACTTACTAGAGTGGGGAGTAACGCCTTAATTTTAGTTTTTTTTCAATTTTTTTTCGTTTTTGTTAAAATTGTTAAAAGTTTAAAGCATCATTGCAACAACACGTTTCAAACAAACACAATCGGCCATTACGGTTTTATACGCGCTACAATTGCTAACATTCGCACGCCACCTTTGATCATTTTTTAACGTTCTTAAGCGCATATACTTAAGGTAATGATCTTTTATTTTTCTTAAAGCTTAAACGTATATTAATATTCAATTAAATTCGTAAACACGCAATTAAGTATTATTTGCAAACAATTATTACGACCTGGTAAACACATTAAATTGTTTGTCGCAGCATGGGCATAACATTTGCGTTTTCGAACGTCTCCTGCCCAATGAGAGGATTTACCAGTAATTTATGGCATTCTCAAGACATGTTTAGATAAGATAGAAAAGGGTGGACGCTTGTTACAAATAGATAATAATATGCCCAGTAGCTGTTGTTTACTCAGATGGAAAGTAGCTACATCATTTCTTTCAATGTTTTGTAATTGTAATTGCTATCAGGAAACAATCGTAACGTCATAATTTATGGCGATAAGGCATTCTTGACAGGTTTTAGTTATTCTTTCTTGATACAACGTTTTTTCGACAGTGTTAAGTGACAAGTCTATTGCAATTCCAAACATACTTATCTACATATTGGTTGTAATGTGAATAGGGGCTAATGTAAAATTTTAATTGTTCATCAGAAGTAGCTCCTGCTTTACACATTTTTTTAAAAAACTTGTCAACATTTATTATAAAGTTCTTAATCATGTAGTGGTAATAAATTTATTTGTCATCTAACAACAAGAAGAAACAGTTTTGGTTTTTTAATCGGGTAAGGTGCTTAAGTCGTACCCCTAAGAAAATAATACTGTAATATTCAGTGCAATTGACATCCTCAAACAAAAACTTCTATGCCTTTTAATCAACAATCATAGAAACTTGAAAATTATTTATCAAAATTTTACTTTAACGTTTTTCAAAAATTAAGATTCAGTACGGTTCGCCTATATCGTACCACCTATAGCTTTAGTTGTAATTAGAAAATAGACTTGAGTGAACACATATAAACTATATTGAAAAATACGTAATAATCATAGATCACATTAACAACTAAAAAATTACAAAATATTTAGTCTGAACTAATTACTAAGTAAATAACATACAGAAAATAAAATTATATATTTTTTTAAAACAAAGTACTTCTTTGAAAATTATTGAGATTGAACACAGTTATCACAAATACATTTCTTTATTTTACTTTCAACGCCAGCGCATGTATCCAACCTTTCATTTGTGTACCCTAGATCACGTTTTCATGAAGAACTTTCTTACATGTCGTTTGCATACCTAACCATGATTCTTTAACTTTTAATTTTGTGTTCTTTTTGCATGTTTCATCTGTATTCCTTCTTTTTATTGTTTTATTTATTCTTTTTTATGTTTTCACTTTTTTATAATTTATTAAAAAACTTATACTGTGGTATAGAGTTTTTTTCTTAATTTACAAAACGTACTGGTAGATCATTCTGTCGTCAGAAATTGTAGCTGCCATTTTTTGACTGTTTTTGATTTGACTTAGAGTAGTCGATTATGGCTATATACCAAATTTCGTCGATAACTTTCTAACTGACGGGCTACGTGAATCACCTTGTATATACTACACAAAACAACAAAACCTTAAATTAATGTTAAACAAACCCATTTCTATAAGAAATTCAGAAAATATAATTTTACCCAAAGGTTTCATTAACAAGTCTGCTAATTATATTCAAATAAATAGTTATTTGTCTAACAAGTGAGGAAAGCGATTCCTTTTTTCCACTCGAGCTCGAATTGTCTCACGAGCATAGCAAGGGAGGCATTAGAGTGAGAGTGAAAAAAGGCTTTCTTATGTGTTAGACACAACATTTTTTCCACGACATTCCCAAAAAAAAAACATAATGAAAGAAGTAATATTGTAAACGTAACTTGTTGTTACAGAATTTCGTCACATTTTCGTAAGTAAAAGCAAAAGTTGATAATAGGTGGGTCCCAATAGTCTCGCTATAGTATTCTGTAGTATCGGTGTGGTCTCAATCTGTCATAGCGCAGCCGCGTAATTCGAACCAATAAATGTAGGGTAGCAATTTTTAAGAGTCAAAATATAAGATATTAAATTAAACAATCCTGATTGAATACTAAATTAAATTGTTTAACTAAGTAGGTACTAGGCGCATATAGTTCTAATAACACATTCTTACATTTTTTTAAAGAGGCATTTTTGTAACACGACATTATTTTCCTCGCTAAACGAATTTTTCTCACTATTTGTAGAGAAGAAACGTCCGTTTTGTAAGTATGTCGTGGAAAAATTACATTTTCTTTTAATTTATTTCTAACGAAATGGAATCGTCTACATGTTTCAGACGTTTATGAAACTCTGTGTTTCTACAAACCCTAATTGCTCAAAAAATTTTACACTATATAAGCCAATGTGCTTCACTAACCGAAAAACTTAAAGCTATACAGGGTGAATCACAACCAACAGGACAGCCATTTATAGAGAAATAGTTTAAGTTTTACAAGTTTTGTCATTTTAGTAGTTTGCAGGTTAATAAAATTTACATTTTAAAATTATTTTGAAATATACAGTATGTCCCAAAAATGTGTGGCGCATCAAAGTTATGTTTTTCTTATGGAACACCCTGTATTTTATTGCGTTTTTTTATTGCCCGTAAAAATAAGGTATACTTTCATAAAGTTCCCTATATCTAAACACATAGTGTTCAGAGTTACGTCGACTTTTCTTAAAATATGGAGTAGGTATTAAAAAAAATTCAATATCTTCTAATCTAATGAATCATAAAAATTTACTGTTACGTCTAAATAGTTCGATATTAGATAAATGTATTCCATGATTAAATATTAAACATCTCTTTACTTTCAGAATTTACAAGTTAATTATTGGATTATTAACATGTAATATGAGCCTTATTTTAAATAGAACACTCTGTATTTTAATAATTCATAACGTTAACAAAAAAGTTCTCTTTCTAATCGTATAGGTGTGTCATATGCCTAAGTGTTACAGGTTTTGCGCAATTCACAATTTTCCTAAATTAATAGTAGCGAAAGATTTTAAAAGATAAAATGCATACACGTAATTTAATTAGTTATTAACATTTTGAGACATTACAAGGTGTTCCATTTAAAATAAGGCTCATATTACATATTGAATAAATATTTTCCTTTCTACCTATAGGTGAAAGGGTGATATTTTTGTTTTAAATATTAAATTATTTTTTAATTTTTAATAAATTAATAAAAAGTTTTTAATTTTTTTTTTTTTGAGAGGTTGTTTTAAAAAAAAAAAAATTTTATTTTTTTATATTTAATTTTAAAAAATTTATTTGAAAATAAAAAAATTTTAAAAAATTATAATTAAAGTGTTGTAAATAAAAAAAAAATAAGAAATTTTAAAATTTTTTGGTTTTTTTTTTGTTGTTTGAAATTTTGAAAAAAAGGAAATAAAAAAGAAATTGGGTTTAAAGATTGTGAAAAATAGGAAAAGAATTAAGGGGAAAAGAAAAATTTTGAAGTTTTTATTGTGTGGTGGTGTGTGTGAAAAAAAATTATTTGAGATTTAAAAATTTTGGGTTTTTAGTTTAACATATAATAATTACATGATCATATTCACATTTTGTTTTTAAATTGACAAAAATTTAATTTAACTGTAGCTTAGGAGTAAATTCATAGGTTAATATATTAAATAAATCTTATTCTAACACAAATCTTATCCAGTCTTTTTTATTTTGGGTTAAACGCTTGGCTTCTATCCACGTTGTAGTTCTTTTTTCTAGTATTTTAGATACTATTTTGTTCCACGTATCAGGTTTCCTCTTGATCTATGAGGTATGATTTTTTAATTCCATACTTTTTTGACTTGTCTCGTGTCGTCCATTCTAGATAGCTGCCTAAACCATTTTAATTGTTTTCTTTCGATGCTTGTATTGAGATGTTCCATTTGAAGTTTTGCTCTAATTTTTTTGTTTCGATTCTTATCTAACCTTGTCACTTCTTGTATTCTCCTTAGGTATTTCATTTCTAGGGTCTGTATTCTTCTTTTTGATTATTTGTAAGTACCCAAAATTCGCATCCAAATGTTAGTATCGGCATATATAGTTTTAAATACTGTTAGTTTTGTTTTTGTTGTCACTTCAGCTTTGTTTATGAAATTGGTTATTTGTCCATGTATTTAAGTTGTCTTGTTATATTATCTATTATTATATTAAAAGTATCGGGCTAAGCACTGCACCTTGCTGCAAACCATCTTTTGTGGAGAAATTGTCTGAGTGTTTGTTACATGACCTCACGTAGTTTATGTTAGTGGAATACAGGTTTCTTATTACATTAATAATTTCATTTCTACATTCCGTTTTTTCAAGCTTTCCCACAATCTTTCTCTCGGTATTTGATCAAAAGCTTTCTCTACTCTAGGAACACTACATATGTTTTGCCGTTTTGTGTCAAAGTTTTCACTGTGATCTGTTGTATAGTGAAAATATGGTCTTGTATACTTCGTCCTTTGCGGAACCCACTTTGGGACTCTTCCATTTGGTTTTCAATAGTTGGTGTCAACCTATCTTCTAGTAATCTTTCATATATTTTTCTGGTTATGCTTAATAGAGTAATACCCTTGTAGTTTTGGCAGTTCAATTTGTCTCCGTGTTTATATATGGGCAAGATTATTCCTACTCTCCAGTCTGCCGGTACCTGTTCTTCTTGCTATGCTCTTTCAAATATTAATCTAAACATTATCAGACCTGCTTTGCTAAGTGTTTTAAGTATTTCCACCCCTATCGTGTCGTGGTCACCTGCTTTTCCTTTTTTATTTTACTTATGGCCTTGTATATTTCTTCCATTATAAAGTTGTTTATTGGTTGCTGTAGTTCTTCGGGATTTTTGGCTTTTTTAGTACCCCAGGATGATGCATTACTGGTGTCCTCTGATGTTAACAGTTTATGGAAATACTCCTTCCATCTTTGCATTATATCATTATCTTCTGTAAGTATCTTTCCCTCTTTATTTTTGATGTGTCCCGAGTTGTGGTTTTGTTGTTTCTTTAGATTTTTCAGAGTTTTGTAGAATAGTTTTTGATTACTTTTATGTTCTAATAATTAACCTGTAAATTCTAAACACTTCTTTGTAGACTTACCTGTCTACACCATCACCCACCCAGTCAGAATCCACGTATCCTACTAAAGTAATTTCTTTATCAACATATTTTAAAAATTAAAGACAAATTTAACGTTCCTGTAACATATCTTACTCGTACTTGTTTCAGAGGTTTCCATAGTGCATGACGATACCTACTTAGAATGCTAATTGAGGTACAATTCAGGTCTAGAAAACAACATAGCATACATAAGGTGTCCTAATAGTTTTCTATAATTAGTTTTTTAATAGATCATGTTTGAAATTTGTCCATATGTAGGTAAGTGTTGATGCTGGATTGCAGTTTTTCGTAATTTTATTAATACGTTTTTTCAAATTTGTAAAATTGTACCAATTGTCAAATCTTAATAAATGACGATTCCTAGAAGGTGTTTTATTGAACCTAAATCTTTTATCTTAAAATTTTTACTTAACACTTATTTTATTTTTTTTATCTCACTTTCATCACTGCCAACCAACAACAAATCAACTACTTATAGTAAAACTAGCTGTCCCGCCGCGCTTCGCTACGGCAAATTAAAGAATTGTTAGCAGTACATTTCGACCTCCTCAGAAACATGCACACCACTGTGCGACGAAAAAAGGCTAAAAAGTGGTAAAGTTTGCGTTTTTGTTGTATTTCAACAATTTTAAACCGGTAAAATTACATAATATTTACAGAATACTATAATGTATGTACGTTAAGTAAACAATACTATTATTTCTTCTTATTTACACCGGTTGGCAAGATCTCCATAGAACGCTTTCAGGAAACTCGTCAGTTTCTCCCGTCAGTAACGTTGGCGTGGCTTGGGTAGGAAGCTCTCCCATTGGCCAGGGCCGGCGGGCCGGCTGTTACTATGCGGACCATGGGTCAAACACTGGTAGAATATTCTTTTCTATCTCATATGTTATTTACATTTGAAAGATTATGATATCAGCTGGTGGGGATAACTAATGATTTATCACTTACACAGTTATCGACCGAAGTTGAAAATTAATGAATTATTAATATTTAATAAGCAATTGCACTTATGAGCATAAAAAATAGATAAAAACCTATTCTCAGACCTACCGAATATATATACAAAACTTCATTAAAATCGGTTGAGCCGTTTTGGAGGAGTTCGAGGACAAACACTGTGACACGAGAATTTTATATATAGGGTGTTAAAAAAAGAGTGTAAAACCTTGCAGAAGGTAATAGTATGAACCAAAATAGGCAGAAAAATCTTAAAAACATGGGTCCGCAAAGTAACGGTTGCAGAGATATGGAATGTTTTATGTTTTTTAGCACCTTTTGTTATTTTGCAAACACGTCGTAGCTTGCTGTTTATTGAAATAAACAGTACGCATTTGACAGTTGTTCTCAGTGCATAAGTTTTCCTTCGCTATGGCTGGTTACTATAACGCAGAATTAACAGATATGCATTTTATGTATGGTCGTGCTAATGGGAACGCCACCGAAGCGCGACGACTATGTTGACGCTTATCCAAATCGCCAGATTCCTTCACAACGCATCTTTGGAAGAATTCACCAAAGATTACGTGATACCGGTTTCTTGAGCAAACAGTGCTATTTATCCGAAAGACCAAGGTCGGTATCCACTCCTAGAGCAGAAGAAGAAATTCTAGCACTGGTAGAGCAGAATCCAGGTACGAGTGTGCGGAGAATATCAGCCGAGGTAGGAATTAGTGGTCCTCTTGTTTGGAGAATCCTTCACAAACAACTGCTTTATCCGTACCATGTGCAACGAGTACAGGCCTTAAATCCAATAAATGATCATCAAGCACGTTTGGTTTTTTGTCGCTGGTTTCTACGTCATGATACTGAAGACCCTCGTTTTCTTGCAAACATTCTTTTTACTGATGAGGCCGGGTTCACAAGAAATGGAGTGTTTAATTTTCCCAATACGCATATTTGGGAATACGAAAATCCTCATGCTCTAATAGAATCTGGATATCAGGCACGTTTTTCATTAAACATTTAGATGGGTATTGTAGGTGACAGGTTTCTAGGTTCTGTTGTTTTACCAAACCGATTAACAGGCGCTGCTCACCTCAACTTTCTGCAGAACACGCTGTATGGGTTTTTGGAAGACATTTCTTTGAATCAGAGGCAACAAATGTGGTTCCAGCATGATGGTGCTCCAGCTCATTTTTCCATGGCCGTTAGAGAGCATTTACATCAAACTTTTCCACATAGATGGGTAAGAAAGGCGGGACCTGTTTTATGGCCTTCAAGATCGCCTGATCTGAACCCTCTAGATTTCTTTGTTTGGAGATATTTTAAGACATTAGTGTATGGTACTCCTTTAAATAGCCTGGAAGAGCTGCAGCTCCGGATTAATCCAAAGTGTCATGAAATCCAAACCAAGGAGGGTGTTCGAAAGAGTTCGAATATCGTTGAGACGAAGATGTTGTGCTTGCTTGGAAATGGACAGAGAACATTTTGAACAACTTCTGTAACTTTGTTTTTTGTTTCTTGAAAGCTTCCTTTGTCGGTTTATTCCTAATAAAATAAAATGTTTGAAAAACGAATAGTGGTCCATATCTCCGCAACCGTTACTTTGCTTATTTTGGTTCATACTATTACCTCCTGAAATATTTTACACTCTTTTTTTTACACCCTGTGTATAGATAAGCATTTTATAATTTTGTTCCAATACTTCGGAGACCCTTTTAACATATACAAGGGTTTTCTCAACTTACATATACTTTCTTCGTTTTCATTAAAAAATTTAGATAATGAAATATAAATGTTTTCTTGAATTTCGTCATTTAAAAGGGCACTGCAAACATCTATTTGAAATTCTCTTCGTTCTCGATTCCATCATATGTTCTCACAAAAATAGTCTCCGTTTGTTCCTCATCATCACTTATCTTGTGATGGAACTTGCGAGTAATCACATACCATTGCTGAACCTGGTTCGAAACGAATGTTGTCGTGATGCTGCTTCTGTTGGTGGTAGCAACGCAATATGAAATTTACTGATGTTGTGAAGCATACATATATACATATAGTTGTTTAGAGACATATTTGTTTTACTTTTCGAATTACTGTAGCTCTATAATTCAAGAAGAAAGCGTTTTCAGCGTTAGCAATGATCTTTGGATCCGCATTTAGATTTTTAAATACCTGGATAACCTCGTTTAAATCGGGATTACATTAATAAATTTCATTTTTCCTTAATAAAATAATGCTGATGTTGTATCGCAGTCACTAAAGGCATGCAAAAATAAAATATGGTCTGGAGATGTTTTATCTATGATACTTTTCGTAGAATATATTTGTTCCGAAATTTTTCCTTTTCCTGGTTTGATAATATACAGGGTGTTTCTAAATTGATGCGAAATATTCAACAGGGTAATTTTTCAGCAAAAATTAAGGGGAGGACTTTCATATAAAGTTTTGTTCAAAACCACTTTCCTCCAAGTTACAGCCCCTTAAAGTTAGGGGAAAAACAGTTTTATTTAATATGTCCACTATGGAAGAAATTTGGCAAATAATTGATGCTAATAAAGTGACATTTTTGGCGGTTTTGTAACCTTGTATAGTTTATACAAGGGGTGAAAAAATTAACCCTTATAATATTTTGCCTCAAAACTTTTAATGCGTCTACATTTTCCTATTTAAAAATTTTATTTAAAAGACGAATTCAAACTGCAACTTTTTCATGTCTTTGCTATTTCTCGTAAAATTCTTAGTTTGATCACAAAAAAATAAAACATTACTCATTCTTTTTTCATATACATTCAGAGGGGTTATCGTTTGTTAAAAAAATAGGACGGTGTCAAATGATGTCATAATGACAAATATTTGTCTAGGTTTATTGTTCTAGTTTTCTTCGTGACATTTTTTAAACTTTCGAGAACTGAAATCAATTACATAAATAAAATGGCAAACTATACAAACGCAGAAATGGCAGATATGCATTTCGTATATAACCGTGCTAATGGAAATGGATTAAGAGCTCAGAGGCTTTACGCTGAATTATATCCACAACGAACATTACCCCATCATAGTTTATTCGCGCGTATTCATCAATGTATTCGAGAAGAAGGAAACTTTTCAAGAAGTACTGTCGATTGCGGATGTCCTCGATAGGTAAAACTGTAGCACTAGAAGAGGCTGTTCTTAATTTAATAGAAGAATCGCCCGAAACAAGTACGAGAATCAAATGTGAGTAATTCCACAATATTTAAAATTTTGAAAGAACAAATGTTATATACCTACCATATCCAAAGAGTTCAAGCGCTCTTACCTAGAGATTTTCTACCTCGTTTAATTTTTTGTCAATGGATATTTCAAATGATCATACAAGTTCCGCAATTCCTATGTCGTATTTTGTTTACTGATGAGGCAAACTTTTTCCGAAAATCTATCCGAAATTTCCATAATAATCACATATGGGCAGAAGAAAACCCACACGAAATTGTTGAATCTAATTTTCAACACCAACTTTTATTAAATGTGTGGCTTGGTGTCATTGATGATTATTTAATTGGACCATATTTTCTACCAATAAGATTAAATGGAAACGAATACAGCCATTTCCTCGAAGAAGTGTTGCCTACTCTTCTTGAAGATGTTCCTCTACAAATTAGGCAAGAACTATGGTTCATGCATGATAGCGCTCCTGTCCATTTTAGTGTTATGGCTCGCCGGTTCTTAGACGAAGTGTATGCAAATCGTTGGATAGGGCGAGGAGGGCCTCAGAACTGGCCTGCCCGATCTCCAGAATTGAATCCGTTGGATTTTTGCATTTGGGATTTTCTTAAAACGCTAGTTTATTCAACTCCCTTTGAAGATATCAATAATTTAAGGGATCGTGTCATCGAATCATGTGAGACTATTAGAAATACCCCCGAATTATTTCAAAGAACACGGAATTTAACGAGACGAAGAGTAGAAGCGTGCGTTTTATCTGAGGGGCGTTATTTTCAACATTTATTGTGAATTGTTTTATCAATATTTTGTTACCATTGTTAATTAGTTTGTTTTGTTGTTTGTTAATACTAATTAGTAGTACAATAATTATTATTCAATTTATTATTCTGATATTTCCTAATTTACAACATTTTTGACTAAATAAAATGCCATTATTTAGTTCTGCAGACTGTTTTAAGTACTTACGAAACTCTCTAAGAAACCAGGACAATAAAACTATTTATCATTATGACATCATTTGACACCGGCCTACTTCATTTTTTTAAACAAACGATAACCCCTCTGTATGTATGTGAAAAAGAATGAGTAATGTTTTATTTTTTTGTGATCAAACTAAGAATTTTACGAGAAATAGGATATCAAAAAGTTGCAGTTTGAATCCGGCTTTTTAAATAAAATTTTTAAATAGGAAAATGTAGACGCATTAAAAAGTTCTGAGGCAAAATATTATAAGGGTTAATTTTTTCACCCCCTTCAATAAACTTTGCAGGGTTACAAAAACCGCCAAAAATGTCACTTTATTAGCATCAATTATCTGCCAAATTTCATTCTTCTAACTTCTTCCATAGTGGACATATTAAATAAAAACTGTTTTTTCCCCCTAACTTTAAGGGACTGTAACTTGGAGGAAAAGTGGTTTTGAACAAAACTTTATATGAAAGTCCCCCTTTGTTGAAAAATTACCTTGTTGAATACTTCGTATCAATTTAGAAACACCCTGTATAATATGTTTGAACGTGTAGAAAGAACCGTCAAAAGAAAAAGAAGATCTACATCTTCGCCGACAATTATTACAAAATCAAATGCCGATAAAACGCTTTATTATTAGCGTATCTGCATCTTTCGTGGCTTTTTCACCATGAAGTTCTCAGTTTCAAATTTTGTTTTCAGCATTCCAATAAAACAGTTCTTGTTTACATCATTGCTTAGGAATTTATTTTGTGACACAGTTGATGTCATTGTCAGGGGTTGGGAAGTAACATAGAATTGTTTACAATAGTGTTTTAGTACTGTGAAATTATGCTAGATAGAGTTGCTACATGACGAGTGTACTAAATCCATACAATAGGTGTCGCTAGTCCATGTCGTTCTTTGAGTCACCTGTGTTTGCGTATTAAAAATAACAATAAAAACCCTATTTCTTATATCCGGTACCGGTATATCATAGCAACGTTGTTTGTCTATGTAAACAACGCTGAACAACGCGGTATATAGGGTGTTCGGCAGAAGGGTGAACACAGGAAAATGACAGGTAGGTGGGTCTTCTCTTATGTGCTCAGCCCATAAAATTTGACCTAGGCCCTACTTTGGGTTTTACCCGATTTTAAAAAACCCGACTTTCGCCTTTAAACTTCCATAAGTTTCCTTTTTATTGATAAGTCTTGCAACAATTATTTTTTTCTGATCTTGAGACATAGTAGGTCCTACTTTTGTTTAATTTTTGTCAAACAATTAATTTTTCGTCAAAACCGTCCGATTTGAAAAAATTTACAAATAACTCCAGTTATTCTTAAAAAAAAAACATACATCGCATGCCGTTAGAAAGGGCATACAGTAAAGATGTTTACATAAAATTTGAAGCCATCGATCTCTTCTAGTTTTTTTTTCATTGCAATGCAAAGTTCGTCTTCAAATAATTTTCTTACCTTTTTTTGTAGTTTAGAAGCTCCTTGTAATGTTTGGTTAGTTACGTTTTTAATTAATAAAGATTGATTACAATTTATATTTTATTTAGTAATCTCTTTTTACAATGTGTTAGCACTCCCAGTTGTGACGCTGCATGTTCCCAACTGCTTTTCATACTATGTATAGTGTGCATATAAATACTATACACAGTATGTTACACCTTTCTTCTTTACAATACAAAATCATTGAGACGTTCTGGAAGTCGTACTTGTCTTCCACTTCTAGTAGTACAAGTTTGCCTTTCAGAACTTTCATTATCGTTACTAACAATACTTAACTTTCTATTAGTATCTAATGGAATCCTTTCATTATCATTACTAACAACATTTAACTTACTATTAGTATCTAATGGAATGTCATCCTGTACATTCATTTTTCTTGAAATTCATTATTTGACTTTCTTAAAATCTAGAATTTCTACGGATAATTTTTCCATTAGACTGCTTAACTAGATATGACCTGGGAGCAGTATGCTCATTTATAATTTTACCTGCTTCCCAAATCCCATCTTTCCTTATAGTTACATTTGACCTGCTTCAAATTTCGTAGCTACCCTTGATCCCCTATCATAATATTTCTTATATCTAATTTGCCTATCCACTAGGTTTCTATAAATCCCCTTTTCAAGTCTAGGTTTTAATAATTTACTATGTATTGGAATTTTAGTTCTAGTTTTGCGACTAAATAGCAACTGTGCAGGTGAGGCATTCATTCCTGAAATAGGTGAATTTCTATATTCTAATAAAGCAGTATGAAAGTCATTATTAGAATAACTGTTTTCTTTAATATTCTTTTGCAATTTGAACTGCTCTTTCTGCCTGCCCATTACTTTGGGGATATCGAGGTGAACTTGTACAAATTTCAAAATTCCAATCGTTTGCGAATTTATGACATTCATATGAATTGAAGGGAACATTATCAGCTATGATAGTTTTGGAATACCATGTGTAGCAAATACGGTTTTAAATTTTTCAATAATTTCAAACGCGGTTTTGGTTTTAATAGGTAAAATTTCAAGCCACTTTGAAAAATAATCCTGAATTATTAAATAGCTCTTTCCCGCATATTCACAGATATCAGTAGCAATTTTGTTAAACGGTAAGTTTGGTATTTTATGAGGAATTAAAGATTCTTTTACATTAGCGTTTTGTAAAGCTTCACAAACAACACACCCCGTAATGATGTTTTCTATGTCCTTATTCAAACCAGGCCAGTAAACTATTTGTCTGGCTCTAGTTTTGGTTTTTCCAGTCCAAAATGAGACTCGTGTAGTAACTTCAACACATATTCTCTTAGTGTATTAGGCACAACAAGTCTATTATTCATAAAAACAAATTGTCCTCATAAGAGAGTTCATTTTGGATTTTATAATACGGTTTTAGCTCATTTGACACTTGTGAAATTTTATTTGGCCACCCATTTAAATAATATTTCAATACTACTTGTAATACTTTGTCCTCCTTTGAAGCGTTTTTAAATTTAACTTTTTTCTCTTCAGTTATATTTAATCCAATTGTTAAACTATGCACCATTTCAGAAACCCAAGCTTCATGTTTACCATTTTCATCACTTAAGTAAGAGCGGGATAAAAGATCCGCAATATACATGTGTTTACCTGGACAAAATTTTAACGTGAAATCGTAACTTAACAAACTTATTCTCATTCTCTTTAACCTTGGTGATACAACGTCTGATAAATTTTTTTTTATTAAACCAAGTAGTGGTTTATGGTCAGTGATTATTGAAATTTTCTTGCCATAAATAAATTCATGAAACTTACGTGTTGCGAAAACTATACTAAGTAGTTCCTTCTCTATTTGGGAATAATTTACTTCAGAATTTGTTAAACTACGAGATGCATAACTCACGGGTTTGTTATCTTGTAGCAAACAACAACCAATACCACTCTGTGAAGCATCAGCTTGAATAGTTATTTCTTTTGTATCATCAAAATTTGATAAGCAAGGTGCTTTTGTTAATTGATTTTTAATTTGTTGAAATGCATTTGTATGACATTCTAACCAGCAAAATTCTACACTGTCTTTTAATAATTCTCTTAAAGGAGCTGTTATTTCTGATAAGTTAGGAAAAATGGTCTTATATAATTTATCATTCCTAATACTGATTGAAGTTCTTTTTAGATTTTGGAATTTTGATTGCGTTAATAGCTTTTATTCGATCAGGGTCTATTTCAATACCTCTTTCCGAGAATACATGTCCCAAATACCTGACTTTTTCTAATCTGTACTGAATTTTGTTTTTATTGAACTTGACACCGTTTAATTTTGCACGTTCTATTACTTTTTAATACTTGATCGTGTTCCTCATAAGACCTGCCACTAATTAATAAGTCATCAATATACACAATTACCCCAGGTATATCTCCAAATAATTTAGTATTAACTTCCTGAAAATATTCAGGAGCTATTTTTATTCCAAAGGCAATCTATGAAATTTATAACAACCATATGGTGTACTAAAAGTACACAACTCGCTGGTTTTATTGGACAGTTTGATATGCCAAAATCCGTCTTTTAAGTCAAGAACAGTGAACACTTTATGATTAGACAATTTTTTTGAAATATCTTCAATTTTAGGTATTAGTATATTTGGGCATCGTTTGATCGCATTATTTAAATGTTTTGGATCTAAACACAATCTTAGGGATTTATCTGGTTTTCAACTATTACCAGATTGCTAACCCAACTTATAGGATTTTCTACCTTGCTAATTATACCCCTCTGCTCTAACTCTTCCAACTTAGTTTTTAACCTATCTCTAATGGTGTATGGGACTCTTCTAGGTGGGTTAACCACCGGTTCAACATTATCTTTTAACATAAAACTACATTCTGTCCGGAGAGTTCCCATACCCTCAAACAAATCTAAGTTCTCTTTTATAAATTTATCCCTATCATTTGTTTCTATGCTATCAATTCTCTTAATTAGGTTTAATTTTATACATGTACTTAATCCTAAATGGGCATTACATTACCTTTTGCTATTACAAAATTTTCATATAATTCCTGACCCTTTGCTTCGCATTTCAGATTGACTATACCTAATGGGAGTATTTTAAAGCCCCAAATGCTTCTAATACTAAATTTGTAGGGTTAATTTTAAATTGTTTATTAACCCTCTTAAAAATGTGTTCAGGAATTATATTAACCTGTGCCCCACTATCTAATTTAAAGGATACATACTTATCCTCGATTTTAATTGTTCCATCCACGTTAGTTCTGTTACTTCTTTTACTTTGTTACATGTAATGGAATTTAGAAGTAGTGGCCCTTCATCAGAACTTCCATCATTTTTAACGGTTACTTCTCTTATTTTTCTGCTTCGACAGGATACTGCAAAATGTCCCATTATTCCACATTTTTCACATTTTTTGCCATATGCTGGACACTCCCTTGGTCCATGTATCTTGGTGCACCGATAACATTTAAACGTTTTCACCCCATTTCTGTTAACCTGTGATGTTGAAGGTCGATTTATAGATGATTTTCTTTTATTCTTTACTTGATCGATCGGCACCACTTTATTTTGTAAATTTAAACTTTGTATTCTTGCAGTTTCTGCAGCTTTGCAGGTGTCCGTAGCCTTATTTAGATCCAAATTTTCTATTCTAAGCAACCTCTCCTGTAGATTAGGATCAGTAATACCTAACACAATTCTATCTCTTATCATACTGTCTACCAACGTTCCAAATTCACAAGTCTTGCTTAATTTTTTGATGTCAGTTAAAAAATTTTCAAAAGTCTCGCCTTCCTGTTGATTTCTTTTATAAAATTTGTACCTTTCGTACACTACATTTTGCTTCGGGTCACAGTATGCATCAAAGGCTTTTATAATTTCTTCTTCTTTCTTCCTGTCTTCATCAGATATCTCCAAGGTATTAAACAATTCAACTGCGTCTTCTCCAGCCAAGCTCAAGAACATATTTGCTTTTACTTCTTCCGTTTTTGTATTTTTCTCTGTCGCAAACATATAAATTTGATAATTTTGTTTAAACTTCTTCCAATTTGCGCTTATATTTCCATTTAAATTTAATACTTCAGGTTTTCTGGCATCCTCCATTTTGTTCTATCATATATATATATAGATATTTTATTTTTTTTGAAATTTCGTTGTAGATTCTTGTAATATTTTAATACCTTATTAACTGCGCCATGTAATGTTTGGTTAGTTACGTTTTAATTAATAAAGATTGATTACAATTTATATTTTATTTAGTAATCTCTTTTACAATGTGTTAGCACTCCCAGTTGTGACGCTGCATGTTGCCAACTGCTTTTCATACTATGTATAGTGTGCATATAAATACTATACACAGTATGTTACACTCCTATTTTGTTAACCGGTATTCTTATAAAAAATATTGATTACTTGAAGACCTACTATTTATCAAGATCAGAAAAAAATAATTGTTGCCAGACTTGTCAATAAAAAGGAAACTTATGGAAGTTTAAAGGTGTGAAAGCGGCAAAAGTCGGCATTTTTAAAAAACGAAAACTCAAAGTAGGGCCTAGGTCAAATTTTATGGGCTGAGCACATAGTGTTCACCAATCTGCCGAACACCCTGTATATCTTTTATCTATGCATTCGATTTTTTATTGTTTAAAGATGGTTGTTTTGTGTTGTCTATTATGAGTTCGCAAATTAGACCATGTTGTGTACCTGGATCTTCTGACAATGTTACACGTCGGTAAGTGTTTATAATTTCTTGGAACTGGTAGAAATTAGAGGATTGTTTTTCTTTTTTGCAATGTTAGTTTTGCAATCCATAAGAACGTGGATCTTAGAACTATATGGTTACAAAGAATTGAAAACTGCCAATTATTCAATTTTCAAGACGATTATGATCGTATGAAAACTATAAAGTTTGTGGAACTCATTTCGATGCAAAATGTAAAAATCCAAATGGAAGTTTACTACACAACTCGTTACCAACACTTAATTTACCTAGTTGTAGATTTGTAGATTTATTATGTCAGTACATTAATATACTTTGTTATGTAAGTACATATAAAATTGTAATAGTAATGCGACACGTTTTACTTTTGAAACTTTATACGAACATTTTTCTTATTATTTTTGTAATTATATGTGAAATAAATTAATATTTACTATATTTCGTTAATGTTAGATGTTTGCATTTCATTTTGTGATTTAGGTAATAATTATAATTTAATTAATGTGAGAACTATAATCTTGTTTTTTTCATATTGGATACATGTTTCCTATGTATATTTAAAACAAGGAAAATGTAAACCTTCACGTATATTCAATATTCCCGCAAATTGTAAAATAAAAGAATAAAAATCGTACAGATTTCTACGTTAATTTAATAGTTAGTACTGTAAAATTTCGCTAAATGTCACGTTAAACTTGTTGTGTTTTAATAACGGAGAATCGCACATCTATCCAACGTTGTTTGTCTATGGTCATTGTCTTGTCAAAAAGTATGTTTCCTGAAGCAGTTTTTAGTGATCGTCGGGTTCGCCTGGCATATTTAGTACTACGGGTTGCTACATTTCCCGTATATCCGTCAAACGTAGTTAACTTATTGATTGCAAATGGATGAAAATTATATGATGTAATAAGTATCCTTCATCGATGATATACATCGTATTTTCAAAATTTATATCTCCAGAATGTCGTTGAAATGTCTTATAATAGACGATTATGCGCATGCTTTTGTCATTAAACAGGGATAATGAAAATGGAACAAGTTCGTACGTCAGGAAATTTTCAAGTTTATTTTCAGATTCTTTCGATATGCACATCCTTTGGAAAATTAATAAAGATTAATCGGGGCAATGTTGTCTTCTATTGGATAGCCGCATTCATAACACCAAGTGATTTTATTCGTTCATGTGACAATTTATCTTTTCATCTCCGATTACTCCAGGGCTTATCGACATAATTTTCTCTAATTCTGGAAAAGGTGAATGGTTACACAACCAATCCATCAGTTTCTTCACGTCGTCATCATCACGATTAACCCGCGAACTTCTCATCTCGACATGCTCCTCGAACTGGAAAAAAAACATTGCAAAACTTTTCGAGTCCAACGCAAATAATGTGCAGGAATACCATTCCATTCCTAAAGTCTACTTTGAAACACGCTTTCCTGGACTCGGCCAAAAAGGCATTTCATCGTCCTCATTAACGATTGCTCAATTGTCAGATCTGACCACTTACCACCCCAAAATTTGTTGGAACGTCTAATTGTAAAGTATCCATTAGTTGTGAAATGTTGATATTCTTCAGTTGTCATTTTTTCCTTTAAATTAAGCATATCTTGCAAATATAAAAGGCATAATTTTGCATAAAGGAAGTGGCCATCTGGCATGAAAATAAGGCATCATTTTCTGAATGGTGTCAAGATGTAAATTTCAGTTACCCATTCTTTCCGCCTCAATTAATTGTTTTACAAGTGTAATCATCCGGAAATATGGCACCCATAACTCCGCTGTAGCACCACGTTGTTCCAATTTACCAGTTGATTCTCAAATTTCTGGACAAGTTCTTTCCAGCATTCTTCTTGGTCCGCCACGAGCACCCCTGATCTATCAAAATTGTATAAAATTCTTTCTAATTCTGCACTGAGATCGGGTGTGAAATCAGTTAATTGTAGGACAATTTTTGGTAATTGAAAGATGAGTTAGCATATGCGCTCTTACCGCACGTGAATATGTGTGCTCTGTTATAATTTTTTCAATTGAATTCAGTGCCTAAATACTGTTAAAGAGCTCTTTTAATCCGCTTCCAGTCATTATGTGTCCGATAGATCCCATTAACAACATTAACAAATGGAATTCACCGAGTCTTACAATAACATTACTTAATTTGGAGTTCTCATCATACGAGGAAGTGATTTCCCTCGCTTTGAAATACAGGGGTTGGTTAAATGTAACGAAACAAGTTTGCTGGTGTAATGAGTCACATTTTTCAGAATTGTGATACTGTGCATCGGCTGCAACTAAATCATTGGCATGCTGGAAACGCTCAACAATCTCTCGACCCCAATCATCATTACGAGCTTGAGCAAGTTCTGAAATACTACTCTGCTGTTATCTTAGTAGCGCACAAAAAGCAATGATTTTGAATGGGCGAGTAGATAGCAATTGTGGTTGAGGAGTCGTCACATCGCTCCCTCTACGGAAAGATGCAGCAATTAACTATATTACTATAATTTACCCAACGTAATGCTTAATGTGTTTTTTCGTTCATCATCATCCTTGAATTTCATAAATTCAGGAATGCCCCATTCTTCGTCACTATTTAGAGCTTGAACTTCCTTTTGACTATTATTCTTCCTAATTTTCTTCACAATGTTTTCTTTTTCTAATTTTTGCTTTTCTTCGAGTCTTTGCAGTACCCTAGAACCAATTACAACTTTTTTTTTTAATTTTGCAGGTATTGCTGGTTTCTGAGTGACTATTCTTAGCAACAGTTTTTCGAATATTGCTTGTCCATCTTGTGAAACTATGTTCGCATTGAATTTTGGATAGAGTCAGTTCTGTACCCCCGTTACAAATATTTTCTTTAAGAATCTAGGTAGAATAAGCTTCTTGTTCATCATTTTGAGAGTCCACAGCAATTGATCAAGTAGAAAAATTCCAGCTTTTTGAAACGGTTTTTAATTACCTCGGGATTAACTTTCTTTTAGTTTGACAGAAAAACTCGGTAACTTAAGATTAGTTTGCCATACAAATTGCTTTTCGTCCCAGTGTGCTTCAAATGATTTGAAAACACTTGGCAGTATACACAGTATCTATGCTAAAACAACTTATGGATCCCATATACGAGGATGTATTGATATCTAGTTAGCCTAGACCAGTTCCTTGCATAAACAAAATATTGCGTTACCATAGCAACGAACAATAACTTATTAGAAGTGTCAGTGTAAAGTTTGACGTCAAAAAGTAAACCAGAGTCACGCAATAAATTAAATGAAAAAGATGTCCACCGAAATTGTGAAAATCGAAAAATTGGAGTATCGAGCCATCATCAAGTACCTGTATTTAAAAAGGTTAAGAGGTAAGCAGATTTACGAAGATATGCTTAATAGCCTTGGTGATCAATGTCCTTCGTATGCGACCGTCAAAATTGGAATGCAAGCTTGAAAAGAGGTAAATTTTCCATTGAAGATGATGACCGATCGAGAAGGCCAGTTTCTGTGTCAGTCCCCGAAAATATCGATGCAGTTCATGACATGATTTTATCAGACCGTCGAATTGGGCTAAAACGGATATCTGAAGCACTGAATATTTCATACGAACGCGTTCATCATATGGTTCACGTCAATTTGGACATGAGAAAATTGCTGCAAAATGGATCCCCAAATGTTTGAATGTTGACCAAAAGCATGCAAGGGTAGAAGCATCGCGTTCGATCTGTGCTCGATTTGAAAACGATGTAGACTTCTTAAACCGAATTGTTACTATGGATGAGACTTGGGTACATTTCTACGATCCAGAAACAAAGCAACAATCGCTGGAACGGCGACACTCTGGTTCTCTAAGACCTAAGAAGTTTCGTGTCCAAAATCTACTGGAAAAGTTCTTGCTTCAGTTTTTTGGGATTGCCATGGAGTAATCATGATTAATTTTTTGGATAAGGGTAGAACAATAACTGGAGATTACTATTCGACATCACTGACCACTCTACGGGAAAATATTAAAGAGAAAAGACGCGGAAAGCTATCCAAAGGTGTTTTGTTTTTGCAGGACAACGCCCCTGCACACAAATCTCATGTTGCCATGCAAAAAATTCGTGATTTAGAGTTTGAATTACTAGAACACCCCCCTTATTCACCCGATTTGGCTTCGTCCGACTATCACCGCTAATTCAAATTCAACAACAACTGTTTTATTTGATAGTGTCGATACCACTCGATTTTAAAGGAATAGGTATGTTCGTTAGTTTCATGATTAAACCAATGATGAAATTTATGAAAAATTTACATTATCATTTACGTAAATGGTAAATGCTATCGGATCCTGAACAGATCCTTGAAGTACATTCATGGCAATCGGATATGCAGTAAATTTAAGGTTTATTTTCATTTCCCATTAAGGTTTGAATAAACGTTGAGTTTAGTTAATGATCAATTAGATGAAGAAAATGTATACTACTTATAAAACACGAGAATAAATTTAAGGAATATTTCAATTAACCATTTAAGGTAGTGGAAATGTTGTATGGTGGTTTTGTTTTATTCCCAACAGTGACAGCACGTCACGGACAGCATCAGGGTCGGCACAAAAGTTTTTGTATTCATTAGTGTAAGAAAAATTTGTAAAGAATATACGGGCAAAGAACAAAAGAACAATTGCATAATCCGCATATCATATCACAAGTGTTTACAAATTGTAGCTATTCTACTAAAAACAGTAGCTTTCAGCTTCGGTACCCCTGTCCGTGCCGTGCAATAGTAAGATTATCGTCAAAAATATTCATATGGCGAAACAAGTTCCAAAACTCACGCGGCGCCACTGGATCTTAGCTATACTCAATTTTCTTTTCTCAAATCGCAGCTACACTTTTTTCGTTTACCATACGGACGCTGTTTTTACAGTTTCACTGGTTTTAGACATCGATCAAGAAATAAAGGATAAGTTATGAACGAAAATGCGTTTAATTTTGACAACGCCCAACTCCAAAATAGATCATAACTTCCAACGTTTGCAAGTTGTCACGACTCCAACTATTTTCAAAACTCCCAATATCATAATTGAAAAGAGACATTTACACCACAGATAAATTAACAACTATTTATTAGTAATGTGCCATAATTTACATTAAAACGACGTTTTGATTTTTGATAATACAGCTTCTTCAGTTGTCATATCGTAAGAACGTACACTAGTAAACGTGTCCCCACAATTTCGTGTTGATATGTCTTACGTAGTAGAAACCATAATTTGTTAAAATTAACGCAGCAATAAAGGTCTTAACTTAACGGTGATTCTCGTAATGACAGCTGGATCGGATTTTAAAACATAATAAAAATAACATTTTTAACAAAATAATAATTGTTTGTCGCTCCGTCCTCGGTTGGTAATAAATTTAAAAAAATTAGGATATAGGTTAGGTGTAATTTTGATAGAAAAACCCATGAATTTTTTGGAAGATATGGGCGTCTGAAAGTTAGTTGCTAATACATAATTGAATGCTTTGTAGGATGAGTATTTTATTGTCGAGCGAACGAAGTGTGAGTTAAGGTAAAGTTATGAGAAAGAAACGTAGTTGGTAGTTGTAATAATAGCTGAGTAGACAATTTCAAAAATCTGCAACGCGAGGAGTTCAAGATTACAAAACGGTAGATGAAATAAATTGTTTCTTTGAAGATATGGTTTCTCTGGCGACAGACTTTCATGGCGTCGCATCGTCAAATTGTATTACTATTAAATTTTTATACATTATAGGAACTTTCATTCAAATTTATTGGTTTATAATTAAATCAGTTCATAAGTCCAGTGGTTACAGTATCAGGTTAAGTATTACCAGAAATATTTCAGCTCTCCCGAAATGTATAAAGCCCAGGTGATTCTATATTTGCATATGAGCTTCCCGAAGTTGCCGATAGGTTTCCTGCTATTTTCACACCTAACACTCAATTTAAAATTAAAGATTAATTCAAACAAACTGAATAGTATATCCCTGTAATATTTATACAAATGAAATATTAAAAACTTGAAAAAAATCTATTTTTAAATTATTGCGTTGTTCCGTAGTGTGGTAACATTATTTCCGGTATTACAGCTCGCAGCCATCTTTGATGAAACATAATCGATTCTGAATCGATATCCATCACGACACTATAATCGCCATATTCAATCAACCACGAAACGGGACAGCCAACGCATAACGCCATCTATCGGCGACTGAAGGAAACACTTATACGTATATACAATCTACTGCTTGTATGTATGGAACGTTCTATATTCCGGGAGAGATGATGTATTTCTGGTATTACATTATTCTTTGTAGATAATTTTATAATTTCCATTAAATTGTGCGCTTTACGGTTGTCCATAAACAATAAAGCAGGCGAATTGGATGTTAGTTTCGCATGCTTTATTATATGTATCAACTGCAAACAATAATTTCAGTTGTTATATGCCTAACTGTTACGTTTTACGGAACAG
The DNA here is from genome assembly GCA_030710515.1 of Abscondita cerata. Classification (NCBI taxonomy): domain Eukaryota; kingdom Metazoa; phylum Arthropoda; class Insecta; order Coleoptera; family Lampyridae; genus Abscondita; species Abscondita cerata. The sequence goes on from JALBCR010003207.1 coordinate 308,689, forward strand.
TTTCATGTAAAATATTTTTATCATACTACATGGCGCAGCAGACAAACCTGAATGTTAGAAATAACAAATAAACGGTGTACGGCGAGAATTGGCAATGTTGCTGTTGCGTTTGTTCCTCCAAAGCATTTCATAGCCATGGAGTAGTGGTCTAAGCAAGAACGGTCGTTCTCCGTAAAAGTATTGTACCCAAAAGGTAGTTATACCAGGCGCATTGTATTAATTCAATCTGGTTGTGAGTGCAACATTTAGAAACATCGGTTAAACGACAAACAGAAGAGATGGCAGTGTTATTAGCGCAAACTCGCACAAATGTTGAACGTGTAAAATTCGCTGTGACAAGAATCGTTAAGAGTTCAGCGCGTCGATATAGTGCTGCGCTTAAAACTTTAGATAAAACTGTCCAAAGAATATTGAGGTTAGATTTACACTATCACTTCTATAAAATTCAAGTGGTGCAAAATGATTTCGCTGCTTGACCGCGGTTTTGTGAGACGCTTTTGGAAAAGATTGAAGAGAACGACCCAACAAACAAAATAGGCTGCCTAGTGTTTGAATAAAAGTTTAAACAGCTTGCGTAGTTCAGCTACAAGCTGAATTATTGTCGAGTAATAGCCGATGTAACGTTTGTTCAGCTTTTAAACAGGCAGATTTGGAGACCAAATCAGCCACTTCCAGCATTCAGGCTGATCTGCAAAGAGGAAATAGCGCTTCTTCAGCTAATTTATACAACTTTTGTTTAGCTAACAGTTTATGGACTGCTGATTAGCTGCTTAAGAGAGAAAGTGCAAACATTGTCCAGCTTAAGTCTCCTGGCTGAAAAAGAACTGAAGTATTAGTTTCTTGATAAGCTTTTAATCAGCTTAGCTTTTTTTTAAAAAAAAAATTTATTTACATCCCTTTTTAATTTTTTGTAGGTGCTTAATTTTGTTTTCTTTTTTTGTATGTCTACACTCTACAGTGTAAATGGGAAATCAATTAATTACAATAATTAATTATACAATACTTATAATATTTTATTTATATCTACCTCCCTAGGATTTGATCCATCAAATCAACCTCTTGATCCGTAGCCCAACGCGTATCCAACCACTCCAATTGGAAACCTCTATTGAAGGTCTTTTCAAAACTTCTATACATTATCAATATAAATAGGCTGAACAAAAGCAGAGTAAAGCCTGTAATTCATCAATTCAATTTAAAATGTAATATATTTTTTCTTAAATTTAAATCATAACATTTAACCCCGCTGTATTTTATAAATTTTTATTTGCCTAAAAAATTAAAATTTTAACACGTTAAGTGTCATATGGTGACTAGGTGGACTCACAGACTTTTTGTCCACTTTAGGTTATGTGGTGACACAGTGGTTTCACTCTACCGAACACATAATTCTGCTTCATGAAGCCACGGTGGTTTCACAGATCGCCTTAAAAGCTATGGGATCATGGATTATATGGCCTGTAAGACTGACACATAAGTTTGGCCTGCGAGTATGAGACCAACGTGGCCTCATGGAATATTTTTTAATATTATTATGTAAACAAGTGTTTTGCTAAAAATCTTTAATTTATTAACACAATATAACTCTGAATTGTATTAAAAAAACAATGACATTTTATAACACAATTTATATTGCAAATAAACTACAATTCTCTGAAGTAATACATAGTAAAATAAATTACTTTAGGTTTGCGTTATGTGTATCAAAGAAACAAGTAAGGCAGTAATTTTTATCGCACCCTACACATTTCAATGCACTTTGTGGTGTTTTACTGGCAGCAACTTTTCTTCCCGATTCCTGAACAATTTTGCTGTAACACAAAACACATCGACGTCGCTTAGAGCGCCCCATGTCTTCGAGAACATGAGGATATTCTGCTTGATTTGGCTGTTCAGTTGTTTCATCTAGTTTTAGCAAACCTCGAATAACTTCTTCTTTAAATTTTGTTATAGACATTTTGTTGTTAGTTATTTCCTGATGGCAGACATAAGAATTTACTAATGCTGTTCCAGTTAGAAGCTCCATCGCTAATTTGCGGTACCATTTCAATCCCTTTCGTAAACATGTATTGTACGACTTTAGTTGGTCCGAAATGTCAATGAATGACTTATATTTGTTGTATTCAATGACATTCTTTGGTTTTTCTATTTCTTTTCCTCTTTTCAGCAATTTAACCATTTCTTTTCCATATCGAGTACTTAACATCAGCATATCCCTTTTATCTCTCCACTTCTGTACTACAATACCTTCCTGGCATTCTTCTGCAATTACTTCGCCTACTTTTAGTTTTTTCCTACTACATTATGTGGATTGAACTTCCTGTTAGACCTTAATGTCCCAATCAAGTGGGTGTTTCTTTGTAACAGTGTATGCGCTAAAGTTACCGAGGTGTAATAGTTATCTGTACACAAAGTTCGTCCATCATCTAACAGTTTTCCATCAAGTCCAATACTATTTGTGTAGGAACACTCACATTTTGGTCTCAGATTTACCGCAGTATATCTTGAAATCATAAGTATATCCTCCTTTGATACATAATTTAAAAAGTTTGATTCCAAATTTATGCCTTTTATTAGAAATATATTGTAAAACTTGAGACGACCTCTAAATGGTACCAGAGTTTCGTCTATACACACATACTCAGAAGGTACCATTGGATGATGAAAAGATTGTTGCAGTTTTTCCACTAAAGGTGCTAACTTGTGCAATCTATCGTCAGAAATAATTTCGTTGTTATTAAAATGTACCATTTTCAATAACAGCTGAAACCGGTTTCTAGATATGACTTTGCGAATAAAATTGTTATACATTTCGTCTTTCTGCCAGTATGACTGAATTGTTGGAAACGAGCAGAGACCCATCCATAAAACAACTCCTAGAAATGTTTCGATTTCTGCTTCGTTTGTTGGAGTCCAAGCACGTATGCGTGATTGGCGGTGAACATTCCTTTGAATGCATTGTTCAGCATAACGATTTGTTTCGGTTACCTGCAGTGTTTAGAGAAGGCAAATAAAAATTCTGAAAGTGCTTTAAAACCTTCAAATTAACTTACCATTAATTGAATTATGTCGTCGTTCACAAAAATTTTATAGAAATCATATGGGTTATTATCGTAATAATCAAAGAATTCTTTCAGAAAACCAGCATCTTTTTTGAAAATTCAAATGTTTTCAGAAACCCGCCTGTTGCTGGTTGCCATGCATATGGGGATGTGCTGGCAGAATTCAAATCATTTATGTTGTCGTCGTCACAATCAAAATTCTGCATATTTCTAATAACGTTTTCAATCGTTTCGTCTACACTTCCGGATGTCGAACAACTTCCAGTTGCAGCAGGAGTTGACGGTTCTGCTTGCGAAGATGAGGACACGTTTACTTTCAATGCTGACATACGCTTATTCCGATCACATATCTTTTGGATGGCGGTGATTGGTAGTCATTTTCGTCACTATCAGAAGACGACGATGGTTCATATTCTTCTGAGGAGTCATCCCTGCATAGGGATCTTTTCAGCTTCTTCGTCCGACATAAATTCTTGCCATAACTGTTCTAATCGCTTTTGCTCTCTTTCGTATGACATCTGTACACAGTCGTGGTAAAATACAAACTGACTGAAGATAAACGCATGAATCGCGGGTGCATTATTTCATACAAGATCAGACTTGTCGGCGTGGTGCCACATCGGTATCACATGGCCAAATAGAACAAATATGTTACTTCCATGCCTTGCGAGACCAACGTGTCACCACAAAATCAAATACGAAAAAAAACATATTTCTTGTATATTTAGCACCTACATCAATACTTTTGATGACAACAGGGCATTTCGAATAAAATTTGGTTAAAATATTCCGCGGCTTATTGGCCGCGTTTTTCAACGTGTATGGTGGCACTTAACGTGTTAAAATAATTCAAAAATATACCATTCATTCCTTCTTTCTCAAACGATACTCATTTTGTCACTTGCTTCCAAATATTTTTCTTATCTTCTTTCCTATTCTTCATTTTCTTTCCCTTTCTCAGGCTTCACCTATAATACTTTTAAACATCATATCCTTAGACCTCAGATTTCATAACTTTGCTCTTCATAATTATTTACTTGATCCTCTTCCTTCTTCATAACAAACTTTAATTCTATTGCATTAATCTTAATCTATCCTTTATTTAAACTTCTTGTACTTCTTATAAATTCAAATTACCTTCTTGCTATTTCTTAATCTTCTTTTCTCTTTGCTGCATCTAAACTTTTTAACACTTCCATGATTATCGATCATTGTTTCTTCTTTAATTCCCTAAACAACTTATTCCTATTTCTTAACATCTAGTTTTCATTTACACTTTTAAATAGCTACTTCTTAAACTTTACCATAATTCTTGTAATTTATTCATTGTCATTTTACATTGTCTTTTCCAACCCCTTTTCTTCATCCCTTTATATTTTTGAACAGGAGGTGGATGAGCTTTTATATCCTTTGCATTTTTCTCTCGAGGGCTGCTTGTTTTACTTGCATTTTCTTTGCCCTTTCTTTTAGTTCTTAAGTTTGCATTTAATTCACATTTTTGTTTTTTTAATTCTTCCCATGCTCGTTTAATTGTAATCCTTCTCTTCATTAATTTTGTCTTCTTAAACACTCGTCCTACTTCGATACCTATGTAACATTCTTCCTTCCTTCCTTTCTTGCTTTTTTCTACAATTTTTAGCTTTCTGTCTTCAGTCATGTTTTTTGTAAATTGTTTTACTAAATTTTTCAGGAATAACATTGGCGAATCATAAATATTTCCAGTTAACTTTGGCATTTCATTAGTGTTTATTCTAATTAATTTGTCCAATTTAATTGCTGTTGCATACATCGCATTTTCACATGTTCCTTACTTAGTCAGTATTTTTGTTTCTATCTTTTCATTTAATTCACCATAGACTTCATTTATTCTCCCTTCTATTTCTCCTCTGTGTTGTGCTACTCTGTCTTCATTCCTTTACTCGACTAAGATTAGACGATTCTTAATTTCCTCATTTTCTCGTTTTTAACCTTGTCCTCTTTTTCTAACCCACCCACCTTTTCTTCTAGATTTTTCGTGCTTTATTTTTTGTTAAACATTTCATTTATTTAATCCTTCTAATCTTCCAATTTCTTATTCATATTGTTATTTATTTGTTTTATACTTGTTTGTATTTTTTCTTCCATATTTTCCATATCTGTTTGCATGTTTTTAAATCTTCCTTCTTTGTCATTTTCTTCTCCATATTATTCATATTTGTTTGCATGTTATTCAATTTTTCAAATAATTTTTGAAATAATTGTTCTTGTGAACTTGGTCCACCTATGGCCTGGTCTTGTCTTCTTACCTCATGTTCTTCAACTTCGAATAAATCTGTGAACATCCTATTCTCTTCTCCTGATTCTTGCTCTACATCTATGTCTTTATTTTCTCTAACCATTCTTTTAGTCAACATTTTAGGCTAATTTATATATTTATATACAATTCTGCCCGACGTTGCTGGCGCCAAATTTATGTGACGTAAATTAATTGCTTAACGTAAATATTACTTTATTAGAGTACACTTACTTTATCATTTTTATTAAAAAAATTGCATATTACCTTAAAGACATTTATTTTATTTATTAATTTGACACATTCTGACCATCTATGTTTACATGGTTACCTCGACATAATTCATCCATTAAATTTAAAATCTAGAAATAATTTTTGTTAAATTTAAATCATAACAATATATTCTCATCCAGAACATTTTTTAAGGCAACTATGCCCACATTGTTTAGAAAACTACCCCACTCGACAGCCTTCCAAAATGGTAAACAATCCATTGCTCTCATTGATCGATGGATTTCGGATGGCAGTTCCAGGTATTCTAAGAATTGGTGTGTCTAGTTTTTTATGGTGTAAACGTAAACCATAAGCCTTTCGACGAAACATTTCATCCGTCTTGAGTGAACAATTGTTATTAGGGAAGACAACCGTGTGCTCAACTGATTCACCTTCTGTTGTGTATTTCAGGCAACCATGAATACTATTGAAGCTAATAACACCTGTAAGAAAAGATTACAACATAAACATTTATGAGTATGGTAATCTCGGGTAAACAGTTTACGTTTAACGAATGCACGGGTTGGGGAGTCACAAATAACACTTCTTATTTTAATTGTCATCATATGTCCATTCACATTAAGTCCGTTATTAATCAGATGAATAGTATCTTCGACAAATGGAGTCAGGAATGCCTGTAAATAAGTTGGTTGCCTATCTCCAAAAAAAAAATACTAAAAGGCATTGAAATATTTAAACTTTTATGGTGAGGCAAATCATCAATATTATGTTTAACTAAATCGAAACATTTTCGGTCAAATTCTTAAAACATTTTGCTAAGCACAAAACAAAAACATCCACCAGCTATAGTTTCACATATTTTACTAGTATCATTCGGTGGTTTTAGTAATGTTCACGCAAATCTTCTTTCGGAAGATTTACTTCAGGATCTTCATCTGACAGAACATCATTTTTATCTAGAAAAATATCAACATTATTACCATAATTGGACGTTCTAGCTGGTTGGCACAAAATATTATTTTCTGTTGCAGTTAATAAACCACCCGATAATGTCAGATAAGTTTCAGAATCATTGAATAGTGTCGTTGTTGGATCAGTTTCCGAATTAATAGAATCTAAAATTAATAATTATTAAAAACTATCAAAATTTACAGAAATAGCAATCCCCGTATTGATATAACACTCACACACCTGAATAAATTAGATTCGATTGTGTTATAACCTGTGTACCATCTGAATATGTATAGCTTCTTCAAATACTCTTCACACTTTTCGCAATTTTTTTCGGTGGTACGTTCCACTTTTTTATACTTTTTAAACTTTTTAATTCTATCTAAATCCATTTAACGTGGAAAAAATACACTACCGACAAAAATACAAAATGGAACTTTTGAGCAGGGCTGAAGTGTAGAATAATTGTTCAGCTTATAGCTCAGCAAATGCAAATGACGACTGGAAAAGCTGGACAATGATTTGCATCTAAACTGAACAAACTCTTAATAAGCTTATTATGCAGCTTGGTAATTTGAACTCAAGAAAGCTGTATAAAGGTATCCATGTAAGCTGAAGAAGCTTTTATTCCGCTTATTGTTCAGCTAAAAAACTGAAGCTGTACAAAGATATATAGTTAAGCTTAAGAAGGACGTTTTCAGCTTTTAATTCAGCAAATTCAAAAGATGCCTGGAATAGCTGTACAATGATGAATAACTAAACTGAAGAAACTGTTATTCGGCTTATTATTCAGCTAGACAAATTAAAGTAAAGAGGGCTGTATAAAGATACATATTTAAGCTTAAGAAGGACTTATTTAACATATAATTAAGGGTATTAGCTTAACCAGCAAAAGAAGCACTTGTATAGCTTTTAGTCAGCCTAAAAGCTGTACCAGCTCCTAAACCAGCATGTCAATGTTTGTTGGGGAGGAACTTGTCTATTTGTTCTGGGTAAACGACGAGGCGCATTTCCATCTTTCCAGCTACGTAAACAAACAAATTTTTTTGGTACTGGAGTGATGTAAACCCTGAAGAACAATGTTTTTAACAGGTTTATCTTTTTTAAATAAAAGGGAGCGACACGGTGCACGAAGATGTTACAAATATTCTTCATTCCTCGCGTGGTCAACATGGACTGAATGTAACACCTTATTTCAACAAAATGGAGCCACAAGCCATTGAGCATGAATCTCCCTAATGATATCCAGGAACAAGGCGATTTAGTTGTTTCTGCCATAGCACTCTCATTTGTATCAATTTTAAATTGAAATATTTTTATTTGCAATGTGTTTATATTATATGACTGTAATTGTGTTACAGCTTTGTATTTAGAAAAAAATCCGAATCGAATTAGTAGCTAACAAAAGAATGATTTTTGTTTTACTCATTTTAATAGTCATATAATACGGAACCACTAAGAATGTTTCAAACTTTGTAGGGGAGATGGGCCTAAAATGACATACTCGGGTAAAATGACATATATTATTTATTTCCGTTTACACTCGTGTTAGATCGCTGAAATTATGAATTGCCGACCAATCACCACGTGATAGTCGTACTCTGTTAGTTATAGACGTTAAGTGCAACCGTTTTGTAAATTACGTTAACAAACGTATATGCGAGCTTCAATAGTTTTTGAGGTACACTTTTAAGAAAAAGAAAAATCAATATTTTTCATTAATTCTGGGGAACTGTGGTGAGAGATAGTAAAAGGTAAGACTGTTTATTATGTATTAACATGTTTATTTATTAGAAAAACTACTTAAAAAATGTAAAATTTTGAACTAAAAAAATCACATGTTTTGGGTAAAACGACATACCTTCGGTCGGGGTAAAATGACATACTATGTCATTTTGCCCTGATGCATATTTCCCATACTAATATATCTTGCGCCAAATTATTTCAGAAATTGTAAAATGCTAATTAATGTACAGATGGTCGGAAAATACAAGAGGAAGACAAATAGACAAAGTTGGAGCAAAGAATCGATGGACCAGGCTATTCGGGCAGTAGAAAACAACGAAATGGGTTGGTTAAAAGCAGCGAAACAATTTGGTGTACCACAAGCTACCTTACGAAGGCGATGCAAAAATGGTAAGAATAAGATCGTTCAGGGTTCAACTAAAGGTCTAGGCAGATACCAAACAACATTTAGTGTTAATGTTGAAGAAGAACTTATTGATCACGTCAAATTGTTAGAATCTCGCTTTTTGGGTTGACTTCAACAGACCTCCGAAAACTAGCTTTTCAAATTGCGGAAAGTCATAATTTGGACCACCGATTTAACAAAGAAACCCGTATGGCAGGCTGGGATTGGCTAACGGGTTTCCGAAGGCGACATCCCGATATAAGTTTGCGAAAACCTGAAGCAACTAGTGCTGCCCGCGCTATGGGTTTCAATCAACCGCGAGTGAAATCATTCTTTGAAATGTATAGCAAAACCATTTCTGATAAAAGATTAATTTCACCAGAATATACAACGCTGATGAAAGCGCACTTTCAACAGTTCAAAAACCCCCTAAAGTATTCGCTACTACAGGTAAAAAGCAGGTTGGTGCAATAACCAGTGCAGAAAGGGGACAACATGTAACTGTGGTCTGTTGCATGGGAACAACTGGCCATTTTGTGCCACCGGCTATAATATATCCTCGAAAAATTTAAAAATGAATTAATAGATGGAGCTCCTCTCGGAACCATTGGGCTTGTACAAGAGAAAGGCTGGATGACTGGACTAGTGTTTCTACAATGGTTGCAGCATTTTTCAAGGTACGTCAAGCCTAGTACAGACGATAAGGTTCTCCTTATTGTAGATGGTCATGCCAGTCATAAGCATTTGGACGTTCTGGAATTCGCCAAAGCTCATGGTATAGTTCTGGTTTGTTTACCTCCCCATTGCACCCATAAGTTACAGCCCCTTGATGTTTCATTCTTCGGTCCACTAAAAACGTTCTACGATCAAGAAGTTTCCAAGTGGCTAAAGGAACATCCTGGAAGAGTGGTCACGCAATATCAAATAGGCTCATTATTTGCTGTAGCTTATGGGAGAGCAGCTACCATAAAAACGGCGACTGGTGGTTTCGAAAAATGTGGGCTTTTCCCAGTAAATCCAATTGTATTTGAAGAACATGAATTTGCTCCAAGCGAAACTACAAATCGCCCCATTACCGATGTTGCTCAATCAGAAGAAGGTTTGCCTCAACAAAGTCAAGGAAGGATGGAAAATCTTATGACTCCGAAAAACACATTTCTGCCATTCATAATCCGATCACTCATTATAGTCCTAAAGCTGGTCCTTCATATTATATTCCTAAACCACAATCTGTTCTTCATGAAGATACAACCAATAAAACTTTACCAGCAAACAAACCTAGAAAACTTAGTAGAATATCAGAAATAAGTCCAATTCCTGAAGTATCCTTTGAGAAGAGGAGCAAAAGAAAGAATACCCAGGGAGCCGCTGATATGACCAGCACTCCGTTTCTTAACGAAACCCGAAGAAAAGTTGCAGAAAAACTAGAAAAAGAAAGGCGTAAGTCAGCAAGAGTTGTCAAAAAGCGAGTAGAACTCGAAGCTGAAGATCAATCTGAAGAAATTGATCCATTCCATGAGTCGGATGATGATGATGCTTCATGCCTCTACTGCTTAGAGCTCTATTCAATGTCGAAAAGTAAGGAAGCATGGATTAGATGTACAACATGTACGTTATGGGCGCATTGTGAGTGTGCGGGCGTTAGTCGAAAACAAAACAATTTATTTGTGAAATATGCGTTTAATAGAATATGTAATAATTTATGTACTTACTTAGTTATTTAAGAATTATTTGATAATCCAAAATTTCGATGGATTGCATTTTGTACGTGATGTAATTTTGTTTTTTCTTTTACGTCTGAAAATTTAAGTTTTTTAATAAACATGCCATTAAAGTGGCCAACTTGGTAGTATATGTCATTTTGCCCGTATATCTGCCTAAAATGACACAGTATCCATTTTTTTTCAAAAATTATAAAATATAAATAGGGAGTTGTAAGTGCATATTTCTGTCATAAATAAACAAACAATATTGTCTAAACTCCCTACTTCACAACCTGAAAACTAATATCACTCCCTAGTTTCTCTCAGGAAAGCAAAAATGAAAATGGTATGTCATTTTAGGCCCATCTCCCCTATATAGTTTTGATCGATCCCCAAAACTACTCTTAAACAAAAGTCCCATTATTTAGACAAAATCTATAAACTCGGATTTATGTATACGCTACTGACTACTGTGATGCCATATTCGATGCACGTAGTTTTTCTGCAGCACAGGAGTTCTATAATCTATCCAATTAGCAAATTATTATACCATTGTCACTCGTTATATTTCAACTGTTTTCAAATATTTTATTAAACAATTAAACACAATTTTCCACAAAAAAAAGTAGTATGAGAAACATATGTCACTTTTTTTTCTGTTATCATGACTAGTTTATTATAGGCAATCGCTAAATATGGTGCGGTAATGTAACGCATTAACGCACTATTACTTGAAGCACACTATTCGTCATTTCTTTTGATAATATTAAGACATTTTCGTATTTTTTTCGTCAATAATCAAAACACTTATGATCGTCTAACTACTTTTTGTCATCAGTCAGGCATTTGCAGACTTCCCATTCACACATTTACACTTTGTGTTAATGCGACAAAAAAAATAACTGAGATTATTTCAATATAGAAATAAGGTTTTAAGAACTGGAACTGGCGTTGTATGACTCGGCAAACAAAGACGAAAATATTACTCGTTTCAGTCAGTAAATGTACAGCAGGACGATCGATATTCTGATGTAAGAGTTTACCAGTGGCTTTTCTAATAGTTACCAGTTTAGGAGACATGGAAGTTGGTGATACATATATATTTGATACTTTGTGAGTGGATTCCTATTGTCGAATCTGACACTTTCTCTCTGCGACTTTTCTCAAAACTGCTGCCAAAAATTTTGAAGTTTTTTCTAATGAATAAAAAAATTGACCATAATTAGCACAATAATTGGGCAATTTGTAAATTACAAGCTTTTTTAAATAAACTGTTGTATACAAAATGTCGTTTAATTATTATTTAAAGCAAATCTTTTTTCTTACAGCCACCATTTTAAAAAATTGAAAACAATAAAAATTTCTTCTAGATGGCCATGGCTTCAAATCTTGATATTTTTATTAATAAAAAACAACTTTTTCAAATAAAATTTTTTGATATTTACTGAATTAAGGGCACATAACTCTTAACTCAAAATAAAATTTTCGAATGCACTTCGTATATCACGCGTCTTTCGCCACATTGTGTTGGTGCATTTTTATCTTTAGAGGATGCACAAACTTTTATGAAGAATAACTTTTTATTGAAAAACCCATAATAAAGAAGTTTCCAATTTGGTGCGGACTTTGGGGATGACGCTGTATATAACGAAAAACATAACCTCATAAATTCGACATATTTGGACCGTCGGACTAGCCAAAAGCAGCAGTAATTTTGTTGGACAAAATTATTTTCGAATTTCTTGTCAAAATCGAAATATTTCGGACCTGCGTGCTCGGAAAAGCAGCAGTTTTGAGAAAAGTCGCAGAGGAAAAGTGTGTCGGACTCAGCAATAAGAAGCCACTTACAAAGTATTAGATATATATGTATCACCAACCTCCATGTATCATAAACTGGTAACTATAAGTATAAAATGATAACTTTGATCTCTGATGCGGAGAATCTCTCCTCATTCCGCTATTACAGTGAAGACGATTTTCAATTTTTAATAAATGATTACAAAGGTTATTTGAAAACAAAAGCAAATCGCCATAGAACTACAAACCGCGATTCATGCATTTTTTGTGTAAAATTAAATTGGAACTAGTTTTATTTGAAAATAAAAATGTTGATAAGTAATATTAAAAAAATTTATATATATTTAGAGCGACCATTTGGCTTTACCGGTTTTTTTTCGAATGCACTCAAATTTCGTTTCGTTAATCTTTGTAATCATTTTTTTTAGCACATTGTATCTTTATATTAACAGAATGTTATTTCTTTTAGTTTGATTAATATAGAAATATCTGCAAATGAGATCTTCGATAACAATGTTAACATAATTGCCTTGATAACCTTCTGGAATCTTCTTATATCAACTTTGCAACTTTTTTTGCTGTCAAGTATCAGTGATTCCTTCCTTGCTCAAATCACTATGCCTTCCAATGTCCTGAAGCATGTCTGGTATTTTATTGAGTTCTGTTTATGAATCAAATTTCAAAATTACATTTTGATGACACCATCATCACTGCTCATGGGCATGGCATAAATCTTCCACACTTTGCAGTTGCCTTGTGTTTTACTGAAAGTCTTGAATTTTTAAACGCATGAGGTTTTTTTGCCGATTACCAAAAGATTCAATTTATGTCAACCGTCCGCATTTGTGACTCCTTCCTAGCTTGCTTTTTTACCTGGTGTTTTCTTTAGAACCAACAAGAGTTTTGTCTAGAGAATTTTTCAATATACTGCAGATTTGTTGAGATGGAAGTAAAGCTAATTCGGGTATCTTATATCTGAAGGTAGCTGTAACCAGAAATACATCATCTCCCCCGGAACGCATAACGCCCAGATGATTCTATATTTGCATATGAACTTCCCGAAGTTGCCTATAGGTGACGATACGTGTTACATTACTATAATATTTTCCCACTCAATTTAAAATTATAGATTAATTCAAACAAACTGAATAGTATATCCTAATAATATTTATACAAATGAAATATTAAAAACTTAAACAAAATCAATTTTATATTGCGTTGTTCCGTCGTGTGGTAACATTATTTCGCGATATCTAATCAATGACGAAATCGGAAAGCCAACGCATAACGCCATCTATCGGTGACTGAAGGAAACACTATACATTCCGGGGAGATGATGTATTTCTGCTGTAATGGATTCCATGGCATCTTGATTAGATGACAATTTTTGCCGAAAATGTTCAATTTTCGATGGCATGCCTCTTTTTAAAGTTGACAATTTATCTTCTGCTTGCACAAAAATTCCTATTTCCGTAATGTTTCTAATAAATGATTTTTTAATCTGGTTTATGTCATTGTAAATCTGGATAACTATAGGTATGGAATTGCCCAGTTTTTGATTTTTGATCACATTTACAGAAAATTATTTTTGCTTAACACTGAGCTCAATGAAAAGAAAATCCACGTGTTGTAAAAACACTGAAGTAAACATCGTGGAAAATTCGCAAGAGGTTGTACCTGTCGACAAAGTTGCTTAATACGATCGTGCTAAATGTAACTTACCACCAATTTTCTTTCATACTGTTTTTGTATAGTTTATATTATTGGATATATTCTACGTAAAATTTAAGGTGTAGTTTAATTACTATACCATACCCAAAAAATGACTGTTTTTTTAGTTATATCATGCTGAATTGTTATCGTTCACATCTCAAGATCATATCAATATTTTAGTTTCTAATTTGTTGTGGCAATTGTCGATATGTTACAGTATCTCACATATGAATGGACATTCGAATTGCATGTACAGGGTGATAAAAATTTTCGTGCCAATATGAACAACTTTCAATCTCAAAAACTTGCTTTATTAAAATGGGACACCCTATGTTTTTAATACATACTAACATGTCATATGCTTAAATTGATGATTAAAAACACAGGGTGTCTCAGGGCATTAGGCATTAGAGTGAGAGTTTCCTCGTGTTAGAAACAACATTTTTTCTACGACATTCCCCAAAAAACCAACCAACCAACACAAATCAAAGAAAAACTATTAATTGTAAACCTAACATATTGTTACAGGGTTTCGTCACAATTTCGTACGTAAAAGCAAAAGTCAACAATCGGAGGGTTCCAATTGTCTCGCCTATTTATTCTGTGGTCTCGGTAAGGTCTCAACTTGTCATAGCGCAACGTTGCTAGCCGCGTAATTCTAAGCAATAAATGTAGGGTAACAATGTTTAAAAGTCAAAATATAAGATACTAAATTAAACAAAAGTGACTGAATAATAATAATTATTTGTGTAACAAAAATTAAATTGTTTAATTAAGTTTCAAGCGACATTCTTGCAACATGACATTTTTTTCCTCACTAGTGAGGGAAAAACCATTTTCCTCACTATTTGTATAGAAGAAACGTCTGTTTTATCTCAGTATGTCGTGGGAAAACGAATCTTTTTTATTAGAATATGGGAAAACAAAAACGATTTTATTAAAATGCTTTTTGAGGGCGATGTTTGAACTACGGTTCCATTTTTACCATTTTTGTATGTACATGGCCCAATAAATGAATATAAAATAATTATGATTTATTTTAGCCAAATAATTTAATAACTTCAAAGATTTGTAGATTTTCTAAATGTAATTTTTTCATTAAAATCAAAAAGAAATATTCGAGGATTTGGGATTTCCGATGTTGAGTTCATGTTTCACGATAATACTAAGGTCTGGTCTATTGCAGAAGACAATGATAATATTAACCTAGTTCGGTGTACATAAACCGTATTACCAAACACATTATTACCTCTCCTTTCTTACTAGAATACGTTTTGATTACAACCCCTTGTTACGACTTCAAAATTACGTTTACATGAATTTACTACCTGAACTGTGTTAAGAGCCATGAGTGGTTACATTCAATAATCATTGTCTGTAATATGTTTTAATTTAATAATATTTTATTTAATGAAAAAAGAAAGAATATTTTGTTTTATCTGGTACACATTCAAACTTAATTTTTTATTAACTTTTATTTTCAATTTCAATTCAATTATACAGTATTTTCCACGTTAAGGCGTTATAAGTTTTAAGGACTTCCATCAAGCTCAGTTTGGAATTGATTAAAAACTAAAATTAAAATGGTAATTTAGAATCGTAACATTTTCGGTCACAAAAGTATTGAACATCAAAACTTTCTTATTGTAAACGAAACACCTATATGTTTCAACATATTCAAACTCGTAAAGTGATTTTATGACAAATTGTCATCCGTATCTAGACATTTCAACCGCCCAGGTGTTTAAATTTCATTACTTGGTGTATGATCAAGAATATTGTCCATCTAAGCGGTGCCTTGTAAGTGTCTGTTGCTGTCGTTGGGATTATCATATTAAATATTTTGCTGCTTTTTTGAACTGGTAATGTCTCTCGTTCTCTTCCACTATTACCTCATTGTCTCCATAGAGTATGACTTCGATTTTATTAACGTTCCTTACTTTGCTTTTTTTACAATATCATCTATTTGATGTAAATCATCTTCTTTCTACTGGGAGTGGAAGGCAACATGACCCAACCATCATGCAAACAAAAAATGAAAGAGAACTGAGAAATCTATAATCAAATTAGAAAAATGTCTGGGCGACTGACTTAGGAGAAGAGTGAGAGAGGACACAATTTATAAGGAAAGGATCGCTTACATCCTAATATACAGAACATAAGAATCAACGCAGCACGAATAAACGAATCTTTCCGTTTATCACCTGATGAAAAGAGCGAGACATTTTCTTTCTCTTTATGTTTTTGTTAATATATATGTCTATAAACATTTTAATCTCGGTTTACTTTGTTTAGCACATGTTTTTCGGAAATTCATTTGTCTAAATTGGAGTGGCAACGATGCACTACGAATATGAAAACTTAGTAAAATGAACTTGATTAAAGTTGATAATAACGCTCGCAAATGTTTATATTTTCATTAATTCACGAGAGTGTAGACTGTAGCAAAAAATCCGTAACAGATTTATTTATTTATTCGTATGATATATTTTCATTATTGTATTGTAATGTACCTAAGTGTTGTGTATCGTGCCCCAGAAGATCAGTATAAACCTATATTATGTGGTGACCAAACCGTGTGCAATTAGGGATTGATTCGTCTTGGCAAATCATTTGCTTCACGGTTTATCAAACAGATGACATTTGATAATATGGTTTTCGGTTTTTTGTTGTAGTTTTATAAATAATTATTCTTTCTACTTTATTCTATCACAACTGTTTTTTTAAATTAAATATTTTATTCTTTCATTCTTTTTTGCAAGCAGTCCTAAATTAGGATTATCGTGCTTGGAACGATTTTCTAAGAAAACTATCAAACCATAAGACTAAGGAACTTTGTGTAACAAATTAAAGGTAAATAGAGTAATAAAACATTTTATCTATTAACATATTAACACATGAGTCATTTTGAATGATAAATTGATTAAACAAAGTTTTCTTCGGTCCGGCACTCTTTCTATACGACCTTTACACGTTTATTGTTTAGGGCCATGTAGACTTCTGCGCCAAACGCTTGTTTTTGTATTTTTAATTCATACTTTATGTTTAAGCAGTAATTTATATTAAAAACACACAATATTACTAGATCAACAGATGTTACTATTTTTGAATTATTTGTTTAAATATCTATAGTGTGTAAAAGCCAAATTCAACAAATTTATTATTATACGACAAATTTAAATTATAAATTCTTGAAGTAGAATATATAATCCCTACCGTCAATCCCATTTGAAATACAGATATAACCCCTAAATTTTTAAATGGGAAGTATAAGCTTCTGATATATTGTTTGAAAGATCTCTTTATTCTCTATTCAAGAATGTTGTTTTCAAATTTATTGCAAAAATTAAAATACAATAAAATAATATCATGTGATTACCGAAATACGCTACAATACACTTCAAAACTAAATTTTATCCAAAATGTAAAAACAAAAAACAAACTATGAATATCAAAGAAGTTGTTCAAAATTTTCACTGTAAACGTCTTGACACAGAATATATAATATTCTGTGGTTATGGTGTACTTGTTGTCAAGGCTACATATTTTCTGTAGGGCTCCCACTTGATTCGTTTGAAATCTATATTGGCAAAATTCTCTAGCAAAATATACTAAGTGACATAGAAAGAAGAACACCCAGTAATAATGAATTTATTTGAAAAATTTTTGGTATACTAGTGTATACGAATTAGATTAGTAAACGATCACAATTTGATAAAAATTAAACTGTTAACTTCTTCAAAAAACTTAATAATGTGTTGCTCCACCACGATGTCTTGTGCACTCATTAACAAGTCTGGGCATACTTCTAATCAGGTGATCGATTTCTTCTTGAGGTATCTCATCCCATGCTATCTGTAACTGATGCTGCAAAGCCGCTAGAGTTTGTGCAGGGTGAAGTAAATTGAGTAATCATCTTCCCATAATATCCCAGACGTGCTCGATGGGCGAAAGATCGGGAGATCTTGGTGGCCAAGGCAACAAAGCAATTTGATTGGCCATAAAATGAGCCAAGTAACCCTAGCAACATGAGGTCGTGCGTTGTCTTGTCTTATTGGAATGTGCTGTTGGGGATGGTCTAAACATAAGGTACAATATGGGGGTCTACGACCTCCTGGATGTAGCGCGCAGCGGTCATGTTACCTCTAATGAAGACCAAAGGTGACCTACTTCCAATAGCAATAGCTCCCCATACCATAACTCCAACTGTGTGCTGCACATGCCTATTCACAGAAAATTGGGGATCTTGTCTTTCACCGCGCCGTCTTCTCACCCTTGCACGACCGTCATGCATACCCAAACAGAATCTGGATTCATCACTAAAGACAATTGAATTCCATTCTTGGTCCCAATTTGCCCGTTCTCTACACCACACTAGACGATAACGTCGATGCTCTGGAGTCAGTGGTAGCACAAAAGGGGACGGTATGAAAAGAGCCCAAAGGTTCTTATCCGTCTATAAACTGTTCGCATCCCAATCGGTCTTCCATGTTCTTCAAACCACTGGTCCGCAATCGCCCGTGTAGAAGAGAAGCGGTCCCGTAAAGCCAATAGTCTAAGATGGCGATCTTCGCGTTCTGTGGTTCTTTGACGTCCTGTACCTCTCGCTCTTCGTGTACGACCCTCTTGGTTCCATGCCCGAACACAGACTGCCACAGTGTTTAAACTTCGTTGCCTTCTAGCGGCTATATCTGTCATAGACAAACCAGCCTCACGCAATCCCACAATTCTAACCCTATCAAACTCGCTTAATTGCCGAAAATTATGGCTTCTTCGCACTGGAGGCATTGTGATTGAATTAAAGAAGCTCTTTGAAATGCAATTTAAATCGCTTAAATGACAACTGTACTTACAAATGTTTAATTCATTGTTTTAGGGCTACTTAATCGTACGTGTTTTTGAATGAGGTTAACAAAACAACCGCTAGAGCAATATGGTTGAAAAACTGAACGTTTTTAATCTTAATATAAACAAATATATTCCAAAAAAAGTTTACAAAATATTCATTATTACTGGGTGTTCTTCTTTCTATGTCACTATGAACGTAATGGGTACCAGATAATTTTGAGTAAATGATCTACTCGTGTCTGTTCCAACAATTCGCCGAAGGGCCTTTGTGCCCGTACTTGTGAAACATTTACTCAAAATTATCGTTAACATTACGATCACTTAACATAGTACTACTGAAAATTTCATACTTCATAGTTTTGAAGTTATCTCCGTTTGTTTGAATGACCGACGTTTTCAACTTCAAATTTGGAACGCTGTGAATGGTAGAATTCACGTACGTACTATTCAGTACCTTCTTAAAGTTAAGAGGATGCAAAGAACCATTAAAAACGTAAAACTGTCCACCCTCAAATTAAAAAAAAATTACTGGTTTCTGGTGAATCTGTCGTTTACAATGTCTTTCCGGACAACTTGAAGAAACATAATAATACTAATACCATTGATTGTAAAGTTATATTATAATCAATGCTAATACATATAACCAAACGGCAGATACAACAATAAAAACTTGGGTACAATTTATGAAAACTCATTTATTGAAGCAACAAATAATTATAAATAAAATAGATATGAATAGGTAAGATCTTATATTAAACTTATGTATGTACAAATATATTTGCATCAGTAAAATATATGAAAATTTAAAAATTGTATTAAAGTCGCTTAAGAGCAGCAGCTCCGAGCGAAGATGCCTTAAGTTTACGCGTAGGTTGAACGGACATGGGTGCTATCGGCCCCGAATCGGTCGTATTATTTGCATCCCCTAATTCCTGCAACCAAAAAGCGTAAGCGGTACTAATAATCCCTACAATCGAATTAGACGTAACCTACGTTAATGTTACTATAACTGGCAAGCCTCATTTGTGCAAGCTGCGAAGCGGGTGTAATATTTGTCGAACTACCAAACGGCGACATCATAGACGAAACTGCTCTTTTTAGTTTAGAAGGTGTTTTGTTAAAAGAAAAGCTCTCCCAACTTTAAGCCTCGTTCTATTAGCAAATTTGAAAGCTTTCGAAAGAGTTCCATTATTAATATCACTGGTGTCGATGTCTAACTGCTGAGGTTCCAAATAAGCTAAGAACTTATCCTAAAACATTTCTATTTAGATCGCATAATCAAAAAAATAATAATTTAATTACCGAATCAGCAGTACACGCATTCGTTGCCATTTGTTTACAGAGGATTTTCAAAAAAGTTACTTTATCGACCTCGTCATCGGTAATAGCAAAAGAAAACAACCTCTCTTTAGATTCTTCGTTATTTCTAAATACAAGGCTAAACACTTTCTGACAATCTTCAGTCTCTTTAATATCGATTACTCTTTTGATATGACTTAAAGGTAATAACTTAACGTGTTTATATGGCTTTGTCGTAGACTTCTGGTGATAACCGTTTACAGTGTTAGGACTTTTTAGCGTATTAAACGCTTTCGAACGTTTTTTGCACACTTCTATTTGATCAGTAAACAAAATTAAAACAAGAAGGTTTCCTTTACTTGATAATCCTTCGGACGAGGACAATTGCATCACTTCAGATCTAGTTACGAACGTTCGATGAGAAGAGATTAAATCGGCCTGAAATAATTGTTTGTATACATTTACTTGATTTTAAAAATGTATTTAACTTACGGGACAATTATCGATATCGTTAAATATATCAAACATAACCCTTTGCCCTTCCGTTTTTCTCTTGTCCTCGTTTATGTGTGTCATAACTTCTTTGAGAGCCGCCAAAGCTTGGTCCAAAGCGGCATGGTCTGAATTTGTTTTTGGAGTATTTTTTAATATATCTAAAAATTTAACATCATTTAAAGTGACGGGAATAAGAACAGTCAATCTGATTGACGTGGTAATTTAGAATGCTTTCAGAATGACTACGCGTCTTGTTAAGACCAAACCAATATCTAAAAGGGGCAATTATAAAATCAACGTCTAGGTAAGTACTGCATATGAATCGATTAAATTTGTAACATTATGAGCATGATTACAGTAGTGAGGGAGTCTCTTTAATTGTAAGGACAAAGAAACAGTCAAATGGATTAGGTCGGTCGTTCCAATCATAAAAGCATGTGGCCTTATTTTCCAAAACATCTGCGATGTCAAGCTGGCAAACCAATAGTAATTATCGTCATAAGTTTCTTCCCGTCTTACATCTTACAGCTAGTGTAAGGATATGACATGAAAAACAAACCAAAGAAGTTATATTTGGCCCATCGAGCAAAACTAACCTGCTCGTGGAGTATTGTAAAAAAGCACGAGATATCAGTACCATGCTGCCATGCAAATGCCGGCCACATAGTAATGAGGCAGCATCGACACAAGCACTATTTGAATACCACAGCTAACAGATACAAGGGGCCACTTTTGTTGTTGAAACAATGGACCACTTATATCAGAAAAGATCATAATTCATCATGTGTCATGAGTCGCTTCAACTATTGATATAATAAAATTATATTATACAGGGTGTTACTTAAACTTCAGGATGTTATTCGTTACTCGATTTTGACATAAAAGTTTTTCGTAAATAACTAGAAGACACAAATTAGTACGAAGTTGAAACCAACAGTGGTTTGTATCATTTTACCAGTGGCGTGCACAGAGGTGGTGCCTACGTCTAATTATGGTTATTAATTAATTTCCAATATGATAAGAATTTATGTTTAGCAATTAAAACCATACAAAATTCATCTCTTGAACTTTTCCCTCAGATTAACTCATCTTCACTCGTCTTTTCAAGAAAAAAAAAATTATGCATAATCATTTATTGCTGTATGTTTTGAAAGTAACAAAAAGCCTAACACCAAAATTCAAAAATGTACTAAACTTAATAATACATAGTTACCGAAAAAAATTGAGTACTATTTTTTAATTGAACCTCGGGTGTTACCTCTGTGCACGCCACTGGTAAAATGATACAAATTTATTATTTAAAAAAATTATAACCTAAAAAAAGTGCTTTCCTGCAATTAAAAGTTAAAAATCTTGAAAATGGAGTTGTAGCGAGTTTAATGAAGAGTACCTTTTATGTAGGAAATTTAGTAAAGTCTTTAGCTCTAAACACAAGGTGTTTCAAAAATATGGTACAATAAAAGTTTATGAACCCCTCGTTATAAAATAGTTATTTATACAACAAGTGATGAAAGTTATATTTTTTTCACAAATTCGTGAAATATAAATGGAAAAAAATGTGTTTCGCGCAGAACTTTACATCGCCCCGATACTAATAAACTTGCAGGAACGTATAGACACTGCGTCGCAATTTAATCTATAACCAGTAGACCTATAGAGAGAAGCTCATATAAAACAAACAAAGAACTGCGAGCACAAAATGTCTTCAAAGAGATGATTTGTAACTCCTCTTAAGTGAACTATTTATTGATAATATCAGTATCCTCTTGACGTTTCTGGTTATACATATAATAAATTCGATATTTTAAATATAACACCTTGTATATTTTTTAATTTTCTGAATGTTTACGTTATTCTGAACAAATTTTGTTAATAATTCCCTATGTATATCTTAAACATTTTTAGCTTACATATTTGAGGAACTATACACAACATAACTCTGTATCGTTTGTAAATGCTAAATTGTTATTTTTATTATACAGGGTGTTGTAGAAATGGGAGTAAAGTGGTCATAATAAAAAGTCACATAATTATCTTTTTTTTTCAAATTTTTAGTTGTATTATTATTCTCAAGAACATCGTTTAATTTCCATCGGTGAAAAGATAATTAAGTTTTACTTTTTTACTTGAACTGGCAATGTATTTATTAGAATAATATTCAAGTAGAGAGTTTTTAGATATTGTAAAATCAAACGCTTAAATTACGTAAGTTCCTTCGGCGCATACGTAATGACGTATGCACAAGCACGCGCAAAAAATTTTACGTAATCCAAAAACTCCCATTGTTTAATTAAACTCTAAATGTTTCATAATGTGAATATTCTAATCAATCCATTGTCAGTTCAAGTAAAAAAAATAAAACTTATGCCTCTTTACCGATAGAAATTAAACGCTGATCTTTTAAAATAATAATGCAACTAAAAAATTGGACTGGGATTTGAACCCTCGTATATTTTGAAATATTATTAAATATTGTTAATATGTTTGGTTAAATGTTAGAAATTAGTACGCAAAAAGTTTTTTAGTAGACATTGTTAAGTGTTCTGATAGTGAAAATATCCTAAAAACACGTTGGTGCCATATAAATCGGACGTTTCAAATACCCCATGTTAAACAAAATGCTTTAGATTATCCGGACACACTGTATAGTTATGTTGTGTAGAGTTTCTCAAATATGTGAGCTATTATTCAAATATCATTAGAAGTTATTCGACTTTGTCTACACTGCCGTCCGACGGAAGAACACCGTATGTGCAAATTTTATGCAATAATGAGTTATTGCCATTTTTAGATTCTCCAGATAAAACTGTATCATCTGATTTTATGTTGTATTTTTTATTTAAAATTAAATTTACGGAATTTTAATTTTAAAATTACCCCATCTGAAACCAGATAGAAATTTGGATACAATAACTTGATAAGAACAACGTATGTGCTCATATACGATATTTCATTCAAGTAATCGAAGTATTTTTGGTTCCGTATTAAATCTGAATGCCGTATACGCGGTTATTTATTTATTCGTATGGTACATTTTAAATATTGTATTGTGATGTAAGTGTTATATATGGTGCCCTAGAAGATCAGTATAAACCTGTATAGTGTGGTGACTACATACAGAATATATTGTCACATACGGTGATTATAACAAGTATTAAAATTAAAACTTTTAGGGTAAAATACCGTATGTGCTGTATTTCTTACTGATCAAAATAATGTAAACATTCAGAACATTAAAAAATATAAAGGTGTAATATTTAAAATTTCGAATTTATATTATGTTTTCTGTGTATAGTAGATTCAAGATCTGGTGGCGGTTGACCTTCATCTAGATGCGCGGCGGGTTTTAAACAACCAAACTTTCCGAATAAGTAGAACCGAATTAAATTTTCTGCGCATGGAGGGGCAACCGCTAGGAGATCTTGAAACTATTTGTAGTTTTAATTTAGTGTAACATTTCAAACAATTTATTATATTGTTTCTACAATTCTAGAAGCCGTTCACTTGTAATTGAATTCATTATAGTCCAGTGCATTTAGGAATTGACCCATCATTTTTGTATACATTTTTTCTCAGTTTGCGCACTCCTAAAACCAACCCTTTCGCCGCCATCTTAGATTCTTGGATTTAATGTTTTTTTTTTTAATTTTTCTCGCGTTCTGGTTATCGCACAGTCATAAACTTGGTGTCTTTGGAAAAAAGTTATTGCTCTTCAAAATCGACAGGACTTAAAAAAAAAGTTTTTTTTTTCTTTTCGACTCCTATCTTTTTTCCAGTCCACCTGACACTTTTTCGTGACAGAACCTTATTAAAGATAAAGTAATTTCTAGTATTTACAAGAAAAAATTATCCCGACACAACCATTTCTCACCCGTCAGTCGACGCGCAAAGTTGCTATGTTCCGGGTAGGATTTCGGAATACGTTGAATAGCGCTCGCGCTGCATTTCGTCGTAATACGACTCCCCGTTCAATTATTAAAATAAACGATTGTTATGCATGATACTGTTTACATATAGCTTTTGTTTAATAAAAATTTTGTTGGAGTGGATGTTTATTTAAAAAATGAACAATTCGATGGGTTTAATGATGACTTTATTCTTTTCAAATATTATTCAATTACACTATTGCTATTTGTTAATAATTTACTGGTATAATAAGAAATTCCTTTTTTTGAACGCAGAACTGTGTTTATATTAAAACAATTAATAAATCAATTCCACACCACCCTTGAGGTTGAGTTCACGTCGCGTTTTTTTTCATGTGGTTACCCCGATATGATATTGATAGCCATCGACATTTTCTCATTCTCAATCATCACAGGTGATTGGCTTGCTTTTCTTTTTAATGAAGCGGTTGATCTTGGTAAAGGTACCATCGTTGAAAGTTCGTCGTCTTTGTCATGCGAGTCCTCTACATTTTCTTTCACGGTCGTGCAGATTTCTCCACAGCAAATCTTGCACAAAACAGTACATTTCAAACCTGCTTTTCGACATCCACAAGCCCTGCTACTGTTGGTTGAACATCCACAGGATACAATGTCCAGAAGTATGCCTGGTATCGGTGTCCACTCGGTTGTCATTGGATCCAAGTGTATTTATCTCTGCCCTGATCCACTTTTGCACTTGAGGGAGTGTTGCCTCGCTGATGAACTCGTGGGAGGTGAACGCGATAAGTCTGTTTTGGTTTTCAGGTCAGGTTGCAAAAAAGAGCAGCGAGACATTTCCTTCGGACATATTATCAAGTGCTAGTTAGATCGGTGCAGAGAAAAATGCGCTTCGATTAGGAACCGATACCACGCAAACTTCTGGACATTGTATCCTGTGGATGTACAATGTCGAAAAGCAGGTTTGAAATGTTCTGTTTTGTGCAAGACTTGCCGTGGAGAAACCTGCACGACTGCGAAAGAAGATGTAAAGAACTGGAATGACGAAGCCGACGAAGTTGATGACGAACTTCCAACGATGGTACCTTCACCCAGATCAACCGTTTCATTGAAGAGAAAAGCAAGCAAACTACCTGTGATAAGTGAGAATGAAGATGAAGGTGGCTATTAATATAATGACAGGATGAGAAATTCACTAAAGAAAACTGTGGAATAGGCCTCTATCGGAGAAACCACATAAAAAAAAAAAAACAAGCCGTGAACTCAACCTCAAGGTGGTGCGGAATTGAGTTCGGAAAAGCAGAAAAAATATGTTTATAAAGCTAAAAACCCGTCAAAATATTAATTGCTTCAATATAAAAACAGTTCTGCGTTAAAAAAAAAGGAATTTTTAGTAACAAATAGCAATAGTGCAATTGAATAACATTTGGAAAGAATAAAGTCATCAATAGACCCATCAAAATGTTCATTTTTTAAATAAGTCGTTCTGTCTACTTTGAAGAGCAATAACTTTTTTCCCGTTAAACGCACAGTTTTTGTCATATAAAATTGTTGAAAATATAACTCAAAACGAATCCAAAGACACTAAGTTTATGACTGTGCCATAATTAGAACGCGAGATACGAAAATTAAAAAAAAACACAAAATCCAAGATGGCAGAGAAAGGGTTGGTTTAGGAGGTGCGTAAATTTAGGGTTAAACTAACCGAAGAAAACCCTTTCGAATGGAAGGTAAGAGAAAAATGTATACAAAAATGATGGGTTACCTCTATAAAAATTTTGTTAACACACTGGACTAATTATGTATTGCATTTATTGTTCTATGCTATAATGTAAGAAACTAGTAAATTTTTACAAGAGCCATCTGTATACTATTAGTTGTTGTACATAGCGCTACTAAAATGTTAATGCTAAAAGTGTGCCGCTTCCAAACTGTTTCAATATCGCCGACAAAAATTAACGTCCGATTACTTAAATACCGTGGTACATCTGTAAGGTATATTTATTTGTGTTCTAACCAAAGCTTTACCTGCTGTCACTGTATAGATGACATCATTATCATAAGCTTTGAATTTTGAATATTTTCTAGTTTGCCCCTAATCGTAGTATAGTCAAGTCAATCATGCGAAAAAAAATATCTCACCATTTAACAATAAACTTATGCTTGGTAGTCTCTGAACTGGCCTAATAAGTAAGTCTTGCAACTTCTGCCGACCACATTCGGGTCTAGTCTGGCAGGCTTTTAGGAAAGCATGAAACCTCGGCTTATTTGCATCACAAAGTAACAACATTTCTTTCATTTCTTCGAAAAAATTCACGAACGGCGGATAAGCCTTGAGCAAATCAGTTGAGTATTTCAGAATAATATTGCCAATGCTACGTTCCTCCGTCCAATGAGCGGAAGTCCATCTCAATTCCTCGAGCATTTTGACATGAGTTTCGTAGATTAGAGGAAGATTTCGAAAATAATCTTTAGCTCTGTATTATTTAACAAAGCTTCTTCCTCCAGCATATCTTCAAGGTGCTTTTTAAACATCTGTAGAAGTGGAAAATATCAACATTAGACAAATAATTAAGAAAACGTACCGTCATTATTGTATTTAGAATGTTGACGTAATTTGATTCTGTTTGCACAAGCTCAAGCACCACTTGTTGTCGAGCTGTTAACACCTTCCTTGGTACTTCTATAGAAGCAGTGCATTCAGGAACTTCATTTAGACACTTATCGGGACTAGCGGTGCAGTCTAAGAAGGAACCAGAGACGGACAAGAGTCCGGCATCACTGACCGATGATCTGCGTTTGTAAACACTGGGAGAAGGTTGAAGTGCAAGTGATGATAATGTATCTTGCAGTCTTTTTCTTTTACGTCTACTGGCACTGCTAGGTGTGGCACTGGTTTGTTGAGATTCGCGTCTTGCAGACGGCGATAGCACTTGTTCTATGTACTGGAAACAGAATGGTTTATCGTACCATGGATCGAAACTAATTTTTTAATGGTACTCACATAGTCACATATCCGTTCGTTTGAAATAATTTTATATTTAGACAAAATTTATATATTGGAGGTAATACTTACGTCATCAAATAAGTATTCCTTTTCCTCTAGACAAACTTGTTTTGTACTGAAGTCCAAAACCATTCCGCTTTAACAAATTGAGCTTTAGACAAAATTTCGGGTCGTTCGGCTACTGTCGATTCATCTACAACCTAATATATATATATAATGTTAGATAGCACTTTGAAATATAATTACCCCTTGTGAGCGGTTAGTCAAAGTAAATATGCTTAAACCCGCACTATCAAACAAATGTAAACTAAAAAAAAAATTTTCTTTCAAGCTTAGGCTGAAGCATATTACTTATTAAGTGAATGAAATGATTATTGAAGAATTATGTAATGTATTACGTGCAAGTGCTGATTTACATTTGTGAACACTTTTCAAAACGTTCCAATACATAATTCTTTGTTTAAAAAATTTACATTTTAGCATCGTTCATTATAAAACTGATTTATGCTAAAATATAAACATTTTCAGTAAATTAAGATTGAAGTGAAGTTAGTACCACAGCGTGAGTAAAAGGTCCTGGTGGCTCCATTCTGTTCACAGTGGATGGCGTTAACTCATCAGGAATTGCGTAAGAGGAAAAATCGGGAAAGCAACTGGTATTAAAAGATTCTCTTCCATCAACTTCTGAATAATTACTAACATTTAAATCGCATCGTTTATCTTTGAACGGTTTTTTAAATTTCGTCGAACTGAAAGTACGTTGAAATAGATTTTTTTTCACGTTTTTTTTGTTGCGCAAACTAGTACGCGTATCTGCTCGTGGTGTTAATACATTTTTGCCAAAAGAAGAAAGATTTTCGTACATTTCAACTTCAAAAATACCCGAAGCCGATACTACGCTTGAATTTTGTTGAGCGAGTGTTGGTCCATTGATAGTACGTCTCCTATTTGAAAAATATCCTAAAGGGGTACGAAACAAATTCGAGATCCTTTTGCGCGTATGCTCGCTATAGCTTAAATCACGCCTGCGCTTGTTTTTATCTGAAGACGGAGTAGTTTGTCTTTTTCTTTTAGAAGAAGACGTACTACGGTTAAAATCAACCGTGACGGTATCATCAAAATCGTTAAAATCCTGAGAACTTTCGTGCAGCGTATTTAGTACGTTTGGAGTAGGAATGAGCTTCGAGCAAGTATTGTCTTTTGAATAGGAAATGGGCGTAATTTTAGGGATTATCGGAACAGTAACAGGATCCGATGTGTATATCTCAGCTTGCTCCATGACCTGAAAAGCAGTATCCAACACCAGTGCTAATTTATTTTAATTCCAACATAGTTATACTCATACCAAAAAAATGTACATTAATTTTATTTCTCAAAAAGTTAAAGTAATTCTTCATCACACTATTTATTGGTGTTGGAATTATTTGTTGTTAGTGCTACAGATACAGTATTAGTGACAATGGGTGAACACAATATAAGAGTAGATTTTTGTGCCCCAATTTTGATTAGAAAAATTTCTGCTCACATATGATTTACGCACTTACGCCAACAAGAAAAATATGTCGATAACTATCTATTCATGCGTTAAGATGTTTAGTTAACAATCATTTACATGCATTTAAATGAAATTAGTACAGTAGAAGTTAAGCATAAAAAGTAATGTAATAATTCCAACAGAACACAGTATTTAAAGCCGGTAAGCAAAGTTTCAAAATTTAACATCTTCTATACGCTTGCGAACACACAAAATCTGATTTAAGATACTTATATGAGAGATGTACATATATAATACAATGAATTTTTTACCAGGTATTTCAGAAATGTTAACATTCTTCCATTCTTTGCCTAATATTCCATATAAACGATATTTAACTCCCAAATGGGAATGCATGTTCTTGATCCCCATAGGTCGTATTCTTAATATGCTAAAGAAACCTGAGATGGAATAAATTTCGAAGTGACGTGCTAAATTGTTTCATTTAGTTAGTAGAGTTCTTTTTTGAAAAACGTCCGCTCTACCGACTCATTTGGA
The DNA here is from genome assembly GCA_030710515.1 of Abscondita cerata. Classification (NCBI taxonomy): domain Eukaryota; kingdom Metazoa; phylum Arthropoda; class Insecta; order Coleoptera; family Lampyridae; genus Abscondita; species Abscondita cerata. The sequence goes on from JALBCR010003207.1 coordinate 338,117, forward strand.
TGAGAGGTTGTGGATGCATTATTTAAATTAACTTTGATCAAATATTAGCTTTTACAATACAATCACTGTCACGCATAACTGTAGTACAGCAATTATAAAAATGTAAAGAACCTATCACGTGACATGTCCAGAAGATAAGATTACTTGAGACAAGGTTACTGTCAGATTCTTTACACACTGCGATTGCTGTATCTATGCAATTTTTTAGCGAAGTTGGTGTAGTAATTAAACTATATTTATGCTACAGTTTAAAGTTCTAAACATTTTATACAGTTATTTTCCGGTTCATTTACCTCATTCATAAAATGGTTCCCAAAATACCCATTTACGATAGACACCACCCATTCATTTGATGAAAGCAATTTTGTGAGGATCTGGTAAATAGAGTGAATATTCCAACTATTCGAAGTATAAATCTGAAATTTTTTTTTCAAAGCACTTACCGTTTCGTTGTTCGTTTTACTAGGTAAAGAGATTATAGAAAAAAAAATGAATATCTCATGATAAAAACAATTACAACAAATTTACTCTTAGGTTTGAATAAAAGACTGTTTCCTTGGTCTATTTATTGATCGACTAATAATAATCTCGTTACAGGGTGTTTATAGTTCAATTAGTAGCCCATTCTTGCTGTAATAGTTGGCTTATTTTAAATAGAACACCATGTATTTTATAAGCTTATCGTATAGCTTATTTAATTGTCTTTCAACTTTTATAAAGGTTTCGGCTACTCAAATTTTCAAATTTTCCACTTATTTAAGTATTTTTGAAATGTCAAATATGTAAAGATATATAGGTAAGTAAATTTTATGGCCTTTGATTCTCTAATTAGATCTGAGTATCTCATTTCATCTGAATAAAGAATAAACTGTATATCCGACACTAAGGGAATTCTATCTAAACAACTACTCGATTTTTCTGTGCTGGCATCGATTTAGTAGAATCGGAGGAAACGGTAGGTAAAAGATCTCACTTATTTTTTTAAGGGTGCAGTTTCATCATACGATTGCTCGATTTTGTGGATACTACTGGTAGTATAAATATAGGCGCATATATTTTTCAAAAACGAACAACAAATTAGATGGACAGCAAACCTACCGATTTTACAGATTTCTATCTCAACTTTCATTCTCTATTCACTCAAACGTAGGAATTTACTATTGCTACTAAATTATTATAATGAATGTTATAATTTTAATTATCGTTATTTACCTAAGAAACTCTATTACCTAATTGTCAATTAATAAAATCGTGAAATGTTTCTTTACTACTAATTGTAGTGACAGCTCTTATTAACATAATAATATTTAAAAAATTTCAGTTAAAGTTAACGATTCACAACATTGTTGTCTCTAATAATATAATTCTTATCTTTGTGCGGAAAAGACAGTACATTGGTAGAAAAGTAAAATTATTAATGTGCACATCCCAAACTATGATACAATTTACGACAAAATATGCGCCTATTTTTACATCTTTGTGTGATTGTATGTCAATCAAACCTCAAACAGGAAAAGTTCTGACAAAAAAATAATTCTAAAAAACAATTTTTTGAAATGTTTGTAGGGGATTATCTTTCAATGATTTTTGGCACTTGTTTTGGATTAGCAAAAGATTATCGCAGTGTACTTCCTTGAAAGGCGGCATTTTTTGTACAATAGAATTTAAAGAGTTGACGGTAGGTAAATTACAGGAGATAAGTAATGAGAAAATGTGGGAAAGGGTAAGTAAAATAAATATAAAGAACATGTAAATTTTAACCTGTGCCAGTACATTGTTAGTTTGAAGTCAATATTTTTGTGAAGTGTGAATTGAATTTTAAGTAAACATTTGGTGTAATATTCTGATTCTAGAATTAAAGGTAAATTGTGGTTATATAATTTATATAGTTTAAGAGTTTACACAATACATATATTTATATAAAGTAGATATGACCAAAAAAGTTATTTCGGAATCAAAAAACGTAGTAAGAAAGCAGTGGTTCAAAAAAAGCGTCAGTTACATCTTAGAAGTGAAAATTTTGAAAAAGGAGAAAACAACAATTTTTGTCATAATTTAGTATTAGAATGTTTAAATACAGCTTACGATCAAGTTGTAACGGATATGGTGGATAATGACTACGATTTTGAATGGGGATGTAAGAAAGAATATGATAGGTAAAAACAATTTAATTCAACTGCAAAGGTTGACTGCATCTAGGTTTGGTTCTGTAATCAAAAGAAGAAACTATACTTCATGCGATACACTTGTCAAAAGCATTTTGGCGACTAATTCAAATTTTCATACTCCGGCCATAGAGTTTGGTAAACTAAATGAGTCGGTGGCCATTAGTAAATTTGAGGAAAAAACGGGAAAAATTGTGAAGCCAAGTGGACTATTTGTTGACGTAGATTATGGATTTTTAGGTGCTTCCCCAGACGGCATAGTTTCAACAAATGAAATATTAGAAGAGAAATGTGCATTTACTGTCGCAAAATCGCATTTGACACTTAAAGAAGCTGTACAGAAAAAAACAATATCTTTCTTCCAAATATGTAATAATGGAAACAAAGAAAAATTAACCATTAATGTCAAACATGACTATTACTATCAGGTGGTTTTTTTCACTATTGCTATTGCATTGGTTACTATGTTTTTGTTTACAGATACAAGGGCAATTGGCAATATCTCGTGCTAAAACATGCCACTTTGTAGTATATTCAGGGGATCACAGTGATTTATTTATAGAACAAGTCACGGCTGACTAAAATAGTTGGGAATCAATTTGGCGACCAAAATTAATTACGTTTTTTAAGGATTGTATAGCTCCAGAAATTATTTTAAATCGCCGTCTAAAAAATTTAAAGTGCTTGGATCCTCCTAGTATAATAAAGGCTCAAAATGAAAGAAACTCAGGAAAAAAATTTCAGTTACCAAAACGAAAAAAATGACAATGTAGTCAAATATAAAACACTACTACTGTTGAAAGTAAGTATGAAAATATATGGTTTCAAAAAAAAATATTGCAATGTTGTAGCGTCTATGAACAAGTGTTTCGCGCAGAACTTCACATCGCTCCGATACTAATAGATTATCGAATAACTTCCCTTCTTATTTATAACATGTGAAGTAAAAATGTGTAATAAAACTTTTAATTTTGAAATTGTTCAAAACTCCGCAATTATAAATTTGGTGTAAGAAAAATGACAAAATGCGTAAGGGACGCATTTGATACCACAATGTAAATAAATGTAAATTAATTTCTTATAAAATAAAATGTATGTGAGTGTGTTCATTTTTATTTCAGTGTAATTTTCCTAAGTATACACTATTCCAAAAACAACAAGTTCTTCGTCTGAACCAAAACATGTTGTAGTCAAACTTGTACAAAATGTAATTTGTAATAACATTTCTTCATATTTTTTGTACATCCGGGTGACAACATAAAATTGGGTACACTCTAGTTTTTTTATTGTTTTAGATGTAAACTTGAAAATTTGAAGTCAAAACCATAATGTTAAAGAACCCAACTAATCAAGTAACATAACAAAAATTTTAATTTAAAGTTACTTGTATACCAAGGCCGCGAAATACAACTGTACTAATCCGAGAGGCAAGTTATAGTCGAGGCTACTTGCGGCCGAGGCGATATAACCTCGAGGGCACTAACGTATTTCGTGGTCGAAGAGTACACAAAATATTTTTTGTACAACCGTTACAACGGGAACTTTAAAATTCAAAATACTTCAAAATCAAGGTAGCTTCAATAAAAGCAAAATAATTAATGTAAGTGGACTTAATTTGATAAGATTCTGAAATACAGCCACAAAGAAAAGTAAACGAAAACAATATTAATTTTATTTGGGATAAATATTTATAGCGATGATGCCACAATTTGTATTATTTTTTACATTTACCGATATATTTGCACCGCATTTTAAAATCTTCATTAATTTTTTTCGTATTTCCATATAGATTTCACCGGAATTAAATACTTACAATATCTTGAATGTCAGTGGAGTATTTTCAACTAATTTCCACTATCAGACTACATTGTTCAAGTGGACTTTTTTTGCATTTAAGAGGACTCGTTACGCAGCTGCGAAACGAACCAGGCTGCGAATGTTTATTTCCGCGAAATAGTATCTTCTCGAACAGTTGCATTTATAAATTAATTGTAAACAAATGTATACACAACAATGTCCTAAATTTACTTAAAAATTTCAGAACCGTTCGAAAACTTTTGCGATATTTGTTTATATTATAAAGAGAAAGGAAATGACAATTGATCTCGGAAATTTTTTTTTTCATGAATACGTAAATTCCTTACTCTAATTCTAATAAGTGAAAACATTTTTGCAAATCGCCATTGTAAAGTAACAACAGCGAGGCGATATAAAAATACTACAATCAACCTTCAAAATAAATGAGCGTACAAAATATTTGAAACAATTATATCTTTTGATCTACCCTTTACGTTTGACAAAATAGTGTAAGAAACTTATATTTGAATTTCTAAAAACAACAATACAGGCAAAGGCAGAGATTCTTAGTATTCGGGTGGGTAGATAATCCTTGCAGGTAGTAAGAAGTGACTTTGTTGCAATTATACTGTTTATGATGTAACGCCTCGATCGTCCATAATATCAGCAGAACAATTCAAGGAAAATAAATAACGTTTTTAACGCAGCCTTTTTTCCCTAGATTTGATTTTTAAAATTGGATTTTATTTTCCGTATTTGTGTTACAAATGCATTTGAAAATTATTGTTTTTTGCTGCAACCAGATGCTGAAACGGTTGATCACAAAAAATTATTAAGAATAAATCACAAATACAAGTGTCAAAAAAATAAAGCATTACAGTCATGAAACTGAATTAAATAATACATCAAACACGATGCTTACAAAAGATTCTTTATGTAAAAAATAGGCAAACTGAAATAAAATTGTTTATTTAAAAACATTTTTAGAAACACGGAGAAAAAAAGCCGTGCGATTGCATTGCACTCTGATGTACAATCGCTTAACTAAAACTGCAGAAATATTGGTTGGCGTTTTTAGTAGTTTCATCTTGTTATATTGGCAATTGTACCTTTTGGAGTAAATTTTATAAAAACTATGCATCTTATTTCAATAAACAACACATCAAATTGTAGCTTAATCATTGCCATTGGGTGTAAGGTATAATGTTTTAATGTAGGATATATTTGGTTCAGAAAAATTTGTGATATTTTACGACACGCTCCTTTTTAGAACTTTTCATTTTTTCAACTTTATTAAACAATTACAAAATTTATAACAATGCCATCTACCTCTTGCCTTTCTGTAATTGTTTTGCTAAATTTTGATATGTAATACAAAATCATTCATATAGTATTTTGTTTGAAATTTACTCTAAACGATTTTGTGTGTTATTTTCTACTTGTAAACTGCCCCCTTAAGAGAGTCGTTAAAAAAAACGTATCCGTAATTGAGTCAACTTTGAAGTAAACTGGATCAATCTGATTCATGCATATAAGAACCCAGATATTAATATTCTTTTACTTTTAAACTTGTCGACATGAAAAATTTTGTAGATATATCATTTTCTGAACTATTTTATACTATAAGTCATTTGCTGGCCTAGTAAGTTTCTAGGTGCTTTCCTTTTACCACCTATCTGAGGTGAGATAAAGTGACTTAAACATAAATAAGTTTGTCTCACTATGGACAGTGAACGGAATGTTGTCAAAAAAGCATACAAATTAGTTCCAAACTGATGTACAACATATATAGCACATCTAAATAGGAGATTGTGTTGTTAACTACATGTGTAATTCTTCTAAAAACTATAATTATAAATTACAGTAACTTGAATTTCATTGTATGGTACCCGCAGTATGGCATCAATCTTTATTCATGTAGAACGTTACCTTCATTGTCTGTGTTTATTGTTTCTCTGAATTTCGTACAATTCCAGCAACACAAAAATATGAAAACACAATCTTAGTTTTCTCGAAAAATATTACCCCCACCATCAACTGATACCAATGACTCAGCAGTGAGGATACTTTTAATATGCTTTCTCAGTTAGCTGATTCCAAAAGAAACGCCTTCAAATATTAGTTCACTTAAAGTGAGTTGAGATTATTTGAGATTCATGACAAAAAGAAAGCAACTACTGTCTTTATAGTCTGTTGGTATTTTTCATATTCGAACTCTCCAAAAAACTTACAAAATTATGTGGTAAATATACATGAGCAAATCAATTACTTGTCGATAGAAATTGTGCGCACGTAAGGTAGCGATTGGTTATTGATTTTTTTAATTAAAGTAGGTCCTAAGAAATAGAGTCCCCCAAAGTTTTAATCCAATCCAAGTAAATTTGGATTTAGAAGTTTTTAAAATTCAAAAATTTTAGCGATTTTTTAATAATTTTTTAAAATTTATTTCTCGGAGTGTATTTGACCTCAACTTGGTCCCGTTTTATTTGTTCAAGTCTCTATCAGTTGTGGTCCTGTATAAAATGTTGAGAATTTATTTTCTGATGTTTACAGAATATTTCGCATGTTCATAAAAGATTTAGTTTTCTTATTGTTTTGGTTTAGAAATAAGTTGTACAGTATCAAGCAACAACAGGTTCTGATTAAAGGATTGAAGAAACTTAGTGCGGGAGCCCATTATAAAAATTTGAGTCGATCTCTTTTATAACTAATTGATATTGAAATAGTTATTTGTACAACAAGTAATGAAATCTATCCTTTTTTTAACCTCGTTAATCAAGCAAATGAATGAAAAAAAGATGCTTTCACACGAGTTGTACACGTATTTTTGTCGCATACTGCCAATCTGAAAATAATTCAAAACATATAAAATGTATCTGACAGGTGCAGTAATTCGCGTAGTTTATGACAAACATTTCCATGGAGACGAGCATTTGCATTGTATTTAATCGAGAAAAAAAGTATCACTTTCATCATGATTTATCGTATACAAAACTGTAACTTTCATTACAGTGTGCGAAAAAAATATAGTTTTTATATTGCCTTTCAGTCCAAACCGTACCCCTTCGTTATGTTATATGTTATAACAAATTATGTATTAACAAATAGAATCGTTTACCGCGCTCTGCCAATCGCTTTTATGAAAAGTTTCTGTTTCCATCCGTACGTCATTCCCTGCTTTGACGATGGCTGTCAAATATGACTGTATGAATTTCCTACATCTATCCCTCTAATAGACGAAAGTTAGCTTCTTGGAAAGGTCGTGAAATATCAGACAATCAAATACCCGGCTGCCGCACATTTGCCTCCTCAGGATGCCTCGATGCGAATTAAAAAAGATCAAAAATATTTCGACGCTATCGTACAAACCACCGCATCGGTGACAATATCAATCCTTTCGTGAGTCTTGGTGAAAAGAAATGTTCAACACTTCTACTAGAACAAAAAGTTTGCTCTTGAAAAAAGTTGACACCTTTCCATAGGTCCCCATGCTTCCGGCTCTATTTCAGTTTTTCTATATAATGTGGAAGACCGATAAATCGGTTTTGGCTAAAACACCGATGACTCGAGTTGAGCAAGCACGACCATCGTCAGTCTATGGCGAATTAATCGAGGAATTTTATGTGATTCATCAACTTAGAACTGCCGTTCCAAACACTTTCGAAAAAATCGCTGGAAAATGTATCGTCAAAATATGTGCATCCAATGCTTCTGAAATTTGAAGAACAACAAAAACACATCAATTTTAATATCGAGAGGGATGATTTTTGACGTATTAATGACAGTTATGGAATCAATCCCGTAGTCCTCAGATACTACCTTTAAGTAGAAGAGTTCAGGTGATGGAAAACAGCTGTTTACAGTTTATTTATAATTTTCGAAGATCCATATTTCTCACATAATAGTGGTAGCTGGCTGGCTGTTTATGGTTCAAAGTAGGGTGATTCATTCTCTTTGTTTTTATCATCAAATTTTGACCACTCAAACTCCGCCATACACTAAATATGAATTTAGGACAGACGCGCACAACATTAATATTAAACAAAATAATGCCTTAAGTTTACTCTCTTTTAATCTAGAACAGTAAAAAAAGTCGTTTTCTTATTATATACATGTCTTATAACAACATTAAACCCGAGTCAATTAAAACATGTTCTCTGTCTACGTTTAAACAGAATATTACTAAGTTAATGTTATTCAGAAGAGATTTGACAATGTAAGGTTTTATTTTTTTAGAGACCATTACATTACACGAGCCTATATTTCTTTTGTTACTCAGTTTTTTAGAGCAGGAATCTTTGTTGAGGTTGCGTTTTAGAATTATTTCTTTTTTTATTTTTAAATTTTGATTTTTTCTATGCTAGTGTTAAGTGCTGATTTATACTCTAGGTTTCGGGTGGGGTTATTATTTTGTCAACAACAGTACGGCAAAACGTGTGGAAATTATCTTCATTTATGGCAATAAAAATCGCTCCCCACTAAGAACTGCAATCATTTCTAACAACACACATCCTGGTCGAAATGTAAGCCACGTCTATGTGCTTCAGTTGGTTGCCCAATTCGAGGAAACGGAATCTGTTGCTAACAGAAAAAGACATCAACCTTAGACAGTTTGTCATAAATCCTAAAGTGTCAACTCGTCAGGTAGCTGCTGACGCAGGATGATCTCAAACAGCTATCGCAAGAGCTCATTAAAACGTCACAAGTTACATACATAGTACAAAATCAACATTGTTCAAGTAGATGATGATCCAGACCGTCGAATTGAGTTTTGTGAAACCATCACTGAACGAATTTTTGCAAACCCGCTACTTGTACGAAGCATTTGCGATTAATGTGCATTTTAGTTATATGAACATGTTAATAAACAAAGTTGTCGATATTGGAACGATGTGAATCCCAACATTTTTCGAGAACACCACCGAAAATTAACGATTGTTCAGGACTTCTTGGAAATACAATTATCGATCCTGTTTCTACATCGTGTCCGTTTTCGAGTGCCACTATGGGGATCTTCCTTATCTTAAGAGATATGAAATTGGTTAAATTAGGGCAAAGTTCTGTATTTAATGCTAAACAATAATCTATTTTCAGATTTGATCAATTTTTGACAGTTTACGGCATATCGCAAGAAAAACAAAAAATTACGATTTTGGTTTTTTTGTTTTAAATCAAAAATCAATTAAGCTTGACTTTTCTAACCCAGAGATTGTTCAGGCACTTTTTTATGTAGAATTAGAATATGGCGTCGGCTTCTCAATACTCCCCAAGATAGCGGACTAACAACTGTCAACTTCATTTTTTCTTATAGGCACCATTTTGAATTTTTTCATTTTTAGATTACCTTTATTTTTCTCTTTACAACGATGTGTCACGCATAATATTTCATTATTGCATGTTTGAAAAAAATTAAGTTTTTTGTTTTGTGTTCAGAGTGCTTTGAAGAAAATATCAACGCTCTTTTGTTTACAACTAAATTTGAGAGTTCGATTTGTCGTCTGCACTGGCCTTGATTTATTTGTGTAGGGAAAATGCAATTTTTAAGTAAAATTATAATTCAACAATATTTAACAAAGATGAAAATAGCTAAACAATAGGTAACATCACAACATGTGTTCAAAAATCCCCCCTTGTAATTGCAAGCACAATTGCACTCTTTTTCTAAGATTCTCTACAGCTCTTAACACGTCTTTACTTCTAATGTCGGGTCTGAGAGTGCTAACAATTCGGTGTCAAAGTTTATCGACGTCGGCTGGCAATGTTTTGTATAACTTTTTTTCATTGTCCTCCACAAAAAATAGTCCAAGGGAGAGAAGTTAGGCAACCCTGCTGGCCAACGTTAGTCGCCATTATTTGCTATTAATCGGTTGGGAAACATTTCCGACATACATTCCCTAACCTTACCAGCATTATGAGGCAGCGCCCCACCCTGTTGGAACCAGATCGTGTTCAAACGATTAAGAGGTAAGTTATTGTCGAGAAAATTTGTAGCATATCTCTTTGTTCTTCACATGAAAAGAGCATTTTCACGTTATAACTATTATAAACGTAAAGACAAAATTGATACAAGGTTAAAACTGTCAAAGTTTTGTTGAAAACAAAAGAGCGTTGGTATTTTCTTCAAAGTACTCTACACACAAAACGAAAAATTTTATTTTTTCAAACATGTTATAGTGAAGTATCATGTGTGATATATCGTAAGTAACATAATCTAAAAATGGAAAAATTCAAAATGGTGCCCATAAGAAAAAATGAAGTTGACAGTTGTTAGTCCGCCATTTTGAAGAGTATTGAAAAGTCGACGCCATATTCTAATTCAACATAAAAAAGTGCCTGAAAAATGTCTTGGTTAGAAAAGACAAGCTTACTTGATTTTGATTTAAAACAGAAAACGAAAATCGTAATTTTTGTTTTTTTTGCGATATGTCGTAAACTGTCAAAGCTAAGGCAAATCAGAAAATATGTACGCCACTGAAATTATAAAACACTTAATGGTAGTCTCTGAGAGTTGATTCCACAACTGTCATTAATATGTCAAAAATCGTCCTGCTCGGTATTAAAATTTATGTGTTTTTGTTTTTCTTCAAATTCGTTTTGTTTAGAAATTATAGCAATTGTAAGTTTTAAAAACTCACCCTGTATAACAAAAACAATTCATTATTATTAACAGTAAAAGGAATAATATTTTAAGAATTAATAAAAGTGCGAACATTTGTTTAGTTTAGGTGCGTGTTTCACACTTGTCTTCAGAAAAGCGATTGGCAGAGCGCGACAAACAATTCTATTTGTTAATAATTTGTTACAAGTTTTAACATATAACGCAAAGGGTACGGGTTGGGCTGAAAAGCGCTCGGCATTGGGCAGTAGGTATACTATATTTTCCAATATCAATTAGCTATAAAAGAGAACGACTAGCTCAGTCAAATTAGACAAAAATAAGATGGAACCTCGGTCCACGGGGGGAACCATTTTTTTGTAGTTTAACCCCCCTGAGGGCAAAACAACGCCCCCAAAATTTTAAATGGAATGGGGGGTCGAGTGATACCTTATTTTGAAGGTATTTTTATGTAGATTATAACCCTTAAGTTTTAAATCGCTACTATTTGCCTAGCCGATACAGGGGCTAATAAATGTTACAAAAACATGTTAAGAAGTACAATTTATTTAAATAAAGTGCTTAAAGCTAAAATCAATTAAGTAAATGTTGAAAATGTTGGCCTTCGACTTCCATACAGTAATACAGGTTTTGTTCAAACCTCTCCCGTACATTTTCAAAAGCTTCTGGGGTGATTTGACGACATTCATCGACTATTCTTTGTCGCAAGTTGTCTAACGATGTTGACTGACTAGCATACATTTTAGTTTTTAAATGGCCCCATAAAAAAAATCTAACGGACTTAAGTCCGGGGACGAGGAGGCCATTCAATAGCTCCTTTTCTTCCAATCCATTGTCCTGGAAACGTGTGGTTCAAATATTGACGAACCCCTGTAGCATAGTGGGGTGGCGCACCATCTTACTGAAATATTAGACGGTTTTCCAAGTACTCATTATTTTATCTCCACTAATGCTGGATGAATCGCATTTTCTAATATCTCCAGGTACATCTCTCCTGTTAAATTGCCAGGTAAAAAAAAGGGGCCTACGATATGGTTACCAAAAATGCCAGCCCAAACATTTAATTTTTCGGGATGTTGTGTATGCACCTCACGAAATATTCTGGGATTTGAATCAGCCCAATAGCGACGTGACGATTCACAGTACCGTTTATGAAAAAGGAGCATTCCACTGAGCATTCGTCAGAACAACATACATTAAATAGAAAGTGTTGATCATTTGTGGCTTGTTCAGCTATAGTTTCACAAAATTGTACTCGCCTATCAAAATCGTATTCGTTTAGTTCTTGTACGAGATGTATTTTGTACGGATGAAACTTGTTTTTTTAATATCTTCTGAATGCTGCTTCTCCCAAAACCAGACACGGTTGACAACTTCCTTGTGCTCAGTGTGAGATCTTGCACAATTTGACCTAAAATAGCCACTTCTGAAGCTTCATTCACTACTTGATTATCCATTACACGTTTTTTATTAGTCACAGACCCAGTTTCCCTAAATTTTTGAACCAATTCCAAAATGTACTTACGATGGACCTGTCGATTCTGGTGTTGTAGATTAAAGAGCAGGGCAGTTCTATTAGCATTTTCATTGTTCGCAAAAAAAGAGAAATAATTTCAACTCCTTCAGCAAGTGAATAAATCATTATTACTGTTCACGGTGCCGATTTTGCAATTAAATAACTTTAAAGCGCTATTTCTTTGTAACTACTATGATCTGACAATAGTAACAATAACAATTAAACTTCAAAATGCTGCCATAATAACGGTGTCAACAATAACCAAGATTTCCGTTGCAGAATTGGCATAGGTACCTACGAGTATTAAAAAGAAGAAAAGACAACAAAAAGTAAGGTTCAGAATGTAGGAGAACAACGTTTTCTGTATCGTATTTAACTGATTCATTTACAAGCATTTTTTTCATAATAAAATGTTGACACGCTTTTGTAACTTTTATTAGCCCCTGTATCGGCTAGGCAAATAGTAGCGATTTAAAACTTAAGGGTTATAATCTACATAAAAATACATTCCAAATAAGGTATCACTCGACCCCCCATTCCATTTAAAATTTTGGGGGCGCTTGTCACCCCGCTAAGGCATTGCCCTCAGGGGGGTAAAACTACCAAAAAAATTGTTCCCCGTGAATAAAAATTGACGGGTCCGAGGATTTTTTCGTAAATATTTTGAGGTCCCCAAAATAGGCTTTGTTTCGTTTTCAAATGGCCACCCTGTATACACTGTATCAAAAGTCCCCAACGATCCGACCCTTGCTAAATTTTTTTGTAAATATCTCGCAAACTACGCGGTTTTCGAAAATAATAGCAATTAACTAATTTGTAGCCTAAACACATTAGTGGGTCAGTTTTTCCCTAACTTATAACATTATCTGGCAATCGAGAGTAATGTTAAAACTTTATAAAAAAATTCGCCGATTTCAACTTCACACCTTAGGTGAGGTGTTGAAAGTGATTTTGCTTTCAACGTAATGTCCTTCAGAGCCTTGACTCATCTCAGTACTGATTTTACACAAAATATGTTAAATCTAAAGATATTTAAACTTGCTCAACAACAGCTCATCTAATGGTTGTGAAACCGGCGGTTTTTTAAAATAAAGTGTGCTGTTTTAATATGTTACAATCGATTACCATATAATGTTAAAATTTAGGAAAAAAACCGACTCACCCATCTATTTCCAAATTGTTTAAACTACAAATTAGCTAATCGCTATTATTTGCGAAAACCCCGTAGTTTGGGAGATGTCGAGGGGTAAACCGCCAGGAAAAATTGTCTACACCTACTTCCACTTGTAAAAATACTTCTACCAAACTTCCTCTAAACTTCACATACTTCCATACACTGACACCCGAGGGGTAAACCGTTGAGTTATAGTTTGTACACTACTTCCTTTAAATAAAATACTTCCTAGGAAGTACACAGGGTTTTCTGTACTTTTTTACTTCCTCGGTACCTCCTTTACTTCCTCGCTACTTTCTTTACTTCCTCGACACTTCCTGTACTCCCCGGTACTTCCTTTACTTATTTAATACTTAACGGATACTTCATCTACCTTGGATATAGGTAGTTTTCCTCAAAAATAAATTATAGAGTATGCACATCATCTTACACGTACTTTATTCAATTGAACTCTAGTTGATAGCACCTTTTGGCACACCCTGTACAGCTGAAGGTCTAAAAATATTTTAGGTAGAACGAAAACGGTCAATTATGGCCGGGAACCAAATCTCAAGTTTTGGATTTATATGCAAGTTAAAAAACTTTCAATGCACGCTCTACGCAGATCACCCTGTATATGATACTAAGATACAAGATACACAGTGTGTTCAAAATAAAAGTTAGCTGTGCAGATAAAGAGAATATCAGATGGATTAAACAAAAACCCCAAAACATTTCAACTTTAATAGTATGAAGGGCGCAATTTCGTCAAACTAAAATACGATAATAATCATCCCTCGAGCAGGAGTAGTCACCTTCAAAAATCTTAATAGGAAATACGGCGTCTGGTATTATTTTTTGGAAGTTATTACTTGTATCTTGGTATGTTTCAATTGTAGTTGTAGTCTAGCGTTTGGATAATACAGGGTGTTCTAACAAAATAATGTATTTAGTCATCAAGTTGATCATTACAAGTAAACTATGTGACAGTTACGTAAATGGAAAGACGATATAATTTTTAATCGGCAAAGAAGAGAATTCCGAGAAACTATTATCTCTTAAAAATCATTCCTCATAGAGGGTTAAGCACCATTTTAACAAATTTATTTTGGACATGTGTGAAAGGTTTTTTATTTTCGAAATTAACAGTATTGTCAAGGCAAAGCGACGTTTTTTATTGTGCCTCAAGTAATCTTCCTTACAATGTTTAGAAACAATAAATTCATAGTGCAGAAAAAGCAGACCACATTTTTTATTGTCTTCGTCACAGGCTTCTTTGAATTAACCCGATTTATTGGAAACATCAATAATTAAAAAAATTACTCTTGCATACAATGGTAGAGGCTAGTTTCAAAGGAATTCCTTAAATAATAACATATCTGGGGTTATGTGTCTGCATTATGTGCTACAAATTGCTATAGAAACAGTTGGAGTGGCATAGCAAACAGTTTTTGACATCTCCACAAAGCATAACGGACAACTGAGACGCAGATGATGCTCAATCATTTCTTCACAAAAGCGTCGTCTTCTGTCACTATCATCTTCATTAAGCTACATGTAAGGGTGTTACTTATGATATTTCAAAAATGAATATTAGACTAGTATACTCTTCTCAAATTGGACTTGTTGACATTTTTATCGGAATGAGGAATATTGAGAAATTGAGCTGACACTTCATAGAAATTGTTTTGCAAGAACAATCGCATTATTTCCACTCGTTCAGCAATTGTAAAAATCATTTTGGGTAATTCATTTAGAAATACAAAGTTAACCAGCTAACACAACTCATAGAAAGAACAACTTCATCCGTTCGGTTTTTTTGTGAAACCGTACGACACTTTCACTAAATTACTACGTCATACTTCTACTAAACTTCCACACACTTCCAATTACTTCGATATGCTTCTACTGGAATTCCACATCGATGTACACCTACTTCCACTGGCGGTTTACCCCTCGGGAGATGTTTACAAAAAATGATTTTCCTCGTCTTTGACGCCACATAAAATAAATTAGCAGGGGTCGGATCGTTGGGGACTTTTAATATATGTATAGTGGCAATATGTAATCGTATGCAAAAATTCAGCCGTATCGTAATTTTTCCGAGGTTGAATTAGCGATATAGGATCCCAGACTATAAGGTGATCCAATGGGCCGTCACTTCACTGTCAATCCTTTTTAAAATGGCGTCTGTAGAACATACAAAGCCAAAACGTATATGAGTGCATTTTACAGGAAAACATTCATATTTAACGTTAACAATGGTTTTGTTTTATTGTCTAGTGAATTGTGGAAGCAGTGAGATCAAGTAATTTTTTGAATGTAGAGTTAATGACTGTATGTCCTACAGAGGCCATTGTGTTGTTTGAGGTTGTGGCGTTGGATAGTCCTATATGGCCACATTTGTATAATAGATTTAATTCTATTTACCTCCTTACGGAATGTGAAGTCACACAAGGTCAGTTCTGATATTCCTCAGAGAATTTAACCTACTGGAGGTGCGCTGTTAGTTCAGAAAGAGAATTATATCTTATGTTATCTCTCATTATCTTGACGCGTTAGGTACGAACCACTGGCTCATTCTAGTGTGGTACTTAAGTAGTCAAAATTGTCTCTGCTTATTATATCTTCAACCGTGCTTTATTTCGTTACTCGAATTGCGCGTTCAAGTTGTATTGAAATAGAACTTGTTCTATAGCATGCAACGAATTGCATACAACAAAATTGAGCGAGAGTTGCGTGGTGTGAATGCCCAAGTTGCATGAAATTTGTAGCATGCAACGCAAATTAACGTGGAATGAATCAAAAACATGCTTAAAATACCTGATAAATGCGTTCACATATCATTAATAAACGTTCTGGTATTCAGACATATCCCACATCCTCTCATACTTAAATTTGAATTTAAAATAACAGCTACTAGGGAATTACTACTTAATACATTGAAACTAAGAATAACTTGAAGATTAGAAGAATTTATGCTTATTCTGTACTGTACTAGACACACATTAAAATTTTTCATACTTAACGATGCAGTCTTAAGCTCTTTCCACTACACAATACAAATACTTACGACATGACTACAAGCAATATCTTCCAAATTGGTAATCGTGCCACCATTGGCTTCTAAAACTTCAGTCATATGCCTATCCTCATCTTCTGGAAAACCGAGAAAGCATACTTTTGCACCATGAAAAGGTTTCAATCTGTGTTCACTCTAAAATCATAAATAAGGAAACCCACTGAATAGGAGAAAAAACAAACCACTTACAACAAAAACATCGACTGTTGCATTAAAATCTGAATCGTATCTTCGTTCCCAACTTGAAAATACCCAAGATTGATTAACTATAGGTAATCTAAAGGTTACCGCATACTGGTATTTATCTCCACCGCTCACATTCGCTATTAAATGTGTTACCTTAGATGATAATTCTTTCCGTATCGATCCACCCATGTGATGCACTAAAGGCACCACTAAACTCTACAATACAATACTTAAATTCGGTTATATTTAAAATTGAGACTCTTACCAATTCACTTTTATTACGAAAACCGGCAAAACATACAACTACTCCAGACATAGACAAGTTAAAAAGTGGTCTTGTGTTATCTGGTAGTTGTTCTCGTTTAATCGAAAGTTGTTGTAAAGCAACAGGACCCAGTATTGACTGCTTATGCTTATAAAGGATATTGTAATGTTCATCGTTGAATGTGTTTAATACATATATTGTTTTGCAGGAACGATCTTCAATGTATTCTAATCCATTTTGGGACGTTATAATTGGTACGCCGAACGTTTGGGCAGCATTACACGTCAGTTCATCCGTTATCAAAGAGCCAACAAGACATAGCCTCTTATCTAAAGGCAGTTGGACTGCTGTTGAATTTACAAATTACAATCATGTGAATTAAATGTTTAACCTTGAAAACTTTATAACCTTAATTTAAAATTTGCGTCAAACACATTGAAGTTTAGCACTTTTGGTACAACACACACAAAGTTACTTACTTTCAGTTTTTGTAAAATCCTCTGCATTGGAATCTATACTTATAGAAGATTGTTGATTAATATGAGCGTTGACTTCGTCCATTTTGGTGATTGAATTTTGTGGTTACATCAACAAAAAGACAGTTATTAAAATGATTTAAACGTTAATTAATAATCACGAACATAACAATTCGATTATGTTATTGATCATCGTTATCGTTAGCTTAAAATAATTATCATACATTTTTTAAAAATAATTTACGTTGTTTGACAAAAAATGCACAAGCACAACTTTAAAGTTAAATACAGGTTTCTCATTGGTCGATTTTTGAAACTGACAGGTACAAATCTAGCCAAATTTGTTTTCGTCTTTAATGCGCCACACGTAGCGCGCGTGACGAACATCAGCATACTTCCGCATTGTGTTGACGAAGAAAAAAACTTTAACGTAGAAATCGTTAAAAATGAACGCAATTAGCATTCCTTTTCAGTTCGCGTAATAAAATTTAAATAAAATGAATCATCGACCGTTTGCATAATAAATATAAAACCGCTTGTAGTTTTCTTGTAAAATTATTTTGGTTTTGTTTTTGGGAAAGAATCATTAAGATAGAAACTATATTGAAAGAATTTATTTTTGCTGCGTTTGATAAAGTTTCCATTTTTTTTCTATATTTATGGCGTTTATCTATATGATGTTTTTCGAAAAATCCTCAAACATTCAACTTTGATCTGATTTCATATCAAAACTATTTTGCTTTTTTTTACATAAAATGTACATTTGAACTTAAAATGTAAAAAAGCGGTGGTTAATTTTGTCTTTACCATATAATAAATTTAAAAGTTGTGTTGATTTTATTTATCTTATTGAGATTGCGCGCTTTGAAACACGCCAATTTTTTGTATTAATTGAATTGTGGTGTGTCTTAAAGTATTTTTGTATCATGGTGGTGTGTAATATAATACACAGGGTGGGTAAACAAGCGAGGTAAGCGGTTGTATCTCGGAAACTACTCATCGTATCGTCTTGCGGTAAAAAAATTTGTGAGGTTATTTTCAAGTTTCTACAATGGCCACCAGCGGGCGTAATTGCCAACTTGAATTTAAAACCCGTTTTCTGAAATATTTTGTTTTAAAGCTGAGACAAATTCAAATATTTTTTGTTAAATGTATTTTGATTTATCTCTAAAAGGAAAGTGGTGGGGGATGTTTGAATATTTTCGGTTTAACGTATTTTAATAAACTTTGGTCGTTAAATAGGGCTTTAGTGTACGTTCACACAGGCTGCTATAACGCGACGGGCGACACGTTGCTTTGCGATGCGATGCAATTAATCGTCCGCAATTTTAATAGGCTGCGATGCAATGTGGATAGTGCATCAGTAACGTTTTGGGTCTTATTTTGTGCACAATGGGTAAACTTCGACGACATATAGTATCGGAAACTTCTCTACTAAAATATATGGTGATAATGAGATGTAAGAAACAAAAACGTAAAAAAAGAACGCCGATAATCACTTGACTATTGTTTCGTCGTTTGGAGACTGTGCACTAATGCAACTGCGACAGATGTGTAAGCAGTTACATAAGACAATTATTCGATTATTATTGCCAGTTAAGCGTTGGCAAAAATAACAATCTTTTATGGTAATACTTATGTAAGTGTTGCGATAGCAACCAGATGGCGTGTATCTTAGCCTAAAATAATAAATGAAACAAATTAAAACTAAAAAAAAATGAAGTTTTCAAAACCATTCCCACTTTACATTTTTACGGTTTGTTATATCTGATTATCCTTAACTTGTCAAATTTAAATCGAATTAAAATTATGTTATTTTATTTTAAATTGTAAATCGTTTAAATAACCCGTTATTAAAATCCTATCCAGTTCTTAGTTTCCTTGAAGGAATCTTGAACTGATTAGGGGTTTCATAATATTCTATGAAAAACAGACTTGAATAGCGTCCTCTACAAATACAGGCCAGGTACGAACTAGGCTTGCAAATTAAGCACCCGCAGATCAACTGAGAAAGTGGTTTAGGGCAGCAACTAATTCATATTACTGAATCAAGACTCACAAAGAAGGATTTCTCATAGGCTTGACATCAGACACCTAACGGGACAACCAAGCTGGTTTAATCGGCTGTAAGACTGCGCGAGGAAGGCAACGAAAAACTACCTCGTATTTTTCCAAGAAAGTCTTTTAACAAGGTTGAAAACAATAAAGATATGGCCCCTAGTCCCCGACAGCCCTTAGACAGGTTGAAAAAGGTAGTGGTAAAACTCATAATACAAGAAAAATGAAACGATTAAAGATTGATGTCCTCGAAATTAGTGAGATGAGATGGCCCAATTCAGGGATGTGTCAATAGATTTTTTTGGGTGTCGGATCGTGTATGTCTTCTTCAGATGAACACACACCTACGGTATGTAATTTTAAACATGCATATGCACACTTATTACCTCGACGACACTAGAACGATTATACAATGACATCAAAAAGGCACTGGTAATAAACAATGTCATCACATTAGCGACTTCACGTGTGAAAAGGTCGTCTTGTAAATGCAGTGGAAGACTACGGCCTAGGCAACCCAAATGACAGAGGTCATCGGTTTTTCCAACTAGATATGATATACTGACTAATATATCTATATTGTAAATAACATTCCTCTATACTTGGGTATCTAATGCAAATAGTACGTGAAAAATCTAGTCGAAACGTTGGCTAAAAACATTCTTATGGTGTTTACCTGAAAGCCCCCTTTTATATTCCTATAGAAGGCTCAAGTTACTTAAAAAAATATCTAAAGTGAAAAATCAAATTGATTATATATAGACATCGATAAAAGATTCAAAAACATTGTACGTAAACACCTACCCTAGTGCTGATTTCTTCTATGATCAAGTAGGCACTTTTATCAGCAAAAATAAAACTTAAACTGAACTGAACAGTTAAATACTAGGAAACTACAAGATCTAGAAATAACAGAAGAAATTCAGAAACAAATTAACACACGTCTTGAAAATATTGACTACAACATTAACCCAGATAATAATATTGAATTGAAAACGCACTGTAAGAGATAAGTAATAATCTATTACAATCCAACAAAACCAACCTCAAGAAATGAATGACTGAAGAAATATTATAAGTATTAATAAGTCTGATGGATTTCAGAAGAAGTTACAAAAACCAGATGCAAAGTAAAGCAGGCAAAAAAAATATGAGTACGAGAATATTATTAGAGATAAAAGAACTTGAAGCGGAACATGACTCTTTTAATATGTACAAGACGTGAAACTTTAAATCTACTTTCTTTTCAACCGTTTATTCTACATACCTCTATCAGAAACAAATTTTAAAAAAGAATTAGATACAATTTTTTATATTGCTCATTTAAACCAATTTCCATTCAAAATTATTTTAAACATTTTTAATAAATTTAATTATGTACATAATTTAAAATCTAACAACATTAATTCCAATTAATGAAAAACCAAAAATAAATACATTTCAATTCCTTTTATTCCTGAATTTATTAAAATAATTAAAGATATGAATAAATTAACTGATTATAAATTTGTCTTCAAAGCTCCTACCAACTTAGTTAACATTTTTTCACAAAAATTAAATATAAATAATAATCTTGAATCAAGCGACATATACCAACTACTATGCTCTTGTAACAAAATATATATTGGTAAAACTAAAAGAAATTTTACAATTCGATTAAAATAACATCTAAGATATCTTAAACAACCAGAAAAATATTCTTATAATTTAGATGCAATTAATTCAACTTTCGCTAAACACATTATCCAAAACAAACATAAACATTTAAATCATTCACTCATACATATCCTTTTACAATAACTAATTATAATAGACAAATTTTAGATAAATTAGAAATAATTTACATTTAAAACAAATTTTGACGATCTTACATTAAATTATCTAACAGAATTTTTATGTCCTTAATATCAATTTAATTAACTCCAGATTCAAACATTTTACATACCTAGTTTAGATTTAAAAAAAAACCTTTTATTACAAACCAATTTATGTTTTTCTAAATTTCCATGAAAACCAAATGTCAGTTTTAACGTTTGTATAAAAAATATTTTTGGATTCTGAATATGACTCACAATAATTTTGAGTTGAAACTATAGTCAATAAATAATAAATAAATAACTAATATTGGATTGCTTAAAGCGTAATTAATTTATATATAGATATAAAAAAACCTATTCAATACCACGAGAAACTAACTCACGGCGTAAATTCTAACGGCGGCCTTGATATTAACAGAGCAGACATTGAGTGTGCTTTAAATGCGGCAAAAAGTGAAAAGACATCGGAGCCAAGTATACGTGTTGACGTTTGTGGATTAGTGTGTTGAAGGGTAGTGCGATTACATTACTTTAGAAACTCTTTAACTACATTATAAAAATGATTCTGAGAGACGGCCTTAAATCTATTTCAATAATTTGTTTAAGAAATCCAGTTCAAAATATTGTAAAGACTATAAAAGTATTAAAGCTCCTTAAAAATTCAATGTGAACGAGATTCCCAATAATTTTGGACCTTCTTATAGGAGTTGAGGAAACAATAGGGTCGTCAATGATACACCATGTTCTTAATAGCCGACGTTTCGATTGGCGACGGCCAATCTTTCTCAAGGCAATCTATTTGAAGATAACGGTAGATTACAATTTATGGTAATTAAATGAGCATTATACAAATTCTATTTTAGATGAGTTACAAACACAATTATAAATACAAGATTTACTAAAAACTAGACGTACGTTACCTAAGAGTTGGTGACATCAAGGACTCCTCAAGGGAACCATAGGGGTCCAGATCGTCAAAAATTCAAAAAATTGTTTAATGATTAAAATAAAATTCAAAACCAACTGGTTTACGTTAAAAATTACTTGGACAAGTGTCAATAAGATAAACATGTAAAAACAATACAAAATAAATTAACAAATAGTGTACAAAACAACCATACATGAAGACTAGTACACGAACAATGAATTAGAAATTTTTGAATGTCAGTATAGATAACATTTCACGTTTATATTCACAATAACAAGGTCAAAATTTTTGGCATAAAGATAAAATAAATAATTATGCATGTTAGATAAGTTAATTTTAGGTAGATTGTAAGGTAGTTAGTATTAGACTTAAGGTTAATGTTAATTGGTGGTGGTTAGTAGATTTTAATTTTAGATATAAGATTTTTGTACATATTACTTAGATTATAGGTATCAGTGATACTAACCACCACCAATTAACATTAACCTTAAGTCTAATACTAACTACCTTACAATCTACCTAAAATTAACTTATTTTTGATTTTGACATATGGACTTATTCCAGGATTTCGAAGATCTCATTAATGCACAGGGTCACAAATGAGACGACGCATAAACAAACAACGTGAAATTCTTAACATCGTTAACAGAAGAAAGCTCATATATCTAGAACATGTTATGAGAAATGATAAATACAAAGTACTTCATATCCATTATTCAGGCTAAAATTAAGAAGAAACGTCGCTCAGGAAGACGCAAAATGTGGTGGCTCAAAAAGTTGCGTCAGTGGTCCATACCGTTAAGGTCCATAGTCAGCCCCACGGCACTATTTAAAACAACAGTGAAAACAATGTTATTGATCGTCCATGTTCTCGAAGAGCAATGCACTTAAAGAAATGAAGTTATCAAAATACAAACCTTATCAAGAATCCTAGAAGATTAATTGAATTTCAACTCGTTGTTCGTAGTTTAATACACGAAAACAATAACATACCTACCCTACAAAATTCCAAATTCGAAAACACCATTGATTGGAAAAGCGGCGAAGGTTATAAAAAACTTACCATTGTCATCTGAGATGAAAGAAAGTCTTAATTCATAATCTGGTTAAATCCCTATTTTCGTTAGAATTTACATAAAAGGTAAATTCCACAAAACTTGACACACTTGCTATATTATGTAATTAAATAATTGACGTTTGACAAAATGATATTATTAGTAGTCCAGTCGAATTAGCACCAAAAGCGTGAAAAAAAATTGTTATCTAAGATTTTATTGGTTTTTATGGTGGAGAATGACTTCTAGAATGATAATGTTCAAGAACTAACTAAAAACCTGCCCTGCTAAATTAACAAGGAGCAAATATGTGGCAAAATTTCGTGTTTTTTCACTTTTTGTACAACCGATGAAAATATACAATTCCTATCGAAAATATGTGATATAATATGTTGTAGGCAATTGAATTACCAACAATTTAAGCTAAGTTAAGTGTGATTTCGTTAATTTGTTTATGAGAAAATCAATGGTGAAGTCGAAATTTCCATTTTTGGAAAATTTAGTGTTATTATTGAACAACGCTACGAATGTTGCTGAAAAGAAGCCCAGCATAATGCAGAATACGTGTGCAAAAGCGCGATTCGCTAAAATTAATAATTTTTGCTCCAGGTAATTGTTAATTAATTTTGTAAATTTTTTTCAACGTAAACGTTAGATCCCTTTTCGTTAATTTAGAAAGTTAATTTTTGCAGATATAGCTTCTATTTGGACCAAAAAAACATAAGAAAAAAGAAAAATTTTATAAAGTTCATATTAAGTCGTTCGTTTGCATTAACAAAGTTGAGAAGGCAAAAATGACATAAATAAATGGCCGCAGGGTCAAACAAAAGCAACTAGGAAATTCGTTTTTTTTTGCATTGTAAAGTGCTCATTTTTTTTTTAAAGAAGAAAAATTTGTCTCAGTCTTTTTGTTTTCAAAATAGCAATTTTTTTTAAACAATTATTGTTAATAAATGATTAGACTTATGCAACTGAAATTTTCGTGACAAGTAAAGGAAGGGTAGAACTTTCATTTCCAAAACGTTAGAAATCTATAATGTTAGTATTAATGGTAAAAGTAGCACTGAACGTTAACGTTAATTAAGGAGCGGCAGGTGCCAGGACGCGCGGCCGGCCGGCTTCGGCGCGCGAGCGCCGCGCAAAATTTTTTAAAATTCGAGAAGGGAACTCGGGAACCGTTTCATCGATTTTGATAATTTTTTTTTAATTAAGGTATCTCGACGAGACAAACCCACTGGTGCCGTTAAAGTTACACATTGACTTAATTTAACCGTCCAAAATTAAACATTTTAATTTTGCAAAAATCAATAAAATCTTAGATAACAATTTTTTCCGTCAAAAATGCTAATTCGACTGGCCATTTTTCACGAATACAAAACAAGACAAAACGTGCCAATAGACAAAAAGCGTGGCAGCAGAATGCCCGCCTAAATTCAAATGCATCATTCTTTCCCTATGGACTATAGGGTTGCCTAGGCCTCCTGGCCCTAGAAGATCTTCGAGGAGTAATCGTTACCGTTTCTGGAGGCTGGTGGGTTCTTGGAGCAGTCCGTCCGGATTCAATTGATTGTGAACTTCCGCCAAGTGCAGCCTCAGTTTCTGAAGGTTGAGTATTCCTAACTGCTTGTCCAAATCCAGGTTCATACCAAAAGTTGGACGCCTTTCCATTTTATCTGAAGACTTGATGGAGTTCTTGACTTCAGCCCTCTCCCTGATCTGGTCAACATGTCGCTTCACGACTTTTCCTTTGAAATCAATGTTGTAGTATAAGTCACCCAGTCTTCGGATGACTTTACCTGCCAGCCATTTGTACATTCGAGGATTTCCTGATAAGAAGTAAACTGCGCTGTTTGGTTCAAAAACCCGGTAGCTTGAATTGAAATTGTAAGCCTGTCTTTCCTCATTTTTCGTTTCTTCCGGTCTGATCAGATCTAATCTCCGTATTGGCCTACTCAAAAAGAGCTGTGATGGAGACTTCCCCGTCGAAGCGTGCGGGGCTTTCCGGTATTGTCTAAGGAATTTATTCAAATTTTTGTGAATGTAATTCTTGGTAGCTCCCATGGCTCTAAGGGTGTCCTTCACTGTTTCAACACATCGCTCAGCCTGACCATTTGTAGCTGGGTGATAGGGAGCCGTGAGTTTGTGGAATTTGACGCCAACCATCCTCAAGTACTCACTGAATTCCGCATAAGTAAAATTTGGTCCATTGTCAGAAACAATAGTGATTGGAACACCATAAGCGGCAAACAGCTCGTCAAGAATAGCAAGATGTCGCTGTCAATGCCCGGCCAGTATACAAATGAACGGGCCAAGCCTTTCATCTTCACGATTCCTAAATGTGCCATGTGAAGGTCGTTGAGAATTGTGCTTCTCAAGCATTTCGGAATTACCACCCTGTGTTCGAAAGTAAGACAGCCTGCTACTAGACTGTAATGCATCTCCGGCGCTTTTTAGCCTTTCTCATTAGGCTTAGTCCTGACTCCAGCATTTGCATTATTTTATTAAAGTGAGGGTCTTTTTTTGTTTCTTCGGCAATTCGCTCAGCTCTTACTGGTAGTTGCTATATTTGGTTCACCATGAAATTGTCAAAAGCGTCGTAATCATCGTCTGTTGACCTGCTGGGCATTTCTTCCGCAACCGGGAACAGTAATCTGCATTCGCGTTGTTCCGTAAAGTTTTGAAAATTACGTCGTAATCGAAATTCCCCAGTAATTCAGCATAATTTGCAATGCGACTGATGCATAGTGTAGGTAAAGATTTTTCAGGATGTAAAATCTGTGAGAACGGTTTGTGGTCAGTAATTAAAGTCCAGGGACGAGCGTATAGATAAAGAAAGAACTTCTTAATCGCTTACCAATGGCCAGTGCTTCTTTGTCCATTTGGGGATACCGTATTTTGGTTGACGAAAGAGTTCCTGTTTTGCTTGCATCCGTAGCCAATAGTAGTGGTAAGTCTAGGTCGTAAAGCATAACACTTGTGGTGACACTAAGAGACCCTTTATGTCTTGGTACGCTTGCGTAGCTTCTTCAGTCCATTGAAATGTTTCTTTCTTTAACATATCTCTTAAGGGGCGGTCTCTGGTTGAAAGATTTGGGATGAACGCGCTATAGTAGGTAGCTTTTCCAAGAAACAGTTGCAATTTTTCATGTGAAGTTGGGGTAGCAGAGTCTCGAATATCTTTCACACGTTTGTCGGACTTGTGGATTCCGTTCTTATCGATTCTATGCCCTAAGAATTCGACTGCTGGTGAAGCAAACACACGTTTTTCTTTATTCAGCAGAAGTCCATTAGATTGGAGCACTTTCAACAGAGTTTCAAGAGTAGCAAGTAATTAATTCACGAGAATATCATCATAAAAATTTAGAACGTTACGAATACTTTTAAGGAGCGTCTCCATGCGCCGTTGCCACATGGCGGAAATATTCACAGCTCCGTAGACCGCTCTCTTTGGTCTGATGAGTCCATGAAAGGGAGTATTCAGAATTAAGGCGTGACTGAAAGTTTCATCGACAGTCAAATGTGACTAATATCCGTAATATCTAGGTGACAGAACAGTGCCGCACCCTTCATTTCGTGAAACAGGCTTTCGGCCTGAGGGATAGGGTGTTCGTCTATAATCATCCTTGGGTTTAGTGTAGGCTTGTAGTTACCAGTAATCAGAATTTTGCCATTTTCCTTAGCTACAACGTCAGTAGTTGAGGCCCACTCAGAATATTCTACACGTTCGTAAAAACCTGACGCTATTTTGTCATCTATTTCTTGGGCGTACGCTTCCGGTAGTGCAAATGGTATGTCGCGGGCTCTGGAAAAAACTGAACTGATTCCATCTTTCAAGTGGAGTGTAGCTGGAGGGCCTGACATCGTCAAAGACTTAAACTAGTTAAAGACTAAAGACGAAAATGAAATAATATATAGGGTGTTCCATTTAAAATAACAAAGTTGATGTCGACTCCGTTACAATGGGAAGGGTCAGAAGGCTGAAAATATTTTAATTGAGTTGACTCTATTGATTTTAGTCATTTTCCAAATTTTCAAATTTTTTCCATGTATACTTTCCCGTATACGGCTA
The DNA here is from genome assembly GCA_030710515.1 of Abscondita cerata. Lineage (NCBI taxonomy): Eukaryota > Metazoa > Arthropoda > Insecta > Coleoptera > Lampyridae > Abscondita > Abscondita cerata. The sequence goes on from JALBCR010003207.1 coordinate 365,300, forward strand.
ATATCTAAATTTTACTTTATATCCAAATCCCAACGTTCTTAAATCTAAATCGCATCATCGACTGAAACATGTGCAAGATCGCTTAACCTATTTCCGGCGACCTTCCTGCCTACATAATGTTAATAATACCCTTTATACCTACATAAAATCAGGTCCCTTTATACAAATTTAAAACCATATCAGTCTCAATCGACACTACGTTACATTAATAAATATTTTTTTGGACAACAAGAATCCGGGATGTGTTACAGAATTTGAATTCCACACGAATTATTTAAAACTGTTCCGCACCTAATTCTTCCTGATGATTAGGTTAATTGAGGTTTCCTTCAGTAATATACTTTAAACAAAACTTCAGTTTAATAAGAGGTGAAAGAAACTGTTTTACAAAGATACAATATCCGTTTCGTCTTCATCTAAAAATCAGAAAGAAAGGATACGTTTCTGGGAAAAAACATCCTCGAACAATTTCAATCAGCCTTGGATTCATCGAGTGTCCAACCCATTAGCGACTACAGTGACGACTCTTGGCCTGCATACAGGCATTTTCCTAATCACCCAGATTACTTTCTGTCTAAAATCTCGTTTGGTGTAAATTTTTTTTTTCATTTCCAATGCTACCTTTGAAGCTCTACAGCAATAAAATTTTCGATTTCTTATCATAACTTGAATTAGAGCATGTCAAAAGTGCCCAATTTAATGAAGTTTGCAATTTTTTTAATGAAACTCCGCTAAACGCGAAAACGCAAAAGGAGCTGTACAGCTCTACAGTACATGTTCCTTTAGGGCGATGACACACACAGCTGTTTGTGTCGACTCGGCTGTCGGTTCGACTGCCGCCGCTTGCCCATTTTAAATCTTTAATTTTAAAGAAAATCTTATTAGGTAGGTGCGTATGAGATAAGTAAACGCCGGGTAAACTGACGTGTTAGTGCTCATGCAAAACAATGTAAATACGCGCCGCGTCAGTAAATAAAACCGCGCGCGTTTCTTCCAATAGCCGGCGTGTCGAGACGGCTTTCCACGCGCCCGGCGGTGGTAGTATCGGCGTGTGTGTTTTGCGTCATTTGAAAATACCTGCGAATGCGCCGACACGGCAGTCGAGCTGACAGCCGAGTCGACACAAACCGCTGTGTGTGTCATCGCCCTTATAGTATGTAGAAAAAAATCAAGTTATTAGATCCATAAACAAAAGAGCAATTTGTCTAAGAAGACATTGTTTTCGACAAGTACCGGTCAGCTAAAACTCGCCTAATGAAATAAATTTATTTCTGGATTTTCGTTAGAACTTTATACTTCTTATTCATCGGTCCTTCTCTGTTGCCATAGTTTGCTAGAAGATCTAAAGAAAAATCTATTAAAAATGTTAAAAATTATATTGTAACAAGCTCAACAAACAAGTAATTACACATTCTATAAAACTATTTTATATAATCTTTTCCTCTAATTGTAATTTTGGCGTTATGTGTTTCACGAACCAAACACCTTTCTTTCTTTTTCTTTACAATATAAAATTACACGTACAACTTTTAACAAATTATAATCAATTTCAGTAAAGTCAACTAATTATACATAGATACATTAAGTAATGCTTAATAAATAGTGAGTAGAATTTCAGTGTTCGAATTATTAATATAAATTATTTTAGTGTGTATAAATACCAATACGTGGATAGATAAAAATCAAACATCAATACATACATCAGTCTTTTCTAACAATTTTTCATCACGCATGCACACAAAAATTAACAAACAAAAATTGCTGCAACTACTAAAATAAATTACTTAAATGTAAATAAAAAAAAGATTAGAAATTTATTGCAATGTATACTTAACTAATACAAAATAAAAAAAAAAGATATCTAAATAGACGTCACATCACCAATTTCATCACGACAAAATACTAGTCGATACAATCCATATGCCAATTATAATTTTTTCATTTGGTTTTATCTTTTAAGCGTATTGTATACCCTTGTCCCTATTATCCTACTGAAGCAAATCATCTTCATCATCACTAAAATCATTGTTATAAAATTTATTTTGTGTTGATGAAGACCGACTATTAGACGGCGATGGACTTTCGTACCTTGAAGTTTTCCTCGGCGGTTGCATAGAATCGTCAAGATCTGGACTTTCGCCATCAAGGGAGTGGTTAGAAACAGGGGAGCCATCACGTGTAGGCGAACTCGGTGGACTTAAAGCGTTCAAAATCCTACCTTTCGATTCATTCCATATATTAGTCAATCTTTCCTTTCCAAACAATAGTAAAAAGTTTTCTATAAAATCCCTCGACTTCTCCTCCCATTTAGCAATCATATCGTCTTTTCTCTCACCTATTGAATCAATCACTTTTTGCCTTTATCTTTTAATTCGTGCATTTTGTTTTGCAATTTAATTTTCTTTTCGCTTAAGTAAGAAATATTTAAGTCTTTGGCTGAATAACCTCTAGCTAAGTTTCGACGAACATATACGTCGTAATCTCTTACTATTCGAGCTACTATATCAGATGTTGAAACACCTTCGGTTCTTTGAGTTGCCACAAACATTCCTTTAGCCTTCCACGGTGCATAAACATCGTTACAACTATCTGTGCCGTAAGGAATATCATCGTGTGCTATAAAATCGATTTTATGATTTTTTAAATATTCCTCGTCCAACTCCCAAGGAGCGTCTCTTACTAATTCGTCGACATACCGACAATGCTTTACGGCTTCATAACGTTCGTCTTCATTCATCACAGTTTTACCTTTGCGGCTGTGTGTATCATAATCGTTACATACTGAAAGAAAAACACATAAATGAATTAAAACATGTAAAAAATATCAGTTTTACCACCAACAATGAGGTAGACGTTAGGAAAAAGATTTTTCGCTTGCATTAATTGACGGGCGTGCCCTTGATGAAATAAATCATAAATACCATCGGCGTAAATACGTACAGGACGACCCGCTCTTCCGTTTTTCGCCATTTCTAATGAGATTCGTTTGGTGTAATCGCATTGTTCTCTTATTTTAATTGCATCGGGGTCGTCACTAAAAGGAGCGGGTTTACAGATAGACTGCAACAATTGACGTGATCCAGAATCAAAAAATTTCGACAACGATATAGCGTGCATTCAACAGATATGTTTAAAAAAAAAGAACGTTTAAGTACAACTTGTAGAAAATTTAATTTACGTGATTATCGAATCTTAGTAATTACTTATTGAACCAAAAATTTAAAGAAAAGATGAGTATAATTAAATAAAAAACTTACATTTAAAAAAAAAGTGTTAAGAAATATTGAAAAAAAAACGGAAATGAAGTTATAACAATTTTCTTTTGGTTTTCCGGATTATATCCAAGAATGTAACCAAAACTTCTATCTTAATGCAAATTCAGCTCGAAAAAGTAAAAAAACCAAAACGGTATGCGTTGTAGAAAACCATAGTTCAAATAAAAGTTGTGGATAATGTAATTTACAACAAATTTTATTTTAAAACTTTTTTGTATAATTAAGAAGATATTGTTACAACAATAAGTGTTACGTGATTGCAGTACCTCTGTAATTACTTATCGAATTAAAAAAATTATATATGATGTGCATAAATAATATTTTTGTTAATGTTCTAAAGAAGTTAAAGACACCCATCTGAAAGTGCTTTCATGTGATTTTGTATAACAAGAGTAGTCATCTTTATTGCTTATAATAATTTACTAATTTATGTTCATGTTGGGCAGGCCCAAAAATGATTAATGGCAACCTACAATTAACGTCCACATAATAAGGAAGATAAATAAATTCAAATTCATAAATAAAATAGAAAAAAGAACCATAAAAGGAGAGGATACAGCGATAGATTATTGTTAACCAATTTTTTATTTAAAAAAATAATAAATTTAAAACGATTCTCTAGCAAAGGTTCAATCTTAATGAAATAAGTGATATGATATATAAAGAAAAGTTCTGGTAAAGTTGCAGCAAGAGAGATTTAACCAATCGACTTGCTTGCTTTACCGAAGAATTTTCAGAATGTAATGATGTATTAATTTGCATGTAGTCGTAAAGTATAGTGGATGACCATAACCGCTTTAAAAAATAAAGATGATCGTCATTGTGTTCCGCTTAGTCCAGATGGGCCCTATTAAAAGTCCTTTCAATACTATTTTTCTAACCCTCTAGATTCTAGAGCTACTGCTATGAAGGTTCCGCTCCATACGTCGTGTTGGAGGGATCGCCATTTTCGCCCGTCAAAACACCATCTGGAAACAATATTATTTTCATACGTCAACTTCAATTCTCTGCTTACTTATGTTTTACCCGCCTATGTCTGCCTACTTAACTAATAATAACTAATAACAGTTCCCTATAAACCTATTCACTGGCAAACCCGTCAACCGCGTATACCGTCGACCACCATGGATTTTCCGGTTTTCCATTATGCTGCCCGAGTACCAATACCAATGCGCGGAGAGTAAACTACATTGGTGCCCGTTCTGTTTGTTTTTTAAATTACAAACATGCCTGGTTAGGAAGTAGCTACACAAAAGGAAACGAATGAATAAAGATGAATGGCGAAGGACAACCGAATACTCTGAGGGAAGGTGGAAAATGTTATTGAACATAAGAAAACCATAATAAAAGAAAAATTGACTAATAGTAACAAGCAGTAAATAAAATCGGTACATTCCGATTTGTTCAATTAAACCTACCCAGGTACATATACTGATTGTTTATTTATTTTGTTGGAACATTTTAGTATAGTAATTATGTCAATTTATTAGTTTATTGGACTGTAGTTAATATTACTATATTTAATCGCATTTTTTGTATCGTACTGGAATTTGTATATGTAGTTTTAGATAATCAAAACATATCGGAATCTAAGTAGTTCGGATTTCTGGGGTTCTACTTTAATTACGAACACTTCGCGCAAAATGAGGTAAAGCTACATTGTGTTGAAACCAAATGTTTTCTTGGAACGATTGCAATTACCGTCTGGGAGGAATGTGGTTAGCAGTTTATCTAACAAATCAAAAAATAAATTAAACTCTGATTCGTCGGAAAAAGTGCAACTAGGGGCTGCTAGCTCAATCCCTTTTTCCAGCCTTTCTATTTTGGGTTTCGTTATTCCATTGCTTTCCTTATTCCTTCGTTCTAGGAGCGTCGTAGCTTCCTCGTTTCTTCTTAATTGTAGGTTGTCACTGGAATATTCGTCGGGGCCATTAGTCTTCAGACATCCTCATTGTGCCCAAACCAGCATAGACTGGCACTTCCTTTCAATCAATTACTGTTCGCTCAACGTTCCTTTCTCGTCTAATTTCTTCATTTGGTTATCCTCTGAAGCCTAGATATTCTGGCACTACCTACGTTTCATTTCAGCGCTAATTACCCATATTTCACTTCGATAACAGTGAACCGTTTTCACCATTGTCTGGCCAATTATTTTTTGGTGTTCTTGGGGATGTTTTATCCCACCATAGTGAGACAAGGCAGCCGATTACATTCTAATAGCTTCCAAATATTTAAATTCTTCTACTTGTAAAACCGGTACTTCGTCATTTGAAAAAAAAAACTCCGTCACACTGTTTACTACCAGATAATCCGTCTTTTCTAAGTTCATTTGCAGAACTCACTTCTGATATGTGCTGTATACCCGTAGCTGACAGTTGCTTTTCGATTCCCTTAGAACTACTTCCATATAAATAGAATAAATTGGTTTTGAAAAATTCTTCCTAAAATTCTATCAATATGAAATTTGGTATATGACCATAATCGACTACTCTAAGTCTTATTAAAATATTTTTAAAATGGAGGCACTTCCGGTTATACCGGAAATTAAAGCTTTTTGGTTTTTTTTTAAATAGAATTGCCCTATTTTGACGCCATTTCTAAATTCTACATTAAATTTTATGGCCAGGACCATCATATTGTCAAGTCAGGTGTCATAATTTTTGACATATGTAGCATTTAATGTAAAAAATTAGATTTGCAGGGGCCTCTTAAGAAATTAACTACTTTTGAACCATTGAAGATAATAAATGATTTTTGTGTTTTGGTTTCTAGAGGTGAAGCTAATATTGTAAACTGTTGCTAACACTTCTGTCGTATCGCATTTGCCTACTGCGATTTATCAAAGTTGACAAAGAAAAACTGTCAAATACTTCATTTTTTTAAATACCAGTTGCTATTTCTGACGACAGAAATGGATGTAGAATTAAATTGTAGGACCAGTTTTTTTAAATAATCGCATTGCAGTAACTATAGCAACCACAAAAATTGATGCAGAATTAAATGGAACAAATGAAGTCGGGAAAACGTTATGTAATACAAAAGATTCTACCTGATATAACTATTTTCCTATCCAACAAAACTGTTCAGCATGTGAACCTTTCTCATTATGGCAATGTACAATATGTTCCTAGGCGAGTAAATCACAAACAAATCAAAAACAACATTATGTAGAAAATGTTCCATGATGCAAATTGTACAAGTTAATTGAAACAATAGCAAATGCCACGCATTACACAACGACAGTAAGTATTTTGATATTTCGCCTTTTTCCAAAGCCTTCTACAACTTAGTAAATAAAAATAAAAACTGTAAACAGATGAAACATTTGCATTAATATTATTGTAATAAATTGTTAATAACTAATGGTTGCTATGGTTACTTGTAATGCTACCCAAAGCTTAGTTTGTATTATCTGTAATGTTGTAATACAAAAAGTGGCCCTGTATAAAACCACTTTGATCTTCGCTTATTAGATTACTCACACTAAACCTTACGATGGCACCTATATAAAAACATAAAGTTACCAGCACTATCTCGAAAACCATGAAAGTAGTCAGAATTTTAAAATACGCCGCAATTTATTATATTAAATGAAGATTGTTGTAGAAAACAGAAAATATATATTTTCTAATTATAAAATTTAAGATGGCAACCATATAAAAACTAAACCAGCACATATCTCGAAAACCATTAATAAAGTGATTTGCTTTTTTTTGAAAATTATGCAAGGTGAATTACCACTAACGGGACGGAGATTTACAGCGAAACGGTAAAAGTTTTACAAATTTAGTCATTTTAGTTGCTTGCAGTTTGATTATTTTTACATTTTAAAATTATTTTGAAATGCACAGTATATCCCAAAAAAGTGTAGCGCATCAAAGTTATATTTTTCTTACGGGACACCCAATATTTTGTTGTGTTTTTTGATTGCCCGTAAAAAATAAGATATACTTTCATAAAGGTTCCCTATACCTAAATACAGACTGTTCTGAGTTACATCAACTTTTCTTAAAATATGTAGTATTCAAAAAATTCAATATCTTAAAATCCAACACATCAAAACAAATTTACCCTTACGTCTAAATAATTGGATATTAGATGAATGTATTCCATCTCATTACTGGGTGTTCAGGAATTTACAGGGTAATTATTAGATCATTCAATATGTATAATGAGCCTTATTTTAAATGGAACATCCTGTATTTTATTAATTTATAACATCATAACGTCAACAAAAAAGTCCTCTTTCGAATGGTATAATAAGTGGTACAGTTTTTGCACAATTTACAGTTTTCTTTAAATTAATGGTAGCGAGAGATTTTAAAACAAAAATGCATAAAAATATCTTTTTCTTCAAGCGACAATAAAACGTCATATTATTGAACTACTGGCAGACGCTAAAAATTCTTTTTACTGCCTAGACATTAAAAGCAAAACAGTTATCTTGTTTCCACAACTATTTAGAGGTTGGTACCTCGGTTATGTCATATTATGAATGTAACAGTAAAGTACCAACTTGATTCGTCGAGAATAAAAGTCGCTATAAGACTCGAGAATCTCGAAAATTTGAAAATAACACATGAAAACTAGCAATAAACGCTTGAAGAAAAATAATATATTTCACTTGAGTTAAAAAATATAATTGTTTTTAATTTGCTGTCTCGGCTAACACCTCGCCAGCAAACTTTTAAGCTCAACAATTATATTGTTTAACTCCTAGTAAAATAATCTACTATTTTTATTATGAGCAGTCAAAAAACGCAATAATATACATAGTGTCTCATAATAAACAATATAACTGTGATGCGCCACACTTTTTTGGGACATATTGTATATTCAAAAATAATTTTAAAATGTAATATTTATAAATTTACATGCTACTAAAATGTCATGACTTATACATGGTCATTGACAGTCTTTCTATTTTTATCTTTCTAAAATATTTTTATTTTTGCGGTGTTGACGATTCTACTCAAAAGTAGTAACAACTTGTTAATTTTAAATGAGACACCCTGTATATTATTCAATTTTTAGAATCGCAATTTCTTATTGATATTTTTTCTGAATAGTTCCCTATACCTATCTACACCGATTTTCAAGATAAAAATTATTTTAGGTTATTTTCTTTCAAAATATGATCCCACCAAAATTTAAATTTAGCTGCTATTTGAACCCATATAAGGCTGAAATTTTAGATGCAGTTTGCAAATGCCTTGCATTTAACAGCTACCTAAATTTAATTTATCTTATACAGGGCGGTTTAAAATTAATGATTTTAAAGTAACATACTAAAAAAGTCAAAACTTTATTTTTTCAAATGGAACACCCTGTATATTAATAAAAATTCTGATAGACAATTAAAATGCCTTCAAGTTGATATAGAATAGTGGTATATTTGCAACCAATGAACGAAAGAAAGTTTATTGCAAATACAGGAGAACTTTATCAATTATAGTTCTAAGCTTAAAGCATAAACTTTCTTTCGTTCATTGGCTGCAAATCAGGATACATTTATTTGTATTTCCTACATGTTCTTGCCACAATTTTGTCACATTGTCCATGAAGAATAAATAGATTCATCAAAACTTCATGCGAGTAATTATTTTACTTCTTAAAGCTGAGATGAATTTTTTTGTGAAATGGTTTTTGCTCTATCCCTTAAGGAAAATAGTAGAGAGTATTTTAAGGCTTCCGGAAATAATTGTCAGTGACTTGAAAATGACTGAGCGAATTTTGTCAAACTTACGAGTCGTTGAAAAGAACTTTTTTAGGCTATCAACGTTGCCTTAAACGGATTTAGATTGCTTGTATCGCCGCTAGAGGGCGTTTTGTAACAACACTACAAATAAAATGGATTTTCACAAAAAAATTAAATACACTTTTATTTTAACAAAGATAGTCAAATGGTTTAACCCACTAATAAAAATCGCATTTCGATATCTCTTTCCTAACCTAAAATATGAGTAACAGAAGTTAAAACTTGAAATAATGTCCCATCTTTGTGAATAAGTTCAGTATACCTGTTATTACTAAATCCTAATTATTGTTAATTTAGTAAAAATACATGTCAGAATACCATCATTACATTTAAAATATTAATAATCAATTATTAAGAATTAAAAAATTGAATTTTGTTTAAAAGTAAACGGGCTACAACAATAATGAGAAACAATAACCCAGAGAAAATGAATTTATTACAAAATATTGTAATAACAACTAGTGTGGGCCCAAATGTTCTACATGGTGCCCCCATCTTGTTCAATAGAATGCAGTTTTTATAAATAAGCCCACCAAAACACTCTATAAATAAAAATAGCTGCAATATTAATTTGATTTACACTTAATATTAATACTTACCAATGTAATTTATTTTATAATCTAAAGCACTTGGATTTTATAAATTCCGAATTTTGTTTCTACAGAAGGACAATAATATTGAATAAATATTAATTGTTATTGACATTTTAAATGTAAAGTTGGCATTCCAACTGTAAATTTGTATACATATTTTGCTAAATGAATGATAATTAGAATTTAATAATGCCAGATATACTGAAAATGTTATTTATAAGAAACAACTGTGTGAAGTGTCAAAAACTAGCAACGAATGCGCGCAGTAAACAAAGGTACATAAGTGACTTTGATCAAGAGGTGTTTTTAAAAAAATCGTTTATAATTTCCTTATTTGCCGAGATAAATATATGAAACCATGTATTTTCAGACAGTTAAAAAAATCTCTAATCAACCGAGTCATAGCAAACTATGGTTTCCATTTAAAAAATGCATGTTGGGTCTGTAACTCGAAAAAGAATTAAGCTAGAATAAATTTGAGTACGCCATTGAATAAAAAATATTCACAAACAAAAAAGTTATGAAGTTTTAAAGAAAACGGCATAAAACGCAAAACACTCTGTGCCTCCCAAACAAGTCGAGATATCAAAGTTCTGTTTAGACCATTGAATTTGTCTCAAACATCTGGCCAAGGGTCCCAACCACGGTTTTCTCCTATCAATTCGCAAAATACCTGAAACTCCCCAATTACATCGATAGGACACATGGTGCAGTTTACAAAAAAAGAAGTTTAGAACAATTATATTGTAATTATTAGAAATATAAGTTCCCAAGATTCAAATATAACAACCCTTAAAACAGGTTTTATAGCTTTTTAATAAATTCTTTAAATACAAAAATTATATTTACAATATATAGAAACTTTTAAAAAATGTCAACATCGACGAAACGTTCAATAAATTAGCAGTAAGTTTAATCCTCTTCATTTGAGGAGAACGTGTATCTATATCGTCATCCTCAGAAAAGTCACCGTTAATCGAACTGCTGCTACTGTGACCAGGCGAGCCGGGCGGGCTCAAAGCATTCATAATACGATTCTTCGATTCCTTCCAAATGTGCGTTAACTTTTCTTTACCGAATCTCCTCAAAAACTTTCGACAAAATCTTTTGATTTTTCTTCCCATTTCGAAATCATATCGTCCGTTCTTTCTCCGATAGAACCAATAACATTCTTTCCTTTATCTTTTAATTGATGAATTTTTGACCTAAATCTAATCCTTCTCTTTAAAATATGAAATATTTAAATCTTTGGCGGAATAACCCTTTCTAAATTACGACGAACATATTCATCGTAATCTCGAACAATTCGGGCGACAATATCCGATGTAGATACACCTTCCGTCCTATTCGTGGCTACGAAGAGTCCTTTAGCTTTTAAACTTGCGTACACATCGTTGGTATCGCCACAAGCGTATGGTATGTCGTCATGTGCGACAAAATCGATTTTATTTTCTTTAATAAACTCATCCGTCACGACCCAAGGTGCATCCCTCAAAACCTCATCCACATACCGACAATGTCTAACAGCTTCGTATCTTTCATTCTCATTGAGAACCGTAAGACCTTTAAATTTATGCAGTAGTTCATCACTGCATACTGTAAGAGTAAGATTAAATTTTTATCTAAGAAGTGTTTTAATAAATATCACCTCCTACTATCAAATACACGTTTGGAAAAAGATTTTTAGCTTGTTGTAACTGCTTGGCGTGACCTTGGTGGAATAAGTCATACGCTCCGTCAGCGTAAATACGCACTGGACGAGGTGCCTTTCCGGTCTTGGCGAATTCTTTGGTTATTTTAATATTGTAATTGCACGCGCTCCTTGCACAAATGGCTTCTTGTTCGTCACTAAAAGGAGCTTCGTCGTAGTTAGACTGAAACATTACAGGTTAAAAATCATTAGTATCAAAAGAAGATTCATTTGAAATGGTTAGTGAAGATTGAAGCAATTGCAAGACCAACAAGCCACAATTATAGATATTAGTAAGGTGGGCGTTTACCTGTGATTGTCACTGTTCACGGCACTGCACCAATGTACATGTTAAGCAAGAAACATTAACCAACATTAACCCAGTACACTTCCAGTTAGTTTGTTGAGTAACATTTTGAAATCTATTATTAAGTAAGAAAGTGTCTTAGTGCCACAAGGAAGGTTAATATAAAGAGCATTAGTTTTAATTAATGATAACCAAAGAATTTAAATAATTCTATCTAGACTACACATTTAATGTTTGAATAACCTTTTGCAACCTCATAAAAACCCATAGTTCAAGAAAGTGAACTTTAGTACTAAACTGTTGTTAAGAAATTCTGATGGACAATCAATACGACATTTTTTCCATTACGTTGAAAGCAATATTTTTCATAAACAACCAATTATTAAAAATATTTTTCCGCCTACATTAATTACTCAACAGTTATACAGATATGAATCAAAATCTAATAGTACTTTTACAATTACAATTCAATTATAATAAATATAGTTTCAAGAAATATTGACGTAAATAATTATTTGTAACAAGAATTTGTAAAACAAATAACCAAACCACAACACTTTAGGTTTGAAGCAACTTTACATACGTTCATGTAAACGGTACCATTGCAAAAATGTTTGGGATTTCCAAATTACTAGTTCTTTTTTATAATAGTTTGATAATATGGCAAACAAGTAAAGAGACAAAAACAATTAAAAATCTCAAAACTAATCAAATAGAATGGATGCAATATAAACCTATTTACCTCTACAGATCTTTCATCTCCTACCCTCCTCAGTACTGTGACGTTATACCCTAGCTTAGATATAATTTCTTCCTCAATTTGTGCAATTTCATCCTCTAATTCTACCACAAACTTATAATCATTGTCACACATGTCTTAATTATAAATACTCTTATATAACACAGGTTCGCACTGCATCAATTAGTTCAAAAGGAAATAATTAGTACATATATTTTAGTACTTTGATAGCCAAAGAAAAAGCCACAGTGATAGAAATAAAATCTGTGTTACCATTTCATTTAATTACCTTGACATCCATTTACTAACGATAAGTTTTCACTGCACAAACACTTTTGCACCAAAACTCAAAAGCAAATGATCCACTGTACAGTTAACTTTCAATAACAAAAAAACCTGTAATTGAATATGCATTAAAGCTGGCATGCAAATTTGGCAACCTCATGAATAATTTGAAAAATTTTGTACATCAAACAATACAATTTCGAAAGCCCCAAAATTGATAACATATATTAAGCTATAAAATCGCCCAGTGTATGATACATACCATTATCGGTTGAATTTTAACATTTGTTCCAAAAATATTGTCTTCCGATCGACTTCTTGTACGTTTTCTAGACATTGTAACGGACGAATTATTTTCGATTATACTTGGAGGAGGAAAATCTAAAACGTAGGTACATAATATTAATTTTTGAGTATTATACAATTAGACACACTAATTTATTGACATGTACAAATGAAAACATAACCTCCTCGATTACGGGTATAAAATAAGGTAGGTGATGTAATTGTATAAAAGGTACTGGAAAATTTAAAAACAAACAGGAAATGATCATGACCTACGGATAATATAAATAAACGCCTTACCTAACATTTTCTTTTACAAATGTTTCCGAAAACTTAAATTGGAACTGTTATGCACACATACGTCCATGCAGTGCAGATGGGATAAGACTGCTGTGCAAACACAGACGTACAATCAATTAAATTGTGTTAACGTGGCTCTATACGTAGCATTTTTGATAACGGATTTTAATAAATAAATAAAATTATCGATTCTTATTCACATTTGTAGAAAAAAACACCGTGCTCTATTCATAATTTTTATTGATTTATATATGTGGTGTAACGCAGGTGTGGATGTGTCTCATGGCCACGTGGTATATGACGTGCATCGTATGATCGTCTACTCCGTACGCGTCATTTTAATAACAAAATTCTAATAAATAATTTACTTTCATGAGCGAGTACTTACTTGTATAGGATATTTCGACGCAATTAGATATTGTTTAGGTGAATATAATTATATCCCTGCAGGACCGGATTAATTTCTATGACAACGTAGCTAGTAAGTTGCGTAATTTGTTAGCATTTTAATTAGTGCGTCCTAAAAGCGCACATTTAATTTAAGTCTGCCACAAGAATCACTATTTTGATCGCCGCCTATTAAACACTAAATGGATTTATAGGTTTTTCACAAAAGTTTTCATGGTGTGTGGGAGTAAAAAAAAAACTGGGTGCGCACTTTGAGCGTGGCTCATAATAAATATAAAATATAATAGATATTATACGTGAAAGCTATTAATCTAGTTTAGGTATAACTTTACCATTCATTAGATTTTGCATATTCGGTTAGATTGAGATGCGCATTGCAATGGGCATTATTAAATTTTTTTTCATATAATGGGACACGTCAATATTATAAAATTGCGTTTCTGGAGACGAAGGACGTACAGTAACCTTTACTAATTTATTATGTCATTAAAGAACGTGTTACGTTCGTATAGCACATTTGATAATAAAAATATGTACTTATCCTTCCACTGAATACATACAGGGTGCCCATTAGTGCGAAGAAGGAAAATATATGGATTAGAAAAAAACTTTCGCAATAAAAGTTGTGCAAATCAATGAGCTGCACATTTTAAAATTATTTTCATTTATACAGGGTGTTCCATAAAGTGCGACATACCAAAGTTATGTTTTTTTTAAATGGAACCACCCTTTTTATTCAAATTTGGATTTCTTGGAAAATTCTAATTCACATTCGGAATTTGGAAACCTCAACTGGTGGGTACGGCCACCAAAGCGAATTCAGTTTAAACAATTTTTTATTTGATGTTTTTGTAAATTATATTAGCAACAATTTCTATTTGAAATGTTAGGAATAAATTTGAATTGCGCGCCATGTAAGTTAAGTTGGCAAGAGTTTTTTTAGTGTAAGAGGAATGTATGTAGAGGGTGTGTAAGAAAAAAAAGAAAAGCGATCCTGATGAATTTTGGTTTAAATTAAAACATCGAAGCTCTTAGGGAGATAACAATTTCAGAAGTGGGATATTACCGGATATGTAATTACCGGATAGTTGCGTGTCTGGATATCCTTAGAGAAGAAAGGAAAAACTACGATTAACCTAAAAAACACGTGGTCGAAAAGTGCCGTTTCACTCAGAATTAACCATGTCCGAATCAGGTAATCAAGGGCCTTCCGAATCATTGAACTTCTCAATCGAAGACCTCATACAAGCTACTGTTCGCGCCGTTATCGCAGAAAGTGCTGGTATCCGTAACAATTCTGTTAGTGCAACGACCTCGGAAGCTAGAGGAAGTGGCCAGTCATTTTGCAATAAAGAAATATCGGAATTACTCCCCACGTTTGATGGGCAAAACGACAAGATTGACGTAATAGCGTTTCTAGAAAGAATTGAGGCTATACAAACCGCATATAATGTAAGCGACTCTGTTATGCATTTGATAATGGCAGGCAAACTAACGGGTGTTGCCAAAAATTGGTATCACTCTCGAGTTGAACATATTACAATGAGCTTGGAAACCATTAAATTAGAACTCGAAAACAATTTCACGGCTAGGCCTCAAAAGATAGCGTTGATGAAGAAGTTCGAGTCGAGAAGATGGAAGCGACAGGAACAATTCTCAGATTACTTTCATGACAAAGTAATGCTAGGGAAAAGAATGAATATGTCTGAGGAGGATATGATTGGTTACATTATTGAAGGAATAGATGATCAGGATGTAAAAAACACGGTAAAGGAATTGTTTGTTACTTGTTATGAAAACTCGGAAAGGCCGAAGGTACCGGCCACTAATTTAGAAATGAAAATCAATGTCGAACCGAATCATAGTTATTTCTTTTTAGACCGAGACGTATGTCATACAAAGACAAGGAGGATGTAAACAATATTGTAATGGATCTTGAAAAGCGAGGAATAGTGCGAAGAAGTAACTCACCGTATAGTTCACCAGTAGTATTAGTAAGGAAGAAAAATGGAGAACCTCGTATGTGCGTGGACTACAGAGAATTGAATAAAATCACTTTGAGGACAACTTCCCTATACCTTCGATACAAGATCAGATGGATAAATTACAGGGTAAGAAGTATTTTACAAAACTTGATCTAAAAGACGCGTTTCATCACGTTACTGTGGAAGAAAGCTCAAGACAGTTAACAAGTTTTGTCACGGAAAGAGGACAATTTGAATACACAAAAATGCCATTCGGGTTAAAAAATAGTCCGCCTATGTTCATGAGATTTATTTCACATGCCTTTAGGGATTTATTGGATAACAATAAGATCATGATCTATATGGATGATTTGTTGATCGCCACAGAAACCCTAACTGAACACTATGATGTGTTGGAAAATGTATTCAAAACCTTGGTAGCTAATTTGTTGTGTTTGAGACTTGATAAATGTCAATTTTAAATACGAAGATTGATTATTTAGGGTACGTAGTTACGAAGGATGGAATAAGCCTAACGCTGAGCACATTAACGCAGTCGTAAATTATCCCCACCGCAGAATAGTAAGCAACTTCACAGCTTTTTGGGATTAATTTCGTATTTTCGCCGATTTATAAACAAATTTTCAGATATTGCAAAACCCTTGTATGATCTTCTGAAACAGAATGGACAGTTTCATTTGAATGAGGAACAATTGAAATGCTTCAATGATCTCAAACGTAGATTAGCAAGTAAGCCCATTTTAGCTTTGTATTCACCACACGCGGAAACCCAACTGCATTGCGATGCCAGCTCTCATGGATTTGGTTCGGTGTTAGTTCAGAAACAGTCTGATGGTCAGTTTCACCCAATATTCTATTTTAGTAGACGGACAACAAGCAGAATCAAAGTATCACAGCTTTGAGTTGGAAACGTTGTCAATAATTTACGCATTAGAAAGGTTCAGAATCTATCTTAGTGGCATAGATTTTAAAATTGTTACAGATTGTAATAGTTTAAAGCAGACGTTAGAAAGGAAAACAGTTAATGCAAGAATATTAAGGTGGTCACTAATACTAAATAATTATTCATTTCAAATAGAACACAGGAAAGGCGATCGAATGAAACACGCTGATGCTTTAAGCAGATGCGTTGAAGTTTATGTGATTGAGGAACGAAGTTTTCAGAAAATCTATCAGTGCTTCAGGCTTTAGACCCGGTGATATCTGAAATACGACAAAAACTGGAAGTCGAGGAAGATAAGCACTTTGAATTAAGAGCAGGATTAGTTTATAGAAAACAAAAACCAATTACTATTTTATGTTCCTGAACGGATGAGAAATAATGTTATTGCTCTTAGTCATGATAAAATGGGACATCAAGGAATAGAGAAAACGGAAGAAGTTATTTTACGAAATTACTGGTTTCCAGGTATGAAGCCTATAATTAAAGAATATATAGATAATTGTATTAAATGTATTGTATACTCACCTGCTTATGGTAAACCTGAAGAAGCCCTGCACAGCATAGGAAAAGGTAACTTACCTTTCAATACGATACACATTGACCATTATGGTCCCCTAGAGAAATCAAAATCGGGTCACAAGTTTATCTTCGAAGTTATCGACGGATTCAGTAAGTTTGTTAGGCTGTATCCATGTAAAACGACAACATCAAAGGAAGTTTTGAAGCATTTAAAATCCTATTGTAGAGCATACAGTAAACCCTCACGAATTATAGCTGATAGAGGAACATGCTATACCTCTGAAGTTTTCGAGACTATTTAGTTGAAAATCAAATTAAATTAGTTTTAATTAGTACTGGTACACCAAGAGCCAACGGACAAATAGAAAGAATAAACAGAATGTTGACGCCAATGATAAGTAAACTAACGAATGAAAGAGATGATTGGGATGAAGTTATTACTGAGGTGGAGTATGCAATTAACAATACAGTCAATAAGTCAACTGGATTTTCGCCTAGTATGCTTTTGTTCGGCATTAATCAAAAGGGCGACAAGCGCGATTCGTTGGGACAATTGTTAAATGTCGAAGTAGATGTAGAAAGAGACCTAAACAAATTACGGTTAGAAGCTGAAGCCAATGTGAGAGATTCGCAAGGATATAGTAAGCGATATTTCGATAGACGTCATAAACCACCGCACATTTACAAAGTAAATGATTTAGTTATGTTAATTAACAATGATACTACTGCAGGAGTTAACAAGAAGCTGTTACCAAAGTATAGAGGGCCATATATTGTAAAGGAAGTCCTACAACACGATAGGTACATTGTAGAAGACATCGAAGGACATGAAGTGACACAGCTACCGTATAAAGGAGTCATCGAAGCAGGAAGAATGAAACCGTGGTTAGATATTACATCGAATACGCACTGTTCCGCTTCGCAAGATCCATAATTAAGTTGTATTAATTTTAAGTATTATTGAATTTTGCAATTATTTAGTTGTTGTTCTTTAGATTTATCCAGTTTTGTATTGTAGTATTCAGTTTGTTTGTACTTAAACTCTAAATATGATTGAGGTCAATCATTTGTCAGAATGGCCGAACTGTTAGGTATAAATTTGAATTGCGCGCCATGTAAGTTAAGTTGGCAAGAGTTTTTAGTGTAAGAGGAATGTATGTAGAGGGTGTGTAAGAAAAAAAAAGAAAAGCGATCCTGATGAATTTTGGTTTAAATTAAAACATCGAAGCTCTTAGGGAGATAACAGAAAAAACAATTTATACCGGGTGTGTCTCGACGATAACATGTTAGATGAATAATGAGAATGAAACAACCGATTCAGCTGAAAACTTGTAACTTTATACAAAAGGACATGGTCTACTTACTGAAAATAAGTTCATGGCGGTGTCACTTCCGGTTATGCCGCGTACCATTAAGAAATAATAATTTCAGGCGTTAGCGACGAAAATTTGAATCTACTGAAAAATCTGCTGATATATCATGTTCCTATATCTAAACTGAATAATTTTCGTGTTGTCTGCTTTTTTGGAGATGATGTAGTAAATTGTAGTGTGCTCTGTAATCTGTTTTAGCCAACTGATTGAATGTATCATACGACACGCACAGAAAAAGAGAATTGCGAAGCACACTATTAATTTACTACATCATCTATAGAAAAGTAAAAAAAAAACAGATAACACGAAAATCATTTTTTGGTATAAGTACTTGATATATCAGCGGATAGGTAATTAAATTCTGAATCGAATAAAAATTGACCCCGTGACAATTTAAATTTTCTTGAAAGTTAATCCGGAGGTAATTAAGAACCGTTTAAAAAGCTGGAATTTTTCTCTTTGATCAATTGTTGTGAACCCTCAAAATAACAAACAAGAAGCTGGTTCTACCTGGACTCTAAAAGAAAATATTTGTAACGGAGGTACAGAAGCAAAACTATCCAATATTCAGTGCGAACATAGTTTTAACGAAAAACTTGTTTCACAAGAAGGACAAGTGATATTCGAAAAACTGTTGCTAAGAAGAACAAGAGGAGCTGTAATGAGTTCTAGGGTTATATTACCTTCGCACAGGTACTGCAAAGACTTGAAGAAAAGCAAGAATTAGGAAAAGGAAAAATTTTGAAGAAAACTAGGAAGAATATTAGTTGAAAGGAAGTTATAGCTAAGTATTGACGAGGAATGGGGCATTCCTGAATTTATGAAATTCAAGAATGATGATGAATTTCTAGAGGAGAAGAGCAATTTAGAAAACGATTCTGTTGTGGAAATAGATTGTTAAGTTCCGGTGAAATATGCTTCAAAAAACACATTAAGCATTACGTTGGGTAAATTACAATAATCGCTAAGCAGTTAATCGCTGGGTCTTTGCGTAGAAGGAGTTATGTGACGACTCCTCAACCACAAATGCTATCTACTTGCCCATTTAAAATCATTGCTTTTGTGCCCTACTAAGATAACAGCAGAGTATAGTTTTGCAGAAGCTCGTAATAATGATTGGGGTCGAGAGATTGTTAAGCGTCTCCAGCATGTCAATGATTTAGTCGCAGCCGATGCACAGTATTACATTTTGTGCATTAAAAAATTTTATCAAGCAGCACCGACAGAAGAAATACAGTAAAGGGGCTCGTTTGCAATCGACACTGAGATGTAGTACATTTATTATTCTCTCGAGCAAAATTGAGATGAATGTCAGTTTTCTCTGAACGAACTAATGACCAAAATTGAAGGTGATTGCCGCCCACATATAAAAATGGTAAAGCACAATTCCTCAAAAAATGTGGTGATGATATTTTAATTGCCGTCACTGCTAATAAAGCTTCTGTGGTTTGTTTTCCGAATACAAGGTTTACGTTATTGAGGGAAGCCTGGTACAACCAAAAAAGTGATAATAAGGTAGAAACACGTCTGCGTATTGTAAAGACAACAACATCAATCGTTATAGGGGATATTGGCTCTAAGGTCTACGAGACCAAACTCTGCTTCAGATAATTTTTTCAAGAGTCCGATGTACCTGACACTATACGCATTTTTCTGGATGATGTAATTTTAAAAAATAAACTTGCGTCTCTTGTGAAGTGGAAGAAAAAAAGTATTGCTCTCCCACATTCCATAATTGCCGCAACAAGAGCAAAATTTTTCTTATCATCGTTACAAGACGGAGTAGCAGCATTTTTGTTTCAAAAGTATGGATCTCGGCGATTAATAGATACATTATCACATCTCGGAATTTGCACTTCGTACACCGAAGCAATGCTGTTTAAAGTTTAGCTATAATGCGCCCACCGTTGGATATCAATGATAACTAATTTTTGCAATTTATTTTCGACAATGCTGATTTCAACACGCAAACATTAGATGGTCACAATACTTTTCATGCCATAGGCGGTATCCAATGTATAACACCTAGAAATACTATCGCTCCCGATCAAAGTATTCAACAGCGGAGTTATGGGTACCAGTGGCCACTACTTTTAAGCAAAATGTTGCTATTTATATTTGCAAGATATGCTTAATTTGAAGGAAAAAATGACAACTGAAGAATATCAACATTTCATAACTAATGGATACTTTACAATTAGACGTTCCGACAAATTTTGGTGTGGTAAGTGGTCAGATATGACAATTTAGCAATCGTTAATGAGGACAGTGAAATGTTTTTTAGGCCTTACTCATGACCGAGGAGTTCAGGAAAACGTGTTTCCAAGTGAACTTTAGGAATGGTATTCCTGCACAATGTTTGTGTTGAAGTCGAAAAGTTTTGCAATGTAGTGTTTTCCAGTTCCGAGCAGCATGTCGGGTTAATCGTGATAATGACGACTTGAAGAAACTGATAGATTGGTTATGTAACCATCCACCTTTTCCAGAATTAGAGGAAATTATTTATAAGAAACAACTGCGTAAAGTGTCAAAAACTAGCAACAAATGCGCGCAGTAAATAAAAGTTCATAGGTGACTTTGATCAAGAGGTATTCTTCCAAAAATCCTTTATAATTTCCTTATTTGGCGAGATAAATATATGAAACCATATATTTTCAGAAAGCTAAAAAAACTCTAATCAATGAAGTTATAGTCAACTATAGTTTCTATTTAAAAAAATGCATGTTTGGTCTGTAACTCAAAAACGAATTAAGCGAATAAATTAAAAAAAAAATACAAAAAATGTTTTAGTTAAAATAAAAAATATTTACAAACAAAAAAGTTATAAAACTTTAAAGAACACGGCATAAAACGCAAAACACTCTGTATCTTTCAAACGAGTCGAGATATCGAAGCGCTGTTTAGTCCATTGAATTTGTCTCAAAAATCGGGCCAAGGGTCCCGACCACGGTTTATCACTATCAATTCGCGAAATACCTGAAACCCCCAATTACATCGAAAATAGGACACCCTGTACATCCAAAGTGATTGCTTTGCAGAGGATTTTGCGCGCTACAATTTAGTCCTCTCGACCAAACTCAAAAATCGATAGTTTTCGACATATAAGTTCGAATATGGGTTTTTCAGAAATAAATTGATTCTCTTGGATTAAGAAAAATACTCCCATTCTATTCAGTTTTTTGACGCCCGACATTTTTGGTAGGTACTTTAGCACCAACTTCGACAAGTTAATACTTCTCGAGATGTCAAAGGAAAAAGTGCTCCTAGGTTTAAACTAAGTATTTAAACAATGCACTTTTAAGTGCAATGTGCTGCTGAAATGTGAATGCTGTTATAAATATGGCAAGTAAGTAAACTTTTGACTGTGGTCGCAGCGGGTATTGTTTTAGGGGCAGAACTTGTATTCCCATGGCACGCAATGAGCTTTCTGTTAATCCCTTATCTCAAGATAAGGAGGGATTAGAACCAGAATGCATTATTCTTCAGGTCGTATCTTCGTATTTTGTTTTTTGGAGCCGCATAATCTTTCGTAGAAACGTAGTTTTCTGACTCCTAAGCAGACTACGCTTTGAAAATTAACTTCGCAGTTTTTCACGGTTATTTTGTTGTTGAAATTATTTTTATTTGTTTGATATTGATTTGCATTTATATTTAACATACGCATTTTTGACCGTTTTTTGATCATTTTTTCTCGAATTAGTGAGATAACCAAATTGTTACCCGTAAAAAAAATTTCAAAAAGTAACGTTTACAAAATTTTCCCTTTTCGAAAAATTTCGACCTAATTAATTTGCGGGATAGAACCACTAATGCCGGGCCTTGAAAATGGGTGTCTTTCATAGACTTCTTGACTTCTGGATTTCTGCCAATCCAAGTAAATCCATTTGTGTCTAAAAAACCCATTCTCGAGCTTAATCTCAAAAAATATCGATTTTTTGAGTTCGATCGAGAGGACTAAAATTGTAGCGCGCAAAATCACTTGGATAGCCGATCAAATAAATTTAACCCTTTCGCGATTATGGGTTGGAATCCCGACTCCCTTTTTCGGTACAATTTTTCCGGACTATGTTATTATATTTACTTCAGTACCTAACTATGTAATTTTCACTAATATATCAAACAACAATTTTTAGGTTAAGAAACCAATTTTAATTTATGGAGGCAAATAGCTCAACAATTATTAGAGAGAAATGGATTGGATGTTTGTGATCTGCAAGAAAAAATGAATTAATTTCCTATTTCACGTTTGAATAATTTGGGAAGCATTGGCAGACATAAAAGATTCAATACCAAACAGGGTTTGTTGATGCCAAGTTTCATAACCGGATCGGTATGTTCTTGATATCGTGTTTACATTCGGCCACCAGACAAAAATTTTTTTGCTTCATTACAACGTATTAAACTGGCTAACTCTAATTCGTCGAAAAAAGTAAAAATAGTGGGTGTTAAAATTTTCTATTTGAAAACCGTCGCATAACTCTTCATCTCGTTTATAACATGTGGAGTAAAAAAGTCACCCTAGTTTAGCGCCCAGTATAAAGTAGATATTCAATTGAAACAGGATCGTCGGCTTCCGGTACAAGCAACGTCAACACGATTTCTTAAAATGTGTTCAATACGCATACTAACACCTTTACAAGTTATGTCTACAAAATAATGTTCTAAGTATACCCTGATTAGTTTCTGATCACCCTCTATAAGTGGCGGACTGGGCCGCCGGGAATCGGACCTATCGAGGCCGCTCAGCTATCAATAATTGTTATATTTTATTAATGTGACTAAAATCTTCTTATGTGTATTCACATTGCGATAGCAAATTTTTACGAATAGATAGCTATTGGTAATTTCAATTTCAGTTATCAAATTTGAAAACAAGCGTTTCGCGCAGAACTTTACATTTAACCTCTAAAAGCGTACAGAAAAGTATGCATCATGTTATAACACATTTTGTTCGAAAAATAAAATTAAAGTCTAAGAGAGCTCTTCTTTGACGTTTTAAGGAGTTGATAGAGTTCAAATAAAAATTATAAAAAATAAAAATTTTTAAAACTTTTCTCTCATGACTGTTTTGCGTAATTATTATTCTTAAAGATATGGTTAATACAAGACCAGGTGAGTTTAACTCAACTCTGTAATTGGTATAATCTGAACACACTGAAACCTGACACCCGGTTTTTCATATTTTTAAAAATATTTTTTATAGTACAGGGTGTATCGACGATAGAATGTTAGACTAATAATGAGAACGAAAAACTTCTAACTTTATACAAATGAACATGGTCTATTTACTGAAAATATTTTCATGTCGGTGTTACTTCCGGTTATACATCTTTAACTATTAGTTTTGACGTACCTATCTCTTATAATTATTAAGAAAAACATCATTTCAGGCGTTAGCAACGAAAATTTTAATCTGCTGAAAAATTAATATTTTATGAAATATAAAAAGCAGATACGAGGATGTATTGATATCTAGTTAGCCTAGACCAGTTCCTTGCATAAACAAAATATTGCGTTACCATAGCAACGAACAATAACTTATTAGAAGTGTCAGTGTAAAGTTTGACGTCAAAAAAGTAAACCAGAGTCACGCAATAAATTAAATGAAAAAGATGTCCACCGAAATTGTGAAAATCGAAAAATTGGAGTATCGAGCCATCATCAAGTACCTGTATTTAAAAGGGTTAAGAGGTAAGCAGATTTACGAAGATATGCTTAATACCCTTGGTGATCAATGTCCTTCGTATGCGACCGTCAAAAATTGGAATGCAAGCTTCAAAAGAGGTAAATTTTCCATTGAAGATGATGACCGATCAGGAAGGCCAGTTTCTGTGTCAGTCCCCGAAAATATCGATGCAGTTCATGACATGATTTTATCAGACCGTCGAATTGGGCTAAAACGGATATCTGAAGCACTGAATATTTCATACGAACGCGTTCATCATATGGTTCACGTCAATTTGGACATGAGAAAAATTGCTGCAAAATGGATCCCCAAATGTTTGAATGTTGACCAAAAGCGTGTAAGGGTAGAAGCATCGCGTTCGATCTGTGCTCGATTTGAAAACGATGTAGACTTCTTAAACCGAATTGTTACTATGGATGAGACTTGGGTACATTTCTACGATCCAGAAACAAAGCAACAATCGATGGAATGGCGACACTCTGGTTCTCCAAGACCTAAGAAGTTTCGTGTCCAAAAATCTGCTGGAAAAGTTCTTGCTTCAGTTTTTGGGATTGCCATGGAGTAATCATGATTGATTTTTGGATAAGGGTAGAACAATAACTGGAGATTACTATTCGACATTACTGACCACTCTACGGGAAAATATTAAAGAGAAAAGACGCGGAAAGCTATCCAAAGGTGTTTTGTTTTTGCAGGACAACGCCCTGCACACAAATCTCATGTTGCCATGCAAAAATTCGTGATTTAGGGTTTGAATTACTAGAACACCCCCTAATTCACCCGATTTGGCTCCGTCCGACTATCACCTCAACTGAAAAAAGTTTAAAAGGTCGTACATTTTCTTCCAACAAGGAGGTAATAGAAGCTGTGGAGGTCTGGTTTGCAGAGCAAGAAGAAAAATTTTTTGAAAGGTCTAGAGACGTTGAAGGTTCGCTGTAATAAATGTATCTAATTAAGCGGAGAATATGTTAAGTAATAAAATATTTTGACATTGAAATTTTGTTTGGTTCTATAGTAGGCTAAGAATTTTTCAATATATCCTCGTAAGTGAAACTTGTACAAATTTCGAAAATTAATAAAGGATTAATCGGGGCAATATTGTCTTCTATTGGATGCCCGCGTTCATAACACCAAGTGATTTTATTCGGTCATGTGACAATTTATCTTTTCATCACCGATTACTCCAGTGCTTATCGACATAATTTCCTCTAATTCTGGAAAAGGTGGAGGTTACACAACCAATCTATCAGTTTCTTCAAGTCGTCATTATCACGATTAACCCGGCATGCTGCTCGGAACTGGAAAACACTACATTGCAAAACTTTTCGCCTTCAATGCAAACATTGTGCAGGAATACCATTCCTAAAGTTCACTTGGAAACACGTTTTCATGAACTCCTCGGTCATGAGTAAGGCCTAAAAGACATTTCACTGTCCTCATTAACGATTGCTAAATTGTCATATCTGACCACTTACCACACCAAAATTTGTCGGAACGTCTAATTGTAAAGTATCCATTAGTTGTGAAATGTTGATATTCTTCAGTTGTCATTTTTTCCTTTAAATTAAGCATATGTTGCAAATATAAATGGTAAGATTTTGCATAAAAATAGTGGCCACTGGCATAAAAATACGGCATCATTTTCTGTATTGTGTAAAGATGTAAATTTCAGTTACCCATTCTTTCCGCCTCGATGAACTATTTTACAAGTGTAACCATCCGGAAATATGGCACCCATAACTCGGCTGTTGAATACTTTGATCGAGAGCAATAGTATTTCTAGGTGTTATACATTGGATACCGCCTATGGCAAGAAAAGTATTGTGACCATCTAATGTTTGCGTGTTGAAATCAACATTGTCGAAAATAAATTGCAAAAATTAGTTATCATTGATATCCAACGGTGGACGCATTATAGCCAAACTTTAAACAGCATTGCTTCGGTGTACGAAGTGCAAATTCCGAGAGGTGATAATGTATCTATTAATCGCCGAGATCCATACTTTTGAAACAAAAATGCTGCTTGTAACGATGATAAGAAAAATTTTGCTCTTGTTGCGGCAATTATGGAATTTGCGAGAGCAATACTTTTTTTCTTTCACTTCACAAGAGACGCACGCTTATTTTTTAAAATTACATCATCCAGAAAAATGCGTATAGTTTCACCAGTGGCGCGCCAAGCCTTTCTGGCGCCCTGGGGCAAGTCACTCTTATGCGCCCTGCCCCTTATCCATCAAAGTGTTTCACAAATGAAAAGAATTTTGTTTTAAAAATTTTGCAGAAAAGCTGTGAATATTGAGTAAATTGCATGCAGATTTTATTACTAAGAAATAAACATTGGACATTTCAAGAAACATTTTTATTGAACGAACAGATACATATTACTTTAAATTGCACTAATAATAATAATTATTATAAAAAAATCAGGTAAATGACACATTAAAATATAATACACAGATATTGCCTTATTAACTCTTGCATATCTAGGGTATTTAATAAATCTGATTCAATAGAAATAATAGCCAAATTTTGAAGACGTTCTTGAGACATTGATGATCTTAGATAGTTTTTAATGAGTTTCAGTTTTGAAAAAGATTTTTCGGCAGTAGCTACAGAAACAGGCATAGTTAACAAAATGCGCAGTTCTATAGTAGTGTTTGGAAATGCTTGATTTAAATTATTTTACTGATATAATTTAATGTCTAATTTGGAGATGACGTAATCTCCAGGCAAAAATTTTGTAAATACTCTAACTCTTGTAATAATTCAAGACCATTTATATCGCGTTCATTTCTTTCTTTGTCTGTTAAAGTATTTTCTAATTCGGTGCATAAATTTAACTGCTCACTTTGTTTGTATTGAGAAAATTTTGAAATGTACAAAAAGAAAATTATTTGAATAATTTGATAATAATTGAAACCTTTCTTGAATGGATTGTATGGTTATATCTAATACATGATTAAAGCAGTTAACTTTGAATTTTAGTACTTCGCTCGCAATTGTTTCGTCGTCATGTTCATAACTGAACTGCTTTTTATTTTTCTTGCTCTTAAAGAACCACTATTTTCAAATTTTGCTTCAACATCTAATAAAGCGATTTCCTTAGCATCAACAAGTAAATCAGAGAAACCTTTATCTGATCTATAGTTTTTAATCATTTAGTATTTTCAAACTCGTGCATGCTTCAGAAATATTGAAATTTTGCATTGTAACATTTTGTTTGTAATATTTACTTTACTTAAAATATTGTACCACAAAACTAATGTGCAAATAAACCCAAATTGTTTTATTTTTACCTAAACCAGTGGATACGTTTTTGAACTGTTATCGAATAAATTATTACACCCGCTAGCTATTTCAAACAGAGCATCATATATTTCTCCAAGTTGATATCGTAAAGGTGTTATAGTGTCAATTCTACTAGACCATCTAGTATCTGATAGAGGTTTCACGGTTAAATTCGATGTGTTTTTTAGAACTGACCATCGATTAATTGAGGCAGAGAAAAATTATAAATTTCTTGGACTGTTGAAAAAAATTTATACACAATATATTACATTTTACAGCATCGTTCACAACTAAATTTAAACTATGGTTACAACAAGGGACAAAAATGCTCTTGAATTTATATTAAGAATCTTTTTTGCAAACCATTATGTTTTCCTCGCATGTTTGCCCCATTGTCGTAACCTTGTCCGCGTAAGTCGTTAATACTTAAACCATTTTGTTCTAGTGTTGTTAATAAAAAGTTGTTAACCCTTCTCCTGTTGTATCTGTTATTGGACAGAAAGTTAAAAATGTTCCTGAACACAAAATTCATTTTGAGTTGTATTTAAATTCACAAATCGAATGCAAACCGAAATTTGCTCTTGGTGACTACTATCGGGGTGCAATCTAATATAATAGAAAAATATTTTGATTGCCTAACATTATTTAAAATATGCGTTTTAAGATTATTTCCTATTAAATTGATTATTTCATTTTGGATTTTATCTCCGAGGTAATGGGGCATTTTAAGTTGTCGTGCATTTGCACTCTTTTAATATGCTCAGCCATCACGGGATCAAATTTAGCTATCATTTCTATGCATTTTAGAAATTTCTATTACTTTTTCGAATAATTTATTATTACTACCGCGGAATGCTAAGTTTTGTTGAGACAAAAATTGGATAGTGTAAAAATCCTTTCAATAACCGCGTTCCAATATTTAGTTTCCAAATTCAATACATTTTGAGAAGCAAAATGAATTGTTGTGTTAGATTTTAAACAATTCAGTAAATCAGACCATTTTTTAAATTTTCAAAATGTAACTTGCTTTTTCATGAAGATTTAAATGTTCGCCTATATGTTTCCAATCACTAAAACCGTTTTCATTACTTAATTTTGTAATTTTAAATAAATTTTCCATGTTAAATATTTTGCAACAGAAACAAAATACAGAGTTTTTGATTTTGAATATAAAAGCCAATCTCGTTTAATATTTTCTGAATTTGGTAAAATACGTATAAAATGTCTGGAAGAAAATTTTCTACCAGATTTGTCTTTAGGATAATCATTACATTCGTTTCGGTAAAGACAAGGTCCGTTTTCTACTAAGCTTTGAATTTGAGAGGAAGAAAATACATTTGGCCATAAACCGGGATCGTTAGGAATAGGTGTACAAGTATACTCATTTTTGTTAAGTCCAATTTCAGCTGTTGCTGTTGGATCAGTAGTTGACGTAGTTGTAATATCAATATGGACATTGATGTCGGTAGAAATTTCGTCTCTACTTGTTGATGGAAGTGAATCCTCCGCCTGATGTATACTACCAATTACAGTGGGTACAGCTGATGACTGCAAATCTTTATTCCTTATTCCAAAGAAATGGGTAATTTTTTCATAATTATTCTTCAAATCTTCTTCGCGCTTTCTTTTCTAAGAAGATTTTGATGGCCAGATAGTTTTTCTTTTTCTTCTTCAGACATCTTCTGAAATAAATAATACATTCAAACAGTCTGAATAAATAAAATACAGAATAAATTGAAATTAATTAGAATTATACAAAAATACAAAGCTAACAAAGCGTTTCAGATTTTTGTTAATTTTAATTATTTATTCTGATAATGTTCGACCAAGTTTTTTAATGTATACTAAGAAGTAAAAACCAATGAATTTTAAAACCAAAACAAATTCAAATTATTTATAAAATAAAATTAAAAACAATATATAAAATTAGCTTACCTTATTATATTGTAGAGTTTTCTGTTTTTTCTACAAAATCGGAATCACAACAACTTAAAAATAATCACTATCACAATATTAATTTGCTTTAATCTAATTTAATTCGTTTTCAAGAAACGACCATCAATGAATGGAGGTTGAAGGTAATAATCGTATAAGAATGAAAGCAGTAACAGTAAGCATGCAAGATGCAAGTTTGAACAAGCAGATCTGCAACTTGCAAAAATTAAGAATTGACAGGAAAAGAATAAAAAAAAAAAAAAAAAAAAAAAAAAAAAAAAAAAAAAAAAAAAAAAAAAAAAAAAAAAAAAAACGTTTGGCGCTAATTGAATCTAGCTGCGTATACAGTAATGACAGATGAATTTGTTTAGTTGCCGATCGCCACATTAATTAGTTCGATAAATTTTGCTAGATATGAAGAAAGAAATGTTGAATGTTTTTAATAACACAAAAGTCTCTTGTAATTGTAACATGCAAGATAAGATGTCCATATCTTTTAATGATTGTTGAAATTTAATACACACGTTGATAAAGGAATATACAAAACAAAGCAAGGAGTGTTTTTAACGTAAAATAAACCTATTGCTTTGACCGAGAAACCGATATTAAAGTAGATGGCATCGAGCTATAAATAATAAACAAACAATAATAATCGAAATATTTAAAAGATGTTATGTTATAGGAAAGCAGTTGCAGCACTTTACATAGAATATTTATTTTATACTAAAAAGTAAAAAATATGTTATAATCTTAGGCCGTCGATAATGTCAAAATCGCCTTCGGCCTTCGACGCCCTTTGCAGCGTTGCGCCGTCGGGCGCGGCCCGAGTTCGGTTGCCCTTATGGATGGCGCGCCACAGTTTAACGTACATCGTATTCAACTTCTTGAAAAAATATCTGAAGGAGGGTTTTGTCCTGTAGACCTTAGAGCCAATATCTCCTATAACGATTGATGCTGTTGTCTTTACAATACGCGGACGTTTTTGTACCTTATTATTACTTTCGGCCATTTATTTATAAGAAACAACTGCGCGAAGTGTCAAAAAAACTAGCAACGAATGCGCGCAGTAAACAAAAGTTCATAGGTGACTTTGATCAAGAAGTATTTTTCCAAAAATCGTTTATAATTTCCTTATTTGCCGAGATAAATATATGAAACCATATATTTTCAGAAAGCTAAAAAACGTCTCTAATCAATGAAGTCATAGCCAACTATGGTTTGAATTAAAAAAAAATGCATGTTTGGTCTATAACTCGAAAACGAATTAAGCTAGAATAAATTTGAGTACGCCATTGAATGGCATATATAAAAATTCACAAAAAAGAAAAGAAAACGGCATAAAACGCAAAACACTGTATCTCCCAAACAAGTCGAGATATCGAAGTGCTGTTTAGACCATTGAATTTGTCTCAAAAATCGGGCCAAGAGTCCCGACCACGGTTTTTCTCTATCAATTCGGGAAATACCTGAAACCCCCCAATTACATCGAAAATAGGACACACTGTACATAAGAGTACGGCATCGCGAGTTATAGTCGATTAAAGGAATTTAATCTTTTCACGATTATGGTGAGGACAATAATTCATACTTTTTAAACTTACGTACTTTTTCATACATTTAACAAACATTGTAACTTTTACCGTTTCCAAGATTCCAATGATATATTTAAAAACATTTTTTAACAAATAAACGTAAGCACTTTTAATATTTTTGATTTTTAGTAAGAAGAGGATTGAGGAAATATACGATACCGGTTAAAACATCGCAAATTTTGACACTCCTTTTTCCACTTTTTCCAACGAAATAGAAATAAGAAAACCGGCTAATCGTTCGTATGTAAATACGAAATATAAAAAACTACGGGTACGCTTTTAATGGAACATGATACGTAGATATTCTTCATAAGACCAGAGATTTTATTAGGTTTTGAGTATTTTAATCTGAATATCCAAAATGGCATTTATCTTAGAGCAAAGTTATTACAGTCTTGATCTAAGGATAATTGCGATTTCCACGATAATTAAATAAATTATTTAAGCAATTTTACGCTGTTTATGATTTGTAAATATAAAGGCGTCACAAGAAAAAAACAGCTATTTAAATGAAATATAATTTTTATTAAAACGTTTCGCTATAATCCATAGCTTCATCAGTTAAAACAGAACATGCTTTGGTAGTACATCAATCTTAGTAAATATACTAAACGTCAAGATAAAACCAAATTGTTTTAAAAATACAAAAAAAAATAAAATTGAATAATATACAAGGTTAAAAATTACTAAGTTGTTACTACTTTTGAGTAGAAGTGGCAACACCGCCAAAATGAAAATATTTTAGAAAGATAGATCGTGCGTCTATTTATGGCAGTAGCCAAATTTTCAGATTACTCCTATGCCCCGTTTTCTATAAACGTCTAACCTACCATCGACTATCAATGACCCTGTATACGTAAATGAAATTCTATAATGATTGTCAACTTGAAACTTCAAAACTATACGTTTCATAAGATGACAAACTACTTCTGACTCAAAGCTATACATTTTTTATACACTATAATACCATTACAAGGAACATCAGAAGTTGGTCGCAATTTGACAAAATTTAAATTATTTAAAAAACCTTGACGTTTAGAAGAAATAAAAAAATTTAATAAAGACACCTTCATTGTAAACATAGAATCCAAATGTTACAATATGTAAGGTGTTCAATTTAAAAAAAAACAATACGTTTTGATATGGGTTTGGATCCTCCTGCATAATAAATAATTTTATGTAGATATACTTTTGATAAATTTGACTTGGTTACTATGGTAACGAAATTGTCATTCAAATTTTGTTTATTAAGTTTGAGACATTTTGACACATTTAATTTTTAAATATTGAACAGAAGTTTATACCGTAAAAGAAAGAGTTCATATTGTTTTGAAGTACGTACGAGGTGCTTCAAGTTGTGAAGTTGCGGCTTCATTTCCAGCTTTGCATCAAACGTCAAGCAAATTTACAATCATAAATATCGTTACCATAGTAACAAAGTCAAATTACAAAAGTCTCTTTGATTCGTCGGTTCGAATCTTCCCCGAGACGATATTTTTTGTTTTTTCATTATAAAATTAAAAACTTACAAATTTTACCACTTAATTATAATTAACATAAATGGTTTATACCAGATGTCCCAAAAAGTGTTAACATGATATTGAAATATTAACATGTAAAATCATATAGCCAATGTTAAATAAAAAGCATTGTATATTGGTTCTTTTTATAAATTATTAATTAATTAAGCTTACAACTTAAAATCAAAGTCAATAAATAATAGAAACTAATGTTGGATTGCTTAAAGTTTAAATAATTAATAATTTTTTAATGTATTTGTTTGGGTTTCATAATCTTTGTTTACAACAAAAAATAGATTTAATTCCACTATGTTTTTCTAATTGTATTTTGGCCCCCTAAACACGAAAATCACATTGAGAAATTTTTTTATAGATTGATATTCGAGATATCATTTTAAACCGTCAGTTTATATGGCCGAGATCAATTTTAACTTTAGTTTGAAGCAATCAAGTCAATCGAAATTTAGGTGACTGCAGTGAAGAAAACATACAGAAAAGTTACACAAACATTTTATTTATTTTTACTTGAGTTGAGTGATTTTGCTCAAAATGTAATCAAATTCCGTTTATAAAAAATTATGCAATTATTTTTGAGATATTGCGTTTAAAAGCTATGAAGTGGAAACAATCTTGATAAGAATATTTCATTATTGTGCTTTCCTATGTATTATTAAAAATAATTTGATATTATTTGTTATGGAACGATTTTGATTAGAACAAGATAAATTCAATTTGTAGAAAGTAAGATAATCACAATATACATAGTATTATATCAAAAATGGCGTTGTGAAATATTTATACATACTTGACGAGAAAAATTGATATAGGTGATCATGGCACAGTATTCAGGTTTATACTGACATTCTGTGGGGCAATACGTCACAACAATAATAAAAAATAGTGTAATGTACCATAAATAATGGTTTGTTTAAATACCTACATAAGCCAAACATTCATTAGAACAAACAGCGAAAACTCTGATCCTGTTTAAATTTTTCAAGATAAGATAAAATTTTGATCTTGTGAGCGGCTTTCAAGGTTTTAAAAATTACGTATGCTCCGTATGTTTAATTTTAATTCAGGGTATATTATGTCTATCACCTTTCGTAAGGGTACAAACAATTAAAAGTTTATATTGAGTGTCATAAGCAGAAAAAAGTTATTGAGTTGAGCTTAATTGTATTTACATGTCATGGAAAGTATATAGCGGGCTTCAGAAAGTGATCGTAAGTTTCTATAAACATAAATATCTACAATTCTTCTTCTTCAGAGTTATGGTCATTTGAAAAGGTATTTAAATTATCAAATAGTAGAAAATGAACAAAAAAATTATAGCAAATGTTGGAAATGCCTACTATAAGCATAGACAGATGCTTTAAACCTTCTTAAATAATTAAATACGCTGCGTGGAAATATTTCTGTATTATTACGTATGGGTTTAAAAACATCTATAATCCTAGAAGCAGATCACCCACTGTATTGATAAGAGTGGCAAAACCTAAACCTTAAAGATAAAAATAAACAGAATTAAGATTTGTTGAACCATCAGAAGACCACACTATCCACCGATCACGAAAGTGGAAATTAAAATTATTTCTACCTTGGCGAATGAATTCATCATTTTGATCCTACCACACACAGTATGTACATTAAAACAAGAGCAAAAGAGTGGGACATAATTTTCCAAAAAAATTCCTCATCAAGTCTATTGCGTATACAGATTAATAGATCCTTTTCTTGTAAAACTTGCTTCAATCCTAAAAAATTCCGATATTTATCTTTAATGATAACAATACTAATAATAATTTTAATAGATCAGAAAAAGAACAATTATTTGATATTTCTGTACTTATTAAATACAAGAAAAAACTCACAAACTTAATTTTCAACAAATTAACACTCGTCTAATTTTATGAAAAAAACGTATTAACGGTTTTCTTTAATCAAGACACATTTTCATATAATGAGCAAACAATTTTCTAGAAAATGGTAATAAACGTTATAGTGCTACAATGATTACATGTTCATAACAAAAAAAAATTCAATTTTCAAAATTTTACTTTAATAATTGCTTAATTTTTTTTAAATCAACCGTTTTAAAAGGTACAAGTAGGAGGCCATAAAACCGTTGGGGAGAATTTAGAGGTACTAGTTTAGATACAAACGTTTCCTCTTATTTTTAAATATACCTTCTGAAGTCAATTCACTATCCGAGATCTTGTGCATATTTAAATTATATTATTTGTTTTGATAAGTGAAAGTTTAGTTTTTTCATTTCTTTAATCTTTATTTCCAACATAAACGTAATTTTATAATAATCGTAGATACATTTACTCATTCACTTAAAATTTTGATAAAACTTAAGCATCGCAAACTTTATATATGGTTAACCACTGCAAACGATACAAAATATTGTGGCGAAAGTACTTAATATTGTACCAAATGTTGTAAACAATTTCCACGACATGTAGATGACTCTACCGTCAATTTAATCCAAACTGTTTAATTGTTTTGTAACTGTCGTTGATATCACGTCGTAGCTTAATCCGAGTTTGTGTTTTGAAGTTAATGTGATTTTTGTGAAAATGACTTATTGTGTCTACGTTAGTTGCTTAAATAATAAAAAAAACTGGGTTAATTTGACGATAGAGCCATCTACACGTCTGGGTAATTTTTCTGGTATATTTGTTTCATATGCTTTGCATATCTTCCCGAACATTTTAAGCAACAGTTAGGAACATGCTTTATTGACCATGCGTTTTATTGCCCATAAATTTGGGTAATACCTACAAATTAATTGATTAAAAAAATTTTATTTTAAGAAATTAATCAGGTGTATCTACTGAATTTCGTACCACAGTAACAGTTTTTTACAAACAAACAAAAATATTACAAAGACAAACCGTGAAAGTTGTGCGTTTTGTGAGATTCCTAGTGGACACCGGCGCGGACGTCTCAGTTTTTCCCCGCAAGTTAGTTAACGGACCACGACACAAAACATCATACGAGCTGACAGCAGCGAACGGATCCAACATCGCGACATATGGTTTCATAACCCTCAGCCTCAATTTAGGCTTACGACGATCTTTCACCTGGCGTTTTATAATAGCAGACGTAACGAACCCCATAATCGGAGCCGACTTTCTGCACCACTACGCCTTGCTGGTGGACATCCACAACAATAGGATCACCGACCCGTTAACAAACATATCACGAGCCACTGGAGTGACCTCAGACCACGAACGGCCTACGATACGCGAAATCTCAGGGACGACACCGTTCCACGAAATTCTCAAAGAATTTCCCGAGATCACGAGACCTTCGGGCGCACCGCACGTGCCAAAACACGAAACGAAGCATTACATTCGAACCACTCCAGGGCCACCAATAACTTGCAAACCACGCCGCCTTGCACCCGACAAATTGAGGATTGCAAAACATGAATTCCAGTCCATGGTCGACATGGGCATCGCTCGCCCGTCAGACAGCAGTTGGGCATCACCGCTGCACATGGCACCGAAAAACGGCCATGACTGGAGGCCTTGCGGAGACTACAGGCCCTCAACGCCCGAACAATCCCTGATCGCTACCCCGTGCCACACATAGAAGACTTCGCGCAAGGACTCCGAGGAAAAACCATATTTTCGACAATAGATTTGGTACGAGCATATCACCAAATCCCAGTTGCAAATGAAGACATTCCGAAAACCGCAATTACGACACCTTTCGGACTGTACGAATTCCCCTTCATGTCTTTCGGACTACGAAACGCCGGCCAGACTTTTCAGCGTTTTATCGACGAGGTAACCCGAGGTTTGGACTACTGTTACACCTACCTCGACGACATACTCGTAGCCTCCACATCCGAAGACGAGCACAAAATCCATTTACGAACACTGTTCACGCGCTTACAGAGGTATGGGATACTCATTAACCCAACGAAATGCCACTTAGGCGTCACGAACGCACGTTTCCTCGGATACCAAGTCTCGAGCAAGGGCACGACACCACCGGCGGACAAAGTGGACGCAATCAGGAATTTCCCCACGCCGACAACGGCCAAACAATTGAGACAATTTTTGGGCATGATAAATTTCTACAGGAGATTTATACCAGGAATTGCCGAACTGCAGGCACCGCTAAATGACCTGCTCAAACGCAACATTAAAGGCGCAAAACCAATCGAATGGCAGACCAAAGCAAACGAAGCTTTCGATGCCTGCAAAGAAAGACTGGCACAGGCCACGATGCTCGCACACCCCGAACCCGGAGCAACCCTTGCCATAGTCACTGACGCCTCAAATAACGCAATCGGAGCCGCTCTCCAACAACGCATCGACGACGACTGGGAACCACTCGCATTCTTCTCCAGGAAACTTTCAAGCGCAGAGAGAAAGTACGGGACCTACGACAGAGAATTACTAGCGATCTACCAAGCCATAAAACACTTCAGACACATGGTTGAAGGTAGAGAATTTTCTGTTCGTACGGACCACAAACCCCTGGTATACGCATTCCGCCAAAAGCCGGACAAATGTTCCCCCCGCCAATTTCGTCACCTAGATTTTATATCCCAATTTACAACAGACATCCGTCACATCTCGGGCACGGAGAACGTCGTTGCGGACGCGCTATCCCGCATCGAAACAATCGCCACAGCCCCGATCGACTTCGAAAGTCTCGCAAAGCACAGGCCACGGACAATGATCTGCAAACGCACCTGCGTCTAGGGAATTCACCCAACTAAAAAAGTGATTCTCCCAACACGGACACAGCCGTATACTGCGATCTGTCCACCGCCAACGCCAGACCTTTCGTCCCTACAACCCACCGCCAGCACATTTTCAACACAATGCACAATCTGGCGCACCCGGGAACGAAAGCCACAACAAAGCTCGTCAAACAGCGTTACGTTTGGCCATCCATTGACGCCGATTGCCGACAATGGACACGCGCATGCATACAATGCCAACGATCAAAAGTCACGCGACACGTAAAACACCTTTCGGAACGATAGCGAACCCATCCACACGTTTCGAGCACATTCATATCGACATAGTGGGACCGCTCCCCCATATCGCAAGGCAAACGTTACTGCCTCACCTGTGTCGATAGATTTTCACGCTGGCCCGAAGCATACCCAATCGAAAATATCGAAGCCGAAACAATCACGCGCACGTTTTACAACGAATGGATCACACGCTTCGGTGTCCCGCTGCGAATAACCACAGACCAAGGGCGACAATTCGAATCACAACTGTTCAAACAGTTCAACAAACTCCTCGGCACCACACATTTGCGAACAACGGCCTACCACCCGCAATCGAATGGGATGGTGGAGCGTTTCCACCGCCACCTCAAAGCCGCCATCCGTTGCCACGAAACGAAACAGTGGACCGACGTACTACCCACGATTTTACTAGGACTACGAGCAGCATGGAGGGAAGACCTGAACTCATCTGCAGCCGAACTGGTATACGGCGAACCCCTGAGACTCCCTGGCGAATTCCTAGTACCAAAACAAACGCCCGCAACGGACCCGATAAATTACATAACGAACCTCAAACGCTACTTCGCAGAATTAAGCCCCACAGCTGGAACAAACCACGCCAAACCAAACACATTCATTTTTAAAGACCTACAAACGGCCCAACAGGTATTCGTTCGACGCGACGCAGTAAAGACGCCACTCGAACAACCGTACGAGGACCATTCCCGGTTTTAAAACGAGGAGATAAAACCTTAACGTTAAAAATAAGGGATCGCGAAACGACCGTCTCCATCGACCGCACGAAACCAGCCTACGTAGAAGGGAACCACACGCAGACGACGCAAACTTCAAGGACAACCTCGCCCACCACGGATCATCAAGGAGACACCGCCTCCAAACGAACACCACACACCATAACAAAGTCCGGAAGACACGTTCATTTTCCCAAGCGCCTGCATTAAGCGCGCACGCAAAATAATAAAGCGGCAAGGTAAAGCATACGCAAAATTAAACATTTTTGCCCACCAGCTCCGTTTTATCGTGGGATTTACCCACTAAGGGGGGACCCATATAGGAACTGCATGCACAAGCAATTTCCGCGTCCGTATTTTGCGGAAGTATAAACAAACAAAGAATGCTACGTTCGCAAGGAATTATTGTAACCTTGCAAGCTAAGCATCCCAACACGCCAGACGGTATATAATGAGGCGAACGAGTCAACAGAAGACAGACCCAGAGTACGATACGGCGTAGTAACCAAAGTGACTAGTGCGATCCCAGCAGTTCCGCGTTCCTATATGGCGCTTACTCGCATTCCGCTCTCGCAGCAAACGCATTAACATTAAACAACTAACAGCGCGGTTATTGTAAGTTAAAATAAACTCGTATTCGCAAACTCAACGTAGTTTTTCTCTGATGCAAACCGGCGCCTAGAACTAACCCCTAGCCG
Source organism: Abscondita cerata (assembly GCA_030710515.1). Classification (NCBI taxonomy): domain Eukaryota; kingdom Metazoa; phylum Arthropoda; class Insecta; order Coleoptera; family Lampyridae; genus Abscondita; species Abscondita cerata. The sequence goes on from JALBCR010003207.1 coordinate 404,221, forward strand.
CCACAACATTAATTCTCCAGTACCTAAAGATATTCCGCACTATGCCGTACAGTAAAAATATCAAGTGTATAGAAAAATTGAGTGTAATAGCATTAGAAAATACTATGTTTTGTTAAAGTAAACCCCTTTGGGAGCTGGTACGACCAGAATTATATACAGGGTTATTACAAATGATGTTCATGATTTCAGGCATACATAAATCGAGTTTTATTTGTTTTACAAATATAAAAAATAGTTACATTTGAAGGAAAACTCTAAAAGTTTTATAACAGGTATTCAGAATTACAAATGTTCAATATGGGAGCCCCTTGTGACAGATGTCAAGCCTATATTCAAGCTCTCGCCATACGTTGTCGAGAGTTTCTTGATTGATTGTTTTGATGGCATTGGCAATCCGTCGCTGGATCTCAAGTATGCACTTGCGAATAGAGTGATTGCTAGGAGGATCTTCATTAGATCTAGTTCTAAAGTGACGTTGAACACTAATAACTGATTGGTTAACGTGATAATCTTACACACAAAATGTTTTCTTGTTTTCAAATTCAGCCAATGCACAAAACTGTCAACAATGGACTTAAGAAACAGCTGATACATACCGAAATCAATGTAAACAACACTTTATGAGTTTTTTATTTCAGTGGTACCAACCAAAGTGGTTTTAATACATACTATTTCAGTGACATATGCAATCGAAATCATGAACATTATTTGTAATAACCTTGTATATGGATCATACCGCAAATGGTTTTGTTTTGTCTGGAATGTAGTTAAAACTTCTCAAACCTTAGCCTCCATGTAAAATTGAAGTGAGCACATCATACATTTGAGTAATTATTTTAGATTAGCGCACCACTCTATAATAGTCAATAATTAGATACCAGGCTTGAACCTTGTTAATACATTAGTTTTACCTTTGAAAAAGTATATCATCAATATACGTAAAGCAAAGTCTAAGCCTATTAAAGTCAAATATAAAGTGAAGTTCAAGTTTAAACATCTTATGATTGAATGAATATGGACAATAATAAATGGCAAAAATTGAACTGCGTTTAGGTAAATATTGGTTTAGTAATCAATAACGGAAAAAAGTTTTTGGCAAAGTATATTTTGAATTAGTCAGAATAACTTGTTTATCAAATGCTTTCTTCAAATAATAAAACTATACTGATCTTACTTCCTTTATGAATACGTCAATCATAATTACATAAAGTTACGTATGCCCGACACGTAGAACATTATCAATGTAGACAAACAAGTATTTAAATTTAAACAGCACATATATATCTTAAACAATTAGTAGAACTTAAGTAAACTAGGTACTATGGGAATTATCTTTTAGCAGTTTCACAATCTGTTTTAAAGTTTTCTTCTACTGCTATTTCGTTTCGATTTACAGTCGTATGCAAGTTCCTTCGATCTTAATTATGGTAAAAATGTCCTAAAGTTTTCGTTAACTTCATACGTCCCCATCTATAATAAAGAGAAAAATATTTTTTTCTTAGGTTTGTTAATGGTTGAAATGATTAAGTGTAGTTATTGACAAAATATTTTACAGAAGGACAATAATGAAATAAAATAATCATCATATGGAAGACCAAACTGATTTATTTATACACGATATTTTAATTATTAACAAATAAAAACAATTGTAGTAAATAACTTTTACATATATTCTGGAGCCAAATCTTCTTCAAAAACTTCTCCTGGGTCGCCATCATCTTCATCCTCATAAACAAACTCATCATTGTCTGGTAACTCTTCTGCAGAACCCAAGTTGTAACTTTCTCTGACATGTCTTTCGGCATAATCATGTAGTCTAGTGTGACTTGTGAACAAGCACCAACAGTCATACCACTACTTTGACACTCGCAGTAGTACGCCAAAATAAAGTATTTCCTTTCTGTGTGATGTCATATTTGATGTAGACATAATGTTTGATTCCTCAAAATTTGACTGCATTTGACATCGGAGAAAATCGGGGCGAGTTTTGTGTTGTGTATTTTTCGGATTGCTTTAGTGGATAGCACCCCACACTTATTAGAAACAAATCTTCATGTGCTGGCTGTGTTTGGCTCATTTGATGTCTTCTTTGAGTTCTAATTACAAAATGGCATAAACATTTTTAGCTTTAGTTCTTCCACTTTTTGTCTTGCGTTTCTAAACCTCCGATCATCAATTAAAACATCTCTTTCGTTGACTAACTCCTTGATGTTTCCAATTTCATTGTTGGACTCTTTCGGCATTTAAAGCAGTATCTTACCATCAGAATTATGATAGTCAGCTTCTGTATGTCTCGATGTATCCATTAGGGTAATTACCATCATATAAGAAACTACAACTACTGATTGAATACGTTGGTTTTAAGTGTTCGTGAAAACAAAGTGAATAATAATTGAATAATACCAATAATGATAATTTCTATTAAATAGTACTTGTGGTGATAATAATGGTATCGTGCGAAGTGTGTTCGACAGTGATAACGACCAGAAAACCAGGTGTTTATTGCGAGTGCTGCAAAAAGCAATTTCATACGAATTGTATTTCTAAAAATGCCGACTTTCCTTCGTTATTTACAAGTATACAAGGATTATTCTGGAAATGTCAAAGTTGCTGTAGTGTTCCAGCATCCGTTGACATTTCTGATATCAGTAAAATTTTTGATGCAAAATTAGTTGTTGCATTAAATGCAATACAGTCCCAAATATCTGCTTTAAAATTATGCACACAAATACTTCAACTTCTACTCTGCAACCAAAATACGCCGATATAGTAAAAAATAAAACACATCCGGCAGTAATTATTCGACCTAAGAATTCTAATCAATCGGTAAATACAACTAAAATCCCGAGTAAAAACCAATTAAAGACGGTGGTATTTAGGATTGGATGCAAATCGGCTAACGGCAACGATAAAATTAAATCAATTTTACGACAACAATTGCCAAACTCTTACGAGGTAGAAGAAGTCAGTGGTATCAAGCCTAGAAGTCGAATAGTTGGCATGTCTGAAAAGCATACAGAATCTTCTCTTATAAATTATATTACGAAGTGTAATCAAGATGGGTCTCTTTAATGACTCTGAATGTAAAATAATTAAAATATTGTCTACCAAGAAAAAACCTAGCATATTTCAACCAGTCATTCAAACTGATAGAATAACTTATACTAATACAATGAAATCTGGTAATTTGTTTGTAGGGTATGATAGCTGTTTGGTTTCGATGCAATTGAAATTTATCGTTGTTTTAAGTGTAATGAGTTTTATCATTTATCTTACACTTGTATAAAACCTATTTCATGTTCGTTATGCGAGTAAATCATCATCTCGTACATGTTCAAATTGTCACAGCCTTAATAATAAATAATCCAATTCTAATAAACCTACAGATCATGCAGTATGGGAGAAAGATAAGTGTGCTGCGTACAAGGAAGCACTTGCAAAGATGCAGAACGATATACTATCCACATAGCAAAATTTCGAGTACAAGAAATACAAAAATCCTATTTTATTATCAAAACACACGTGGCCTGAGATCAAAAACAAAAGACTTTTATAGTTTTGTAAATACTTCCAAATGAAAATCTGGTTAGATGGGTCGGTGCTAGATAGCAAAATTTTTCCTGACGAGTTTAATCTATTAGACAGACAGAAACTATGCGGTAACTAGTGGCACTCGTGGAGGTGGTGTACTAGTGGCTATACATAAATCTCTTCATTCGGCGAATGTTAATATTAATAAAATTCCGATCTTTAATGATGTGAATGTGATTGACATTGTTATTGTCAAAATCACTAATCTTCATAAACTGATTTATGTAATATTAGGCCCATTTTGAAATGGGTTTGGTTACTAGTCTGATATACAATCTAATCCTAACAAGTTCTAGACTTTCGTAAAAAGAATGAAAAACATCTCGTTTATTCCGAATACCATGCACTACAATAACAATACAGTAGACACACTAGAAGCCATTACTAATAGTTTTGCAGATTTTTTCAGTAAGTCGTTCATTGACTCAGATCCAATGACCAGTAACAACAATGTTGCTCATTTTACTTCTCTGAATATCTCTCATTTGACGAAAATGACGTTTTATAAGGATTAAAACAACTAAAAAATAAAAAAACTACCGGACCAGATAACATACCTTTATTTTTAATTGGAGATGAATTGTGGTTCCTGAACGACCTTTTACTATATTACTTAACATTTACTTAAAAAGTGCTACTGTGCCGTCTATGTGAAAGTTGTCCAAAGTGTGTCCTATTTACAAAAAGATGATCGCACTAATATTGAAAATTACCAGCCTATTTCTATAATTTGTAATTTTGCTAAAGCTTTGAAATTCTTCTACACCGTGATTAGCAATAAATTATTTTACGTCAACATGGATTCGTAAAAGGTTGTTCAACGGTTTCTAACCTTGTCACTGTAACGCAGTACATCACAGGTAATGTCGATCGATAGCCGACTTCAAACCGATGTGATATATATATATGGACTTTACAAAGGCTTTCGACAGACTTGATCATGGAATTTTACTAAATAAATTATCCTCGTTTGGACTATCTGACAACCTACTAAAACTTTTCCAGTCATATTTACATGAAAGAAGGCGTTATGTGTTTGTAAATGGTTTTAAGTCTGTTGACTATCTTACCAAATAGGGTGTGCCTCAAGGGTCCAATTTAGGACATCTCTTATTTAACATATTTATAAACGATATTGGTGACAATGTCGATGTCGAGTATTTGTTGTATGCAGACGATTTAAAGATTTAGAGTAAAATATCAAATGTTAAAGATTGTGAACGTCTTTCATTAAACCTAGGTAAGATCCAGCAATAGTGTTTTAATAATAAACTGGCCTTAAATTTTGCTAAATGTCGAGCCATGACTTTACTCTAAGACTTGAACCGATCACATATTCTTATAAGATTAATGGCTTTCCCATAAAACGTACTTCCACTATCAAGGACTTAGGCGTAATTTTTGATTCTTAAATATCTTTTTCAGAACATATAAATTCTACGGTTTCTAGTGGTTTTCAAGCTTATGGTTTCATTATGCAAACACTTCGGGAATTTACGGATACATCAACTCTTTTAGTATTATATTTTTCTTTTGTAAGATCTAAGCATGAGTACGCGTCCTTAGTGTAGAGTCCTTATTATTTAAGTCATGTTAACAAATTAGAATCAGTTCAACGAAGATTTCTAAAAACACTTTCCTTTAAGATTGATGGTACTTCAATCACAGCTTTTAATGCGCCACTCTATAAGCAGCTTGAAGCGCAGACACAAATATTGTTTGATTGTGTTTTTGCACACATTATTAAATAATAAAATTGATGCTAAAGGTATACTTGAGCCTCTTAACTTTAATGTACCAAGGTTAAATGCGAGATCACTTGATGGCATCTCGTACGAACGTACAAAAGTACTCTCCTATTCACATGATGTGTATGAATTGCAATTCTATATGTTCCAGCCTTGACATTTTCAATTGCAATGAAAGCAAAATTAGGTCTGCATGTTTAAAATTTAATTAGATTACTAGTTGATTTGTAAAAACTGTTACCATGTTTCTTTTTCTTATCTATTTTGTGTCTCGTGTAGTTAAGTTTTTCAGTATGTTCCTGTTCCCGTTGAACAGTGTAAACAGATAAATAAATAAATAAATAAATGAACTTTACAGGATGACGTTGTTTATGTTAACTTATGAAACGTTTCTGTGCATCGTGTTCAGAAGGAGCTTGAGTATAAATGTATGTTCCATCACGAATTAAAACTAATGTGCCGTTTAGTAACCCACGCAATTCAAAGAATGACTCATAATGTTGAAGAAACTCTTCTCTTGTTAAGTGGGTATAGACCAAATGGAGAGAAACAAAGCGTTGCTTAAGGAGTTATGGTACTCTGTGGATGGTTTTGATACCACCATTTGTGATTTACGTCAAAAAGTCTTGCACGAATAACTTGGGAAAGGGCCGATTATTCTTCATTCCAAGCAATTTATTGTACGTCCCCTCAACCAATTCTTCATCGTCAAAGTTTACAAATTGGGATTAGTTTCTAATTCGGTTGGTCAGTCTTGTGATAAAGATAGTAGTTTCTTTTGCATTGAGAGATCAAATCAGTTTCTTTTTCCCAAGAATTTTCTTAACTGAATCTTCATCTAGCAGACCATCAGCCTTAAAATGAGAGGGACAAATCCAACTTTGGAATGGAGATAAATGTTGTGCTTCAACCAAATGTCCAACTGAGCTTTAGTAGGCACGGCCATTGCCTTCTATATGTACATGCTAGGAACAGAGTTGTATGAGCGCCTGTGATGTCAAAGCGTGAGGCTTAACACTTGCCGTTGCTGATTCACAGTTGAAGCAAAGAATGCAAGTGTAATTTTAATAACTTAATAATATTTTGGTCAATGACATACGGTGATGCATGAGATAGAGAACATTCACGTCCACTTTTACAAAGCTTTCACCCGCTTTTCTTCCACATTTATTAACAAGCTATTCGACAATGGCCACTTTTGGTAGAATCTTTTGAGATTTAACGATGTGGTATAAAGCATTATCTATTATGATCACAGGATTTTTGTCTAAAACAATTGTTAAACACTTCATCATTTATTCCTTCCTGATAATCGTCTAAAACAATAAGAATATGTAAGATCAATTACGGCAGAAGGTTATTTATTATTTACTTGTCTTTTGAGACTCAAAATTTAAGGAAGCACCTTCTACAAAAACAGAGTTGGTACTCATGTGGACTATAATTAAAGTTTGACTTTGCCTGATGAATTTGTAATACCAGTTAAAAGACCTTCTCATGTGCTTCTCTTGTTGTCGCTATTGTAGTATCTTTCAGATTTTTGTTGTTACGTGTCCCGCATTAACCTAAGTTTTATCAATCATCAATACAATAAATTGTGCGCTCCTCCTCACAAATATTTTTGATCGATGTTATAATTACATCGCTATAAAACTATTTCTTACTTTTCAATTCGAATATTATTTTTACTTCATAAATTTTCAGCGATAATAACCACATTAAAACCTTTTGATATGCAGAGTGTTAATTAAGTATGTACGTTAAATTAAACAAACGATTTTTGAGTAATTTTCTGAAATACAGGGTGTTAAAGTTTTTTAAAAAAAAATTGATATAATGTTTCTTCATTATTGTTACTATGTTAATAATAAATTATTACTTAACCAAGTACCAATTATTTTTTAAGGGATATGGGATTATGGACTAGGGATTTGCAAATTAAGCTGATTTTATTTTTTTCCTCAATAACGATGCATCTAACGAAAAATACTGGAGAAACCTTTTTGTTTTAGAATTGAAAGAAGAATCTAATATTAATTTTTATTTTGTGAAAAAGCAGGAGTGTACCAATCGTTTTTCTTAAAATGCATATGTGGATTACTGTGTGCACGCCACTGATGAAATAAAAAAATTGAAACTAGTAGCAATATGTTCATTGTTATTAACTATTAAAAATGCAAAACTTTAACACTTTGTATTTCAAAAGGAATCAAAAACGGACCTAGGTTTATATAAACTTTTTATTTTAAAATTACTCAAAAAATCGTCTGTTTAATTTAAGGTATGTACATACTTAATTAACACCCTGTATATTTCTTTAATCGCGAAGCAAGTAGTGAGTTATATACTTACGGAACCGAAACGCCTTTCGGGATTGAACCGTGTCGAAAAGGTAACCGTAGATGCCAACGTTTCACCACCTATCGTAAGAAGCTTCATCAAAAAAGACAGTTCAAAGTAGACAACTGATAGTCAGGTAATTAACTTGTGACTAAGCCCGATTCTAGACTAAAAGAAGCCTAAGTAATTAGGAAAATACCTTTGAATATAAAGAAGAGAAAGCGTTGATTGGTTCGAAATAGAGGAGGGCGGAATGGAGTTAACGATGTGAATCCACAACGTTGACAGTTCGAAACCACGATCGCGATTGAAATTGTTCGGATGCTTACTGGTTTATATACTCTACCTTATTTTCCTATTGAATAAGATAGAAGATTTGGCAATTAAAGCGGAATTATCAAAATCTATTTTGTGACCAGTATCGAAATGATGCTCAGCCACGACAAACTTGAAACCGTGTTTTAACCTAACACAACGGTAATGTTCCGAAATACGTGTACTAATAGAACGACCAGTTTCACATATGTACAATTAACCACATGAACAAGGAATACGATATACACCTTGAGAAGAGAGAGTCGGAAATTTATCCTTATGGGAAGATTTTGTTAGAAGATGTAAAAATAAGTTTTGCCGTTTTTTCTAAGAAGCTTGCTTATTCGATCAGTAACCTTGTGAATGTAAGGAAGAAAGGCAGGAATTGTTTCTGATGTGGTAGAAGAAATCTTTTTTAAACTTTGAGGGGGAGGATGGGAGTAGCGTTAAAATGAAGTTTTGAATAACTTGTTTGCTATAACCGTTAGCAATGAGAGTATTAGTTAGATGACGCAATTCCAAATTGAGATTGTCGGGTTGGCATATAGAAAATGCTTGAAAAACTAGAGATTCATCAATAGACCTTTTTTCAGCAGGAGGATGGTCTGAAGAGCCATGTAAGTATCTGTCATTATGAGTGGGTTTGCGATACACCGAATGACCTAATTCGCCGTTGGGTTTCCGGGTGACAAGTACGTCAAGAAAAGAGAGACAATGATTTTCTTCAATTTCCATAATGAACTTGATGTCAGTATGTTGATTATTGAGATGGCCAAATGATGAAAGTATCATCAACATACCAAAACCATTTTTTCGGTTTCAACGTCGGAGTTTCCAAGGCAATGGTTTCAAATGCTTCCATAAAAGATAAAGGGGATCTCATAGCAGCACCCGAAACCTGTTCGTAAAAGTCATTGCGAAATTGAAAATAAGTGGACGAAAGACACTTTTGTATAAGCGAGAAAACTTTTGATGGGAATAATAACACTATTCTGGACTTCCATTGTCTATATTTTTAATAGAATAAACACAACGTTTCGATTGCTATTGAATCTGCAATCGTCTTCAGGTGAATACTAACAAACTTAAAGACTACTGTAACTTATATAGTAATACAAAGTTAGTGAAGCGATCAAGCGTACAAAGTTAATGAAGGGAGACGTTACGTTAGACTAAGATTAGTCAGGCGTCTAATTAAGGGTTTCCACACATTGTTAATCTCTACGCTGGGTTGACTAAAGACATTCTTGTTGTTTTCGATAAACGCTGCTTCTTTAAATTTTCTCTTGTACCAGTGCTCTTCTTTCTCGGTGTATAATTCTTGCTTCCGACCATTTCATTTTGTGATGTTTTTCCCAGAAGTCTAAACTAAACCTTTCAAACTTATTTTGGTGGAAACTTTTGTAAATAATGAAGTAACATCGAAACTAACAAAGAGATCATCAGAATTTACCTTTTAGAGTTTAAAATGTGTGATGATTTACCTACAAATTCGTTAAGGATAAATAATCTGTAATAAAAGAGAAATATATTCTTTTAATTCGGTTTGTTAATGCTAGAAATGATGAAGTGTGGTTATTGGCAAAATATTTTACAGATGGGCAATAATAAAATAAAGTAAAATAACCATCATATGGAAGACCAAATAACGCCACCTTCTCAGGGCTCTTGTTTTTATCTGTGAGCTATATCTTCTCTCGTGAAAGATAGCTAGCTACATTTTACATGCATTTTAATAATGGGGAAGACTGCATCCTACTTAATGGCAAGTAAAGGTCATGCCACACGTGGCCATTTTTTCCATTAAAACTTTAATCGAATGTTAAGATAATGAAAAAAATAACCGGTGTGGCAAGACTTAGAAAATGGGTGGCCATATTTGACCCCGAACCGGAAGGGGACCTTTGAATCCAATTGTTCTATTAATTCTTTTGACATCTAGGTGGGAGGATACGTACATACATTTTTTTTATAAAGCACGATCACAATTTTAGGTACTTATACAAGAAAGTGTCAAATGGTATTTTTAAATTTTTGAAGTAATTCAAATAGTAAATTTTATTTTTCCCATTTTAGATATTATCTAGTTACAATTTATACACTTGATACTCTATATGTGACTACGTATAATCAATTAAATTAAATACATATCAGTACGATAACGGTATTTTTATTAACAACTAAAAATATTTTGATAACTGGTCTAGACGAAAACGACATGGTAACACATTTATGAAATAATATTTATAAAATAAGAGTATAAACAATAATATTACAGAAATTTCAAGAAAAAAAAGATAATACACAATCGAAAAGAAGGCTAAAAGCAATACAATTGCCATACTTTAGAATCTATGATTATATTGATTGGGTAACGAAGTGAATGTGAATTTGCGTTCGCCATTTACTCAGAATTAAGTGGGTGTGATTGATTTGTAAGTATGATAATAACGATAACGGAGATACCGTTAATTAATTGTAACTAACAAATAAGCGTTGTAAAATAGTAAGTAGCTCCGATATGATATGATTAGTATTTTACAAACATAAACTATTTCTTATTACTTAATGTTTTTATTTTGAAAACATTTGGTGTATTTAGATCGCAAAACAGTATCATAACACTTTTAAATATTATAATAATAGTTTTTGTATTGTAAGTAAAGAAAAGTATAGTTTTTCTTTAAGAATCGCGATGTTTCTAATCGAGGCGAAATTTTTTAGACATTTTGGACACTCAAACATAGATAACATACGTATCTATACATACATTTAATAAGAAATTATTTTCAAAATGAATAACTGGCGCGAGAATCAAACTGCCGTTTCCATTTCTGCAGCAACTACATAAAACGAAAGTAAAAAATTGTGTGAGTTCATGATGGGGTAAAGTTTTGCGAAAATGGATATAAATTCTGAGAATAATACTGAAATATCAGCATTAGCGCTTGAAGCTGTCGCCAGTTTATTACCCTCGAAATCATGAGATAAATATGAGAAGACTTACAATATTTTCAATTCCTGGAGGACTTCAAAGAATGTAAAGGATTAAGAGCGCTATTCTGTAACGAACGATAGTCGTTACAGACTGTTTTAACGATAGTTTGAACAACTGGTTGACTATACAGGGTGTGGCGCGAAGAGCTTTGATTAAAAGTAATGGCGGATAGAGTTATGTTAAAAATTTGAAATTACGAAGCTATAGGTTTTCGATGACGCCGAGTTCAAATATAATATTGTCCTTAATGTGGCACTTCCGGTTATACCGGAAGTAGACGTCAACTTTGTTATTTTAAATGGAATCTAGTATTTTTATTTTATTTTCGGATTCTACATGAAATTTTAGATTAAATTTGTAAACGATGTCCTATACCAAAAATGAAATATTTTCGAGATATTTCGATTTTTTTAAATTTTGGAAAAATCCTAGTCTACATTGAATACCGATATCTCCATTAATTACAAAGCTAGTGACGTGAAATTGTAACTAATAAACAACAAGCGCTTGCCCGTTAACTCCATGTGTCCAACGCATTGATATTTCATACAGAGTGTTTAAAACTTAGCTGCCACCGTGGCCAATTTAAATCATTTATAAGTTGCTTACTTTAAATAGAACACCCTGTATTTTATTATATTTTTCGCTGTATTTTTTAAGCCAATTCGTTTGGTATCAGTATTCCCTATACCTAAATCCAACCAGTTTTGAGATATTTCATTATCCTTGTTAAAACATAACAACACTTAATTATTTCAACATTAGTAAAGGGTAGGCCATGATTTCCATTATTTAAGGTGATATTTTGATATTTTTTCATAAGTTATTAATTCTGAAAAGTAACCAATAGCCTGAAAGGATTATTAATTATGGATATCATTAAAAACGTTGACTAGGTATTTTGTATTAATTTAATTAGATAACTTACAAACAAAAATAACTAAATGTAATATTAAACAAATAAAGTTTTATAATAAGTGTTCAAAATTAGCTCCATCTACTTCTAAACATTTATGAATCCTTTTCATTAAGCTACGTCTTGTAATTCTGGAAATATGGTCGGGTGTTAGAGAATTAAAAGCAAGTAAGACTCTTTGCATCACATCTTCCTTTGTCGTAACAGGTTTGGAAAATACCTAATTTTTAATGTAACCCCAAATACCAAAATCTAGAGGAGCCAAATCAAGAGAGCGAACTGGCCAACGAAACGGACCTTGATTGGCAATCCATCTATCATCAAACATGTCGTAAAGATGGTCAGCAACACGCCCAAAGTTATGAGGAGGTGCTCCATCTTGCTGATACCAAGCTGAAGTCGCCTCTCCATTTCTTAAAGTATGTAACGCGGATCGTATGATTTCTTCTAAAATGTCGCAATATCTTTCACCGTTTAAATTTTCATCATAAAATTTTATTGCTAAAATTTTATCGTCTTTTATTGCACAAAAAACATTAAAACTCCAACTATCTTGGAAAGAACGTTCTTTAATAACATGTGGATTTTCATTAGACCAAAAATGGGAATTATGTCGATTAAATAATCCATTTTTGCTAAACTTTGCTTCATCACACCATATAACTTTTTTATGAAATTTTCATCCTCTTGGGTCTTCATTAAAACCATTCACAGAATTGCACCCTTCGAGGAGGATCATCTAATTTTAAGTGCTGCACCAAATGATACGAAAATGGTTTCCATTTTGTTTTTTAAATGCGATGATTTGTTCTCGTCGACAAAGTAAGATCTCTTTCACAATCTCTAATAGAGGCATTTGGAGAGGCCGTAAAATAACCCAAAACATTAATTTCGTTTATGTCATTGCCCACTAGTGGTTTATTTTTATTAATTTGTGTCTTAAATTGACCAAACTGACGGCAGTTTTTAAGCAATCTTCTTACAATATCACCAGTTGCATTTGGTCGATATCTTTCTGCAAAAACACAAGTCCTTTCAACAATTCTATTACACTCGCCGTAAATAATAATAAGATTTAGGAAATCATCATTAGTAAACCCTACATTTGTCATTATTTACTATGAAATACAAACTGGTAAAGAAAACTGTCAAAACAACATAAACATTAACGTTCTAACTATCAAATCTTTGACAGCCATGGCCTACCCTTTACTAATGTTGAAATAATTAAGTGTTGTTATGCTTTAACAAAGATAATGAAATATCTCAAAACTGGTTGGATTTAGGTATAGGGAATACTAATACCAAACGAATTGGCTTAAAAATACAGCGAAAAATGTAATACAATACAGGATGTTCTATTTAAAGTAAGCAGCTTATAAATGATTTAAATTGGCCACGGTGGCAGCTAAGTTTTAAACACTCTGTATGAAATATCAATGAGTTGGACACATGGAGTTAACGGGTAAGCGCTTGTTGTTTATTAGTTACAATTTCACGTCACTAGCTTCGTAATTAATGGAGATATCGGTATTCAATGTAGACTAGGATTTTTCAAAATTTTTAAAAAAATCGAAATATCTCGAAAATACTTCATTTTTGGTATAGGACATTGTTCACAAATTTAATCTAAAATTTCATGTAGAATCCGAAAATAAAATAAAAAATACTAAGTTCCATTTAAAATAACAAAGTTGACGTCTACTTCCGGTATAACTGGAAGTGCCACATTAAGGACAATATTATATTTAAACTCGGCGTCATCGAAAACCTATAGCTTCGTAATTTCAGATTTTAACATAACTCTATCCGCCATTACTTTTAATCAAAACTCTTCGCGCCACACCCTGTATCGTATTCTGTAACACCTATCGTTGAACGCTAGCGTAGTCTAACGAATTTTATAATCAATGGTACCGGTCTATTTGAGTTATAATCATTGGCTGCAAGATTTTCAAAATTTGTATAAATTTATATATATGATACATTCAAATTTATAATTATAGAAGATTTAAATGGCCGAGTAAGTAATTTACAAATGATTCCAGAAAACATAACCGGTGGTTCAATTATTCAAGGTTCGAATAGAAATTCTAAAGATCAGGTTTTAAATATAAAAGGTAGAAACTTATTAGGTTTCTTTGACGATTTTAATTTAATATTACTTAATGGAAGAAATAAGGACGATATTGAAGGAGAATGTACATTCGGAACCGAAAGAGGTTCTTCAGTTATTGACCTGTGTGTAGCCACTGCAGTACTCATTCCTTATCTATTTGAATTTAATGTAGAAAATGAGATATTTTCTGCCCACTACCCGATTAAGTTAACTTGCAACATTCAGTTAGATACGGTTAATGAAGCACTGCCATTACTGCCCAAACTTAGGATGAGATTCAAAACATTCAAAAAATTATAAAGCTAAATTATACCAAAAAATTGTTGAATTAGGTGATTTTGCAGATTTTAGTAGTGGTGATTTGATAAAAATAACTAAAGATGTCGACAATAAAAATAAAACTATTGGTTTGAAATGTAAAAGTTATGTGAATAAACAAGAATGGTTTGATTCTGATTGTAGAAAATATCGTAGAAAGGTTTTTAGCCTACTGAAATTCTTTAGAAATACGAATTCCGTAACAATTAAAACTTTGTACTTGAGTGCGAAAAAAGAAATACACATTAATTTGTAATAACAAGAAAACAATTTACTAATAAAATTTTGGAAAAGTTAAACAAAGTTAGAGATGCCAGTTAGTTTTTTAAAAAATTTTGGTTTTTTTAAACAAAAAAGTTATCAAGTCGATAAAAATATTACAACAAAAGAATGGTATGAATACTTTAAAAGAGTTTTAAATCCCCTTTGAATACCCGTAGAGTGGGGTATGCAGAACCTAAAATAGAGAATGAGCTACTAGATAAGCAGTTTACAGTTTCGGAGCTGGTTTTTATTTTGAACGCTGTTGAAGACAATAAGGCGCCTGGGTGCTTTATGATTTTTTTAAGAACGTCCCAGACAGTTTTCTAAATCGGTTAGTACTTTTATACAATAAAATACAGGGTGAGTTTTTTCCGAGATCTCGCAAATGTCACTTATGTCACCTTTCTTGAAAAGGGGAAATATAATGGCATTCTTAAAACTACTAGAAACCTGTCCTGAATTATATACAGGGTGAGTTTTTTCCGATGTTTAGCACAGGGATCTCGGAAATTAATAAAGATAGAGAAACAGTTAAATGAGGAAAGAATTGTATTTTTACGAGATCATTTCGAAAAATAAGTTTTTGGTAAATTCGTTTGGTGTATGTTGCTTTGTTATTATTGACTTTACAAAAAATTTATAAAAGGAAAAGTTTTAGATATTTTTGTGATAAATAATAAAGTTTACTCAAAATTTTTATTTAACGTATAATTTTTGAGTTATGACACAAACTTCTGTTTTTTCTAATGGAAACCATAGTCGGCTATGACTTCATAATAAAGATGCATTTTCAACGATTCCAATGATATACCATGTGTCACTATTATTTTTATAAATAAAGAAATTATAGCCAATTTTAGTTTAATTTTTCTATACTGCTGGGATAGTTTCTATTTGTGTTGGTTAAGGTGTTTAAAACCATAATATGAATTTCTCTAATGAAGAAAAACGTGATATGATAGAGTGTTATATTTTGTGTGTCATAAAAATGTCGTACAATCTGCACAACGATACTTCGAGCTCTATTTTGATCGTCGGCAGCCTTCTCTACCTACCTATAAAAGACTTTATGATAATTTGGGCCAATATATGGATCTTTCTAATATTACAAGGAGTATTAATGAAGAGGCAGAGGTAAATGTACTAGCATGTGTACTGCAAAATCCATCGATTTCAACTCGAAAAATTGAAGCTGAAGCAGGCATGTCACAACGTACAGTTGTACGAATTCTAAAAAAAACATAAGTATCACCCATATAAATTGAGTATTGTACCTGGTTTACTAACATGTGTGAATCTGACTCACAGTTTAAATTTAAAGTTTTGTGGACGGATGAAACGCAATTTACCAACTGCGGCATGTTTAACAGGCATTAATCAGCATTTATGGATGCAAGAAAATCCGCATCACGTTGAACAGAGAAGACCCCAAGTAAGATTTGAATTTAATGTTTGGTGCGGCGTCATTGGTTCAAGAATTATTGGTCCGCACATTTTTAATGGTATACTGACGGGTGACCGTTACCTTCATTTTTTACAAAACGATTTTGATAACATGTTAGACGAATTACTCTTGCACACACGTGGTATGCTCCAATGGTTTCAACACGATGGGGCACCACCACACAATCAGGTAATGGTGCGAAATCATTTAAATCAAACATTCCCTAACTCATGGATAGGACAAAACGCGCCCGTTGGTTGACCACCTCGATCCACGGATCTCTCTGTTTTAGACTTTTACTTATGGGGAATGGTAAAAGATAGGGTGTATCAGAGAACATACGCCACAGAAGATGAAGCTATTCTAGAAACTTTCGCTAATATTGATGCGCGTTCCGTGCGAAAAGCTACAAATTCTGTTTTAAAACGGTGTACTATGTGCATTAACCAAAACGATAGATCTTTTGAAAATATACTGACCTTAACACGATAAACCATAAAATCAGTTACGTTGCTTGGCGTCCTTCTTTATATTTAATTTAGACCCTAAGTTTCGTTGTTGTTTTTTAATTTATCGTTTACAGTTTTTGTTTGCTTGTTTTTGTCACGGATATTAACATTATTCTATATTAAGAAACTCGCAAGAATTTAATTGTGGCTTCCCAATTAATAATTGGGTCTTTTTAGGAGTTTGGTTTTATAGGAGATTATTACATGTTAGTCTTCCTAATAGAACCTTTGTACTTTTATCATTGTGGCGTTTTTTTAAATTTATTAATTGTATTCTACTTAGATTTACTATTAATGTAGATGCTTACTGGATTTGCTGATAAGAGCTGTCATCCAGTCGGCCATTATCTTTAAATGCCTAGATAAATACCGGACTTTTCCGGTCGAAACGTCGGCAAACAAAAAGTTTATGGTTATAGATTGATGATCCATCCTACAAAGCCAAACACCGAACTAATTGAGCTTATAATTGTAAAATTTAAAAAATAGTAATACATATCTAACTTCCATTTCATTATTCAATTTGACGCATATCTTAGTAATTGTTTCCATCGCACACTATTCAAGAAGTTTAAAAAAAAATCAAAATTAACCATAGGTGATTTATTTATAAAAATAATGGTGACACATAGTATATCATTGGAATCGTTGAAAATGCATCTTTATTATAAAGTCATAGCCGACTATGGCTTCCATTAGAAAAAACAGAAGTTTGTGTCATAACTCAAAAATTATACGTTAAATAAAATTTCGACTAAACTTTATTATGTATCACAAAAATACCTAAAACTTTTCTCTCTATAAATTGTTTGTCAATAATAACAAAGCAACATACTCCAAACGAATTTACCAAAAACTTATTTTTCGAAATATCTAGTTAGCCGTGGATTTTTTGAAAGAACGAATGGCACATTTTAGTGATCTCGTAACAATACAATTCTTTCTCCATTTAACTGTTTCTCTATGTTTATTAGTTTCCGAGATCCCTGTGCTGAACATCGGAAAAAACTCACCCTGTATATAATTCAGGACAGGTTTCTAGTAGTTTTAAGAACGCCATTATTTTCCCCTTTTCAAGAAAAGTGACATTTCAAACTACCGGGGAATCTCGTTTGGTAACTCTATCGGTAAACTATTTACTGGACTTTTGTTGCAATCGTGGGCTGATAAAATAAGAAACTTCAGGAATTTCAAGCAGGCTACAGAAAATCCTATTCTACTCTGGACAATATTTTTACGTTAATGAGTGCTATTAAACTAAAATTAAAAACTAAGCGACAAAAGTATATGCCTTCTGTATTGATTTCTCCTCCGCTTTTGACTGCGTAGATCGGCATGCACTCTTATATAAAATCAGGTGTAATGGGTGTTTCATATAAAATGTTAACTATAATTAAAAATCTATACTCAAGAACTTTTTCTTCAGTTTGGTGCAATGATGACTTAACCAAAAGCTTTCCTACTAGTATGGGGGTAAAACAAGGATGCTTGTTAAGCCCACTGTTTGAGTGGTGGGTTAAACATTAGCAGTACTCGAATAAAGTTGTCAGCTTTTGCAGACGATTTAGTATTGCTGTCCTCAAGTAAAGTACAGTTACATTACAGATTATGATAACTAAATTGGAACAATACTATGACCAGTGGAATCTAAAACTAAATTTAACAAAGTCTAAAATCATGGTTTTAGAAGTGGTGGACGTTCTGCTAAAAATGAAAATGGTGGTTTAATGATCATCTCATAGAAGTGGTAAATAATTATAAGTATTTAGGTGTTAAGTTATCTTCTAATCTTGCTTTAAATCAACATTTTGATGAAAGATTGACATAAGCAAAATTTTCGTTAAACATTTTTAATAATATATTAAGCAGTAGGGCTTCATTTGGTTCAAAATTAAAATTTTCAGCTCAGTATCGAAGGAATTTCTTGGTTATGCAGCATAGATATGGGGATTTAAAATGTGGAGGTATTTTTAAAATATTTTATTAAGAAAGTGTTGTTTTACCTACTAATACACCAAACTATATTTTATACCTGGAAACCAACCTATACCCCATATTTACTCACACTTTTAAGCGGCATTTCAAATATATACATAAATGTTTAAATTCATTTAACCGTAGGTACCCATATATCATAACAAAGGAAATAATCAATTAAAAGCTGTTTTGGTTCACTGAATGGAAAAAGCTTGGTTTCATCTATGACATTCCTTTGAGTGATTTACTAACTAATCAAATTAATGTGACCACTATTATTGAAAAATTAAACAAAACTTTAAAGTACAATATCATAATATGAAGATCAACAGTGTTCACAACATTTGCTATAAACAGTTAAATGTAAACGATAGTTATGTTTCTACGGAAATTGATAGAAGAACTGTAAGCTGGATATTTAAAGTTAGAGAAGAAATGTTACACTTAAATAAATACGATTTTACAAAAACCATTAAACTCTGTTCGCTGTGTAATAAAAGGAAGAAGAAGATGTATACCACTTTATCGCTGTCTCTCCGATATTTAATGAATTTAGGTTGCGGTATTTATCTAAACGCTTACTAACTCCTGAAGATTTTATAAACTGTTTAAATTCAAAGAATTTTCAAAATTATAAATTACTGTAGAGCGGCATGGCGGCATAGACATGAGCTAATATGTAAGTTCAATTATTGAGTTATTATTTTGTTATCTTGTATTTGAAAATTAATTTAATTAAATTTAAAATAAATAAATACGTAGTAGAGGTAAATTCCTCTGACGGTTTTTTAAAAACCATGAGTAGGTCTTGTCAACAATAATTGGCATTGTTATTTGTATTAATTTGTATAATGTAATAATAAAGACACATTATTATTATTATTATTATTATTATTATTATTATTATTATTATTATAAAATAAGAATAATTGTGGTTATTATTTCTCAATTAATTGATTTAGGTACATATTAATTTCCGAACTAATATTTTATTCGATTACCGTATATATACAATAATAATTATGGTATACAGGTATAGTTCCTAACTTGGAACAGTGCCGGCTCTGGGGTCAATGACGCTCCGAAGCAAAAAGTTTTGAGCGCCCCTATATTATAGCCCAGTCAAATTAGACAAAAAAAGGTCTTATCTTGGAAAATTATTAGAAATTAACGGCACTTTTTGAGGGTTGATGCGGGGATTAAGAAAAGCTTATTTTGAAGTTGTATTTTTTAACTAATAGAATTCTGTAATTCTAGGGGGTGGGGGCGGGGAATGAAAAAGCTCTTGAAAAGCCCTACAATTTACCTCCCCAGCATTCTAGTCTACAAACAAATATATATATATATATATATATATATATATATATATATATTTATCAAGTTTTAGCATGGGAATGGTGAAAAAAGTTATTCGTTGTGGTTTCTCGCGTTTATCTCTTTTCGCTTAATACATAGGAATATACCGTTGCTGAGAAAGTTGCAGAGCTTTAAAAAATGAACAAAATGAGTTCTGACTAGTTCAAACTGGTGAAAACTTGAGTCCACAGGAGCCTCTGAAACTCGCGAATGCAGCCTATGCCGATTGCCGCACGGCGGCTGAACTCTACGCGCGTCGCCGCTGGCATCGTCATCCAAATTGGCATTTACCAATAAATATTTTAAAAGAAGATTTTAATTTTAATTGCCAATAAAATGTGCCTACATTTATTTAAAATAAAAACCAAATGTCAAACATGATAGTAATGAAACATAATGCTAATTCAGGAAAACCAAAATAAATGTTTTCACAAATGCACTTTTCTTGGTTTTAAACTAGCAAATTCATCTATAATGGAACTACTGTCTATTATATAGCAAATATCGTGTTCAATTGCTAACATGGATAATCCCACTAGTCTATCCTGGCAGATACTGGACCTTAAGTAGTTTCTTATTATCTTTAATCGTGAAAAAGACCTCTCACCGGTTACTACAGAAACCGGGAGCGTTAGGAGAATTCGTAACACAATGAATAAATTAACAAAAACAGTGTCCAGTTCCTGAGAATACAAGTATTGCAATATCTAACGGATTATCAAAGTTGCAATTTTTTAAAATATCTTTTAAAAGTTGAATCTCGTTGAATAATTCACTTCCAACAATGTCTTTTTCTTCTCTATCCGTTAAAACGTTTTCCAGATTTTCACAAAGTCTTTTAACATTTTCTTCATCCTGGTCATTGACTTTTTTAAGGCTTCACAAGAAATCAAATTTTGAAACGTCTTCTGTTAAAAGTTCAAATCTCTCATTAAGGAATTTAAAGCGGTGTCCAAAATGGGAAAAATGACACTTTAAAGTTATACTTCGAATCTGTTGGTATTTCGTCCGGGTGTTCATAATCAAACGGTATTTTTTCGTCTTCTTAGTACGAAGTCCTTAAATTGGGGAGAATCTCCAACTGTTCAGTTAGTTGTTTTGCAGATTCAAGTATGACATCAAAGTGTTCATCCGTTCGAAACCCCTGAATACATGTTATTAGATTTTTAAAGAATCAAGGGAGCTACTTAAATCCATATTAGGATTTTGTAGCATTTTGCTTACTATATTTATTCTACTTAATATTTCATACCACATTACGACTGAGCATGCAAACTCGTACGATTTTAAGTTAAATGCGAAAGCTTTTGCTTCATGTTTTGTTCCGCTATCAAACTGAGTACTTTCATAAATATTTATCAAGGCATCTAAGATATTCCCGATGTCATTTCTGAGTGGTTCCAGGGCGTCAATTCTTGATTCCCACCTAGTGGCTGATAAAGGTTTAAGAGTTTTTGGTTAGATAGTTTTCGAGTACATTTCATCGTTTGGTTGAAGCACTAAAGAACTTGTATAATTCGTGAATAGTGTTAAAAAAAGCTTACTGTTTCTGCGTTAACTTTAGCGGCATCGCTAATAACCAAATTTAAAGTATGGTAATAACAATAATAATAATAATAACGTTTATTTTCCAACGACCAGATTTACAAGTATAGAAAACGTCAGTATACAAATTAAAATTCATGTTGCAGGTATTCAGCAACAGAGTAAAACGCGTTAGATTGTAGTATGGACTTAACAGACAGACTTTAGATATACTTTAAACGGCATATTCCTTATTGTAATTGGCAGCTTATTGTACAGAATACTGCATTTATAGTATGGGTTTAATTCATGAGAGTTAATTCATCTTGTGTTGTAGCTGTGGTAGTTGTTTTGACATGGAAAACTGTCAATATTATTTTTACAAACTTTAACATTTCATAGATATAAATTGATGGTAAAGTTAATATTCTATGTTTAATAAATACTGGTTTACATGACTGTTTAATAGGCATATTGAAAATGCAACGTATGGCTCTCTTTGTCTTTGTACTCCATTGTTTTTGCCCTTCATGTTGCATCCATTATCGTACCCCTGACTTCGTAAATTGTTGAAATTTAGTTTTAATTCTTTTAGAGTCCTCATGAGATACTCTGATAAGCCCTTCCCTGTAGAGTCAGCGATTTCTACAAATCCCAAGAAATGTTCTTCTACAGTAAATATATTTTGTTCATTTTATGAACAAATCTTACTATGATCGTCATTTGCTCGGTATGGCTGATGTCTGGAGTGTAGTCTAAAATGACAGAAAAATATTCCATTGTTATTTGTAGAAATAATATCTGAACTCCCGCGTAGAGCTAGGCACTTGATAAAAGTATTAAAATGTGATTTGGATGTTTCGTGAGAACTAAGCGTTTTTGAAAGATTTTGGCACTTTGAAAAACCTTCACCGCATAATTTTACACTCCGTTCATCACTAAATAGTTTACAACAAAAAACAGTAAACCTTATTTACACTACTTGAATAAACTAACCAGGTTCTTGGGACAATATCATCATTTGCAAGTTTTCTACTATAATACCTATTACTAAAGCTTCGTCTTCCGCTTTCGTCTTTCCAATATGATTGTTGTTTCACTTGTTTCGG
Organism: Abscondita cerata; assembly: GCA_030710515.1. Classification (NCBI taxonomy): domain Eukaryota; kingdom Metazoa; phylum Arthropoda; class Insecta; order Coleoptera; family Lampyridae; genus Abscondita; species Abscondita cerata. The sequence continues at coordinate 426,749 of JALBCR010003207.1, forward strand.
TCCATGTTCTATGATAATTTTACGAATTTTGTTACTAATATATTCGGGCCATGTTGCCGGATCGGCACATTGAAAACTGCTGGTCGTGGTGTCGGCGATTATGTCATTTATACTTGGGACTGACGCAGGAGATGATGGTCCTGCTTGAAGGTGTGATCCAGACGGCTGTCGTTCCGGATGAAAAATATTTTCACCTGCAGATGTGTCTTGCACTACTTGATCCTTTTCGTCTTTTTCAAAAATTTAAATAATTGGTTTCTTAAATGAGCTTTTTCTTCTTCTCTTACGGCTTTCCTTTTTCGGTTGGCCGCCCCCGACAATTTCTTTTTGCATCCATTTTAAATAAAATTTATACAACAAAACATAATAAGACAAGACATGTAAAATTTTGAATACCTGCTCAAACTACAAACATCAAAATAATCCGTGTTGTTTTTAATAAATACGATATGTACTTAAGGTCCATTTTCATGTGACATTAAGTCATGACTTTTAATGTCGTTACAATTAATGTCATGGCATTTCTCTTCATGAAAACTACAAAGTCGTGTTTTCATGACTTTGCATTAATTGTCGCGACATCAATGCTAAGAATCAAATCAACTTTGATATTTTTGCGACATTTGCAAAATTGTCACGTTCGGTACTTCGTGAAAACGATGTTGTCGCATTGTCGCGACAGTGTTTATCATTTTGTGTTGATTAAACGTGTAGTGAGGTTATTAATTATTTATTTAAAAATTAACATGGAAGAAGTAACCACTTTTGATATAGTGCAATTTTTAAATGAATATGAGAAACAGCCTTGTCTTTGGAATAAAGTACATCCTAAGTTTAAAGATAGGATCGCAAGAGGCAAGGCTGAAGAAGTTCTCTTGGAAATAAGTGGACTCGGTGATGTAAAAATACTTCGAAAAAAAATAAGAAGCATCCGTGGAACATACAACACCGAAGTAAGGAAAGTCAAAACTCCAAAAAAGTGGATCAGGGACGCAGGATGTGTATGTTCCAAAGCTTTTTTGGTTTGAAATTGCCGATAGATTTTTACGACCAACAACAGACATATTTTCCGAGTCAAACCTGGTGAGTAAAACAATTTAGTTAGGGATTTCAAAGTATTCTCGTGTAAACGTTTTTATTCAAAATTGTTTACTGCCACAACTACATAATCATTTTATCTTGCCAGTATACAGCTCCTTCACTAACAAAATATGTCGCAAAATTGTTTCTTCTTTCACGAGCTACGTTTCCATAATGACGATTTCGTGTCCGCTGTAAAGGTAGTGATCCAGTAGAGAGAGATTCATTGTGCCAACTTCCTGGGATTATTCTTCCATTTTCATGATCTTCAACATCAACTGTTATATCATCATTACGGAATTCGTTTGTTTTTCGAATCCAGTTGTGTAGTGCACAAGTAGCTTTTACAATTTTAATTGCTGTTTCTTTTGCTACAAAAATTGGTTGTCTAAATACGCGAAATCGATTGGCGAGTATCCCAAATCCATTCTCAACAATGCGTCTAGCACGACAGTGCCTATAATTGTAAATCTTCTCCTTATAAGGCATATGGGTATGTCTGGCGTACTGTGTCATAAGGTATGGTTTTAAAGGAAAAGCGTCGTCTCCCAAGATAACACATTCAGGTGGTAGATTCAATAAATTTGATTCTAATGCAGTGCTCAAATTAGAATGATCAAAAATTGCTCCATCTGATTGACTTCCATAGCTCCCTACGTCTATCATAGTGAAACAGTAATTGTCGTCAACTAATGCCAAAAGTACTATGCTAAAAGTTCCTTTGTAATTATAGTACAGAGATGTCGTATTTGGTGGGCATTGAATAACTACGTGCTTTCCATCCAACGCCCCTACGCAGTTGGGGAAATTCCACTTTTCATTAAACCCTTGCGCAATATTCTTCCATCCAATTTCTGTTTTGGTACCTAAAACAATAATAAGTTTTTATATTGTAGAATATAGAAGATGAGGAAGATATTGATACAGATAATGCTGTTCGAAGCGGTGATGAAAGTAACATTTCTCAGAATCCAATTACTAATTCAACGCCTACTACAACACCAGCTAGAGGTACTTCAGAAAAACCCGTCACAAAAATCACACACAGCTAGATTCCGTAAGAACCAGCAATCGTCAATTGACAATGCCGTAAAAGCTCTTGAAAAATTTCGAATACACATGCAAATAATGAGTTTGTGGCATTTGGTAATTCTATTGCTCTGCAATTACAAAATCTTCCATTACTGGTGGCATCGCAACTTCAATCAGACATTCAAGTTATGATTTCACGAGCACGTATAAATCATCTTCAAAGAAACTCGGTGACAGATTCTTCCCGTTCTACTTCAGGTCACAACACTCCGGTGCCTATGCCGACACCACTACAGTTACAGCATGAACACGATTCAAACAATAATTCAGACATTCAAATGGTTAGAAATGAAGCCCCGATAAACGAAACCCCAGGGTTACAAAATTATTATTGTAATTGGTCTTATGAAGAGCTATAAGCATGTCTTGACATATTGTACATCTTTTGAATAAACGTTTTTACTACTTTATTGTTACTACACTCACCTGTATAAAATCTTCTAATGATGTATATATAATGTCCAGCACCACTGGTAAAAACTGCTTATAGAACATTTTGGTACTCTATACAGATATTGCAAAGAAGCCAGCGAGTTTCCTGTAGCTAAATACCGCAGAGTAATTTCTAATTTCAATTTAGCCGGTAATGCATCTCTCATTGTAGTATCTTTTTTGTATACCATTTTTACCTTTTCAAGGAGATTGTCAAACATATTTTCGTTTATACGCATAAAATTTAAAAGCTTGGAGGATCCTCTGCAGCAAGTTCCTTTATAAGAGTATTAGATGCTCCCAAAGAGTTTCTACGTTGAATCCATCGCCTAACCCAAATTTTCTTTTTCCATTTTTTTTATTTTTATCAAGTTCTAAACTGATAATTGCACTTAACACACGAGTAGCAGCCAAAATCACTTCACTCGACGCCATTGTTAATTAATAAATATTCCATGACATTAATCTACATGAAAACACTATTTAAAAAATGTCGTCTTGTCACGGCTTCAATTGTCATGACTTTTAATGTCACATGAAAATGGACCTTTAACACAACAGTAAAAAGAGTTCAGTAACACTACACTACTTATATGAACTTGTGAGAATCTGTACGTCTGCATTCTTTATACTTGTGCTATCTTAGTTTGTTTGGGTTTGGATTATATTACATAATAATCACCCGCCACGAAATATAAACACACTTTAGTTCAAATGATGTTTTGTAGAAATCACGAGTCAGTTTCTATGAATCATTGAAAATATAAATGAATAAAAATGAACGTGAAAACTGCATTTTCAGGCAAACTGAACGTTTGCATTCATTAAAAGTGAAATACAGTTCTACTTTTGCTCATTTTTGATGATCATTATTAAAAAAGATAACAGTCAAATTTTATAACAAGTAAATATTTCATATAGAAGGTATTTAATTTCGTTTTCATTTCTGGTTTTGGCGCTCCTTAAAGAAAACGCCCCGATGCGACGCATCGTTTGCTTATGCCTTGAGCCGGGCCTGCTAGGAACAAGGTGTGTGTAATAAATTACGCTATAATTACTCTTTCCTTCAACAACTCAATGTTATTAGAAAAATAAGTTCTAAATGTGTAGACCACTACGTTAGCAGTGATGTGTTGTTTAAGGCGATAATGTGAGGTTTATTCCTATATGATTTACAATGCTTTATTTTTTTTAAACTACAGCTTACAGAAACGTCCAATTTAAATGATTCAAACACTAAAATGTTAAGGAAAGGTTTGCGTAGGGCTTCAAGTTTTGATTTTTTTAAAAAATTGTTTATAAATAGGTGAAAATTGCTTTGAATATGATAAAAGTGTATTTATAGACAATTTTTTCAATGAAAATTGTTGATCGTTGAAACGTACGATTAAATTTATTTTAAAACTTAACCCTTCAGAACAGGCTACTGGAGGGCTGTAAGAAGCGTTTTTGTAAAAAAAAAATGTTTAAATCGCTTTAAAAATTCGTTTTAAGATAAAATAATAAAACGACAATATAGCAGTTATGTCAAGTGTATTTTAAAAACTGAAAAAATACGCATACACATACAATATACAGGGTGTCTCAGAGATCACTCCCCAGGCTTGTATTTCCGTTATTTTTCATGTTTTTATTATTTTTTTTTAATTTTCGTGAATGAGACTAAATTCTGTATAAGATAAGCAAATACATTTTTCAAACTCTGCACTCGTGTAATGGTAGCGATATTCATCTTTTTTTTTTCAAATAGCATAATATATATTTTTTTAATATTTCGTATGGTACCATTTATTCTCTTTACAAACATATAAAAAAAGATGGGTCTTACATAAGAATTTTTTTTTTAAAATACGATTAATAGTTGAGGCTGAGTTTGCGATGCAAATAACTGATTTTGTCATTTTTATCATGATGGTAATGTGATTATTATTATTTTTGTGATTATGTTATAATAGAAAATTGTATTTACTTATCTTATCTCATTTACAAATATAAAAAAAAAATAACAAAAATACACGCCTGGGGAGTAATCTCTGGGACACCCTGTATATTATGATAAACGGAACACTTACGCTCCTAGATAGCAATGACAAAAATCAGTTATTTCCATGCCAAACCTACCTTCAACTATTAATCGTATTTTTCTAACAAAAATTCTTATGTAGGACCCATATTTTTTATATGGTTGTAAAGAAAATAAAAGGTACTATCCAAAATATAAAAAAAAGTATATTATGTTATTTGAAAAAAATGTTGAATATCGCTACTATTATACAAGTGCAGAACACACCCTGTATACTTATAAAGTCTTAGTTTGAAAAACTAAAAAAAATACAGTTAACTGTTGGCATTTTTCTTAGTTTATACTATTCACACGTATCTATATTATACACGAGATGTCATAAGACACACATTTTACTTAAAAAAATTACATGATAAGTTCAAAATCTCAAAAAATGTGAATTTTTACATTGTGGGTTGCAAACTGTTAGGCGTTTGTAAAAAATTAAAACATACTATAATCAGATACTGGTCACGTACAAAAAGATAAGAATATAGTAGATGTTTGTGTTGAAGCAATAGCGCACTTCAGTTAAAAATTTAAAAAGGACAAAATAGTCTACCTAGTTCTTTCTCTCTTCATCAATGCAGCCAACATACTTATGGGTATTTAGTAAAAATTACCAACACATTGACTAAAAAGACTCTTTAGGAAACGGATAAATAACGAGAAGAGCACCAATAATTAATAAATAACACAGAATAAAACAGATCCAACCAAACATTAACAATCAACCAGCAATCAACAATTTGTAATTGGTAACACTGCAGCAAACTCTAGGGATTTCTTGTACTAAATTTAGGGTATTTTCAATGTTACTAAAAGCATGTTTCCTTACTGGTAAAAAGAAAGCATTAGGGTAGACTCTTTTGTCCTTTTAAATTTTTAACTGAAGTGCGCTATTTGATTCAAGCTGATTCAGGCTATACATGTACTGTAAAAAAAAATTCCCACATAAAAGATCTCAGAACACAAAATGTTGAGTTCTAAAATGTTATGTTATGAGTAAAATAAATGAAATACAGGAACACCAAATGAAAATTATGTAATTATTACAATTGTCTCAAATCTTTAATTTTTCTTCCTCTAGGTTTTGGAATTTACAATTTCGGGTAATAAACACATAAAAGAAATCATGCAGTGTCTACAACGGGTTGTACCAGAATTACATCCAATGAGACTTCGAACAGAGGCAACATTACAATTAATTTTAAGACAGTCTTTCCATCTAGAATTGCTCAAACCATTTTTTTTATAAATCCATTCATTTGCCGACTTAGCTTCTTGTATCTGGTAAGGCGCACCACTATGCTTAGGATTTTTTTGTAGAATGCTTCTTAATTCGTTTTACGGGTATCTTTTTCCTGCAGTTTGGGTCGAAATCATTTAATTTCAAGATGTCCAAACAAAATTTCTTTTCAATTTTACAATCATCAAATAACTAATAAATTAAATTTGTTGAATGTATGTTTCCCAAAAACAATTTTGAATTCCTAATCATTTAATATTTTTACTTGAATACAAAAATGAATTTGCGATATCGCCGGGTATAATTCCAAAATTTCTTTAACTGAAGTTATTATAATCTTGTTCAAACCTTCTAAATATGTGTTTCGGATGTTGAACAGAGGAACATTTTGAAAAAGATCTGTCAAAGATGGAAGAATATACTGATTTAGAACATTGAGCTTTCGATCTGAATGTAACATTGCAGATTTGCTTAATATATCTAGATAAACATTCAACTTCTTAATTAAACTAATTTTATCAAATAGTAAACAATCAGAAAGCGTATTTTCAAGATATTTGATTTTCTCATCAGCAGAAACTAAAAAAGATAATACAACCATCTAAATTCTAAATCGAACAGACTAGAACTAGGACTCCTCAATAATCCAGAAACAAAGAAAACAGCTACCCAAGAGATAAACAAAATACATAAAATTACCAAGACATTCATACGAAACAAAAGTGTTAATAAAACCTGGTCGTATATTAAAATTTCACTTCTTGATAAAACAAGAACTTTATTAAAAAATAACAAGAAAACTAAAACTTTAAACCTTATAGATCAGCGAAGAAGGCATAAAAATAGAGACAAAGAAAAGTATCTAGAGATTAATCGGATAATAAAATGAGAAATCAAAAAGGCTAATCCTGTAGAGAAATAGAGTTACTGCAAAGCAAACGCGATTACTTAAATCTTCATAAAAAACTCAAAATCACCTCAGGAACTCAAAAATCGAGAGCAACGAGCGTGCTAAAGGACTCGAATGGAAGAATTCTACAGATGCTAATGAACACTGCAAAGAATGGAAAAGCTACATCTCAAATCTGTTTGAAGACGTAAACCGCAAAAGCGAAGAACATCCCCTCACTGATGACGAGTTGAAAAGAGGCCCCGCTATATTGAAGTAAAGGTTGAAGCAGTTATACGACAGACTAAGAATAACAAGGCCCCTGGACCAGACCAGATTCCAACCGAACTACTGAAGTTACTTGATGACGATAGCATCACTGTGATAACAACATTCTTTAATCAAATTTATAACAGTGGTCAAATACCAGAAGACTGGTTAGAATCTCTTATAATAACACTGCCAAAGAAAACAATACCTAATAAATGTAGTGACTTCAGACTCATAAGTTTGATGAGTCATATTCTTAAATAACGAGTCTACAAGCCATAAAAAGTAATTTCGTCAATATACTTAGTATACTTAGTACTTAAAAAGCTCTTAAATGTTTTTTTAAATAGATACATGTTATACCAGTACTTAGAATTGAAATCAAATATTCTATGGCAACGTATTATTTTTTTTTTTGAAAAGTTTGACGTCACACTTTGGTAGCCTATTAATTGTTTCATCCTGTATTATAAAAACATAAAACCGTAAACCTTTGCATTTATCATAAATTTCTGGGTGAACAAAAATGCTTTTTCAGGCAATAAAAGTTATTAGCATTATTTCAAGTAGTAAAATAAAACTGGATTATGATGTTGTAATCTAATTTTTAACCATCATAAATTACTTGAACAGTACTATTTGTATATGAATTGAACCTATTTCCAATAGAATTATTGGTAGGTAGTAAAAGTTTCGGGTAAATCCTCGCCGTCGTTCTGAATTCAACTGACATACTTTGCTGTTTTGACATTAATTATAATCTAGGTGTGATAGTAGCTATTAACAATGAAATTTTTGATAGTAAAAAGTAATAATAAGCAACAAATATTTTTGTCAACGTAAGAAACAATATAAAATATGACTTTATGTAATTTGTTAAAATTCAAATTTCATAGGGCCGGTATTTTAATCTTATCCGTTATAGAAAATGGTGTGAATTAATTATTTATATCTATCTAGTAGCATTTATTCCGATCGTTCATCCAATTCTGATTTTCAAAACCATAATAGGTAATTTATAAAAAACCATTAAAAATTAACTAGTGTAATATGTTTTGTGACTACTGACTACAGCCGGTTAATTTAGGTTAAAATTAAATTTAAGTTGAAAAAGTTCAAATGGTTACTGCAATTATCATTTAAACGCTTTTAATATACAGGGTGTGTCACGATGATGGTTCGTTAGACGTTTACGGAAAATTAGACTAAGAATTTATCTGAAAATTTGGTTACTTGCACAGCTGGCCTGATCTATCGATTTAAAATATTTTCAACGTCGCAACGTTGCCGCGCATATAGAAATGTGGCAACAACTTTGATATTTCAAATGAGACACTCTGTATATTATTATATTTCCAGATTTTACATTGAATTTGTGACGGATTTTATGGAGGTAGGTACTATGTACCAAAAATTGATAGCTTTCGAGTTATTCAATTTTTTCTGAAAAAAATGACAGATGAGACGGCATTTTAAAAAACCATATCTTTGCCATTTGTCAGCTTAGGGTAATGAAAATTCATATAACTTATCACTAAATATTCTTTTTGCAGAAAGTTTGATCATATTTAATTCTCCCCGTACAGGGTGCTTATGAAACTCACTCGATCTTCCTCAAATTCAAGTCAGTATAAGTCATTAATTTTAAATGGAACACTCCGTATTTTGTTGACTTATCTGAAGTCTGAAGTTCTCAGGTCAATACCACCATCGACCATATTAAAAGCCACTCATGATGGTATGTTGAAAAGAATTCATAAATGTTTGGAGGTGAATGGCAGTGTGTTCAAACATATATTACAATATGTAAATTAATTCTATTTCAATTACAATTTGTTTTGTTTTGATCTGTTTTTATGACAACCATGCACCACTATCCGTTCCCGAATTACAAAATAGAACTTAGAAAACCACGAAAAACGCGTTACATGAGGCAAATGAAAAATACAGGGTGCTCCTCTCCACATGAACAAAATGATCTACCTCGTATGTTTCAAAACTCATAAAGGTGTGAATAACTTGAAAAATAATGCACTTGGGTATAAGGAACCCTATTATTATATGAAAGTTAATTACAACAGCTTTCAGATGAGTCAACAAACTACGGGGTGTTCCATTTAAAATTAGTGACTTATACTGACTTGACTTTGAGGAAGATCGAGTGACTTTATGAACACCCTGTACGAGGAGAATGAAATCTGATCAAACTTTCAGCAAAAGAATATTTAGTGATCAATTATACGAATTTTCATTACCCTAGGCTGACAAATATAATTTTTTTTCAGAAAAAATTGAATAACTCGGAAACTATCAATTTTTGGTACATAGTACCTCCATAAAAATCTCGTCACAAATTCAATGTAGAATCTGAAAATATAATAATATACAGAGTGTCTCATTTAAAATATCAAAGTTGTTGCTACATTTCCATATAAGCGGCAACGTTGCAACGTTGAAAATATTTTAAATCGATAGATCAGGGTCAGAAAAATTCTATGTCTAATTTTTCGTAAACGTCTAACGAACCATCATCGTGCCACACCCTGTACAAATGGTAAACTTAAAATACAACTTCTGAATAACAGTGTACCGACGAATGTATTTGGTTTGTTATTATAAACAAATAAGCAATACGAAACCTCTATCCCATGCTAATTTTATGTTTATATGAACATTCGCGTCATTTTTTATTGTACAACACATCCATCAATTTACTACATATGGGTTTATCTTTGTTAAAACTTTTTGTGCTCTCCCTACGAGTTTTTTGGGCGTCTTCACATTACCGCCTTAATTAGGGGACTTCATTTTTCTATTTGTGTATACATATCGTTTTCAGAGACGTATCTTTGGTTGCCTATGTCTAACATTTCTCTCACAAAAGTAAAAATTTTAGTTATCAATAATCAGTTTTTTAGTTTGGAGATAAGAATCAATGATCAATGTTAACATACAAAATTATTTTCCAAATTGGAACACGACCGTGTACTTGATGCTAAGTCAAACACGTTTTGTAATTTTTTTCATGCTTTGATGCATTTTTCAGTTTTTATTTACAACAACAAATATTTCAGTTCAATACGGCAAAACTTACTTTTGTCAATTAAGCGAAAATTAAACGATTAAATGCGTTTTGCAAATTTCTTAGAATTTGTAGTAGATCATCTTAACAATACCTCTGGACCCAGAACTTGGTCAAGTAGTATTTTTCAATAAGATCCAAATTCACTAAACCGATTGGAAAAACTTTAACATGCAAGGTTGTTTGTTTATTTCAGCTGAAATTTATCATGATACCACAACATAATAAACACACAGCATTGCATCTCTAGTGAAGTTACTAATTCAAAAAGTATGACTTGCCGTTTTATTCGAATATAACTTTAAATTAGTTAAATTTTTTTCAACATAAACTAAACAAAATGTAGATAAACCTAAATTTACCTTTATTAAGTCAGTAATTTCATTTGTTTTTCAATAAGGGCCAGTTGTATAAAAGTCGGTTTAAAATTGCCAAGGAGTTAACCATAGCAACGATTGTGTTCAACCTACGGTTAACTTGAAGTGAGTTTTATACAACTGGTGCTAAATCGAAGTTGTCTACCTTGAACTTTCTTTTCTTTGTTTCAAGTTTCTAGCTCTGATGAAGCCCATTACGATAGGTGGCGGAACGTTGGCAACTACGGTTACTTTTTCGACACGGTCCAATCTCGGAAGATGTTTTTGTTTCAAGGTAACGGCTATAAGTAGTTTAGTAGAATAAGATACATTGTTGTGTGTGTATTAGGCTATACACATGGTATTCTATAATGTGGTTGTTTTATCGGTGATGATGCAGTGATTATTCAATTTCGACTAAATGTATACCTTTTGTTTAAATCCTCAATCACACAAATAGAATTGCCTTGCTCCGGCTCTGTGCACAAAAATCTGAAGATTATTCTACAAGTCTGGAACAATGCCGTAAGTATAAAAAAAATGTTCACGCAAAATCAACATATACTCTAAACATTGAATTAAAGCAAAATATTCATTCTAGTAACGAAAAGTTCAATCCAATTAACAGAATGATTAAAAATTATGCATTAGTACATTAATGAACGATTAATGATTAACTTCATATAAAAGTACCAACATATTAAAGAATGTGTTCATTATGTTAATAATGTGTTCAATAATATGCGATGAACGCTGTTCATTAAAATAATAAAATATATTCATTGAAATGATGAATGTTGTCTATTGGCATAATGAATTCGATTCATTGATATAATGAACAGAAGTACATTGAAATACACTGAAAAAATACTGTTTATAATATCAATGAAGGGCGATCATTTACTGTTTTCCATTAACATAAAGAATTTTTTTCATTGATATAAGGAATTATTTTTCGTATGCTTATGACCAGTTTTATTAATACTGTAGAAAGTGATTTCATTGGGATAAGAAAAATATGTTCATTGTTGTAATGAAAAGTTTATTAATCCAATGAACAGAATCATTAAAAATTGTAAGTACATTACAATAGTGAATGATTAATCATTGACATCATATAAAGTTTCATCATATTAATGAATGCTTTTATTAATACAGTGAATTTTGTTTCGATGAAAATTAATTATTATTATTATTAGCATTAGGTACACCTTTTTTTACTCTTAGAAAAGTGAGATATACATTGTATTGATGAACGATAATAATAAATAATTAACTACATGTACGTGCTTTTATTGTCTGTTTTAAAAGGCGATTATAGCACGGCGTGTTTTAAAAAGCCATTAAAACACTAGTGCGATAAGAACTGATTATGCACGCGCGGAATGTTTTAACCGCGGATTATGATTCACGTATAATAAAATGATTTTTTTCTACAAACGTCAAAAAATGACAAGATTCGCACATTGACAACAATATGGGAAGTGGCCCTTTTATTCATTTTCCTTCGTTACCGTGCGCGAAGTAGTGTGCGAAATACTTACTTCGCACACTGCATGTAAACTATATGGGATTTTATATTTTAACCCTTATGTTCCTCAATCAAGCAAAAATCCAAGAAATCATTTATTTATTAATGTATAACAATAATTAAGGCTTTCAAATTGTGAGAAAATGTTACACTACCTAATTTTATTTATTATTTACAATGTTAACATTAATGGTGCAGCCAGTGCACGAACCAATATTTATTCTAAACCAGATAACTTAGATTCAGCTTGTGATATCGTAGTTTTGGTAGTTGGAAGACTATCCATTTTGACTTGCAAACAACTGCCGTAGAGGTGCAGCACTTGATCCTGAAATTTCACAGTCTAAAATTTTATTTGATATATGAATTTTATTGTTGATAGAATCTTCCACGTATCCCTCGGCCACAGTCGAAGATTTCTAACCTCCATGTAGCTTCAAAAACATATATCGGCCCCGTATTAGCAAGGAGTGTGGCTAATGTTCTCCGAAAACAATGGCTAGTGTAGGCATCAGGATTTGATAATTTTAGGTGTTTTGCTATTAAGCTAGGCATTTTTCCAATACTATTTATTCCAACAACTTGGTTAAAACATCTCTTATTTTGATACTTCAAATACAATCGGCCACTGGTAGCATAACTTGGACGAAAACCCGCATATTTTCGGTAAATGTCAGTATAATCTAAATATTATTATTAAAACGACCTAAAAGGAAATCAGTAATTTAAAAAACACAACAATCATCAAAAATCTACCTTAACCAACAAATAGGTTTCATCATCTGCCTCTCTTATGAATTGATCAACTTCCTCTCGAGTCAATACCTTAGATTTCTTCGGATGATTTCCAACTGACAATTTTTCAAATATGGAACCAACTTGGTAAATTTCTTAAAATTCACGTTTTCTTTAACATTGAGTGTTGCTTTCAACATAGAATATATTGTCCATAACGTGGAAGACTTCAGCTTCTTAGACTTCTCTGCAAAATATGCCAACAGCACATTTTCGGATATTTTTCTGGCATTATTTGCTTCACACCACTCTTTTGCATTTTCATACTGGCGCCTCGATTTCTCCGGTAAAAGATTTGAAATTACTGAATTAGCCGCATCTATCAAGTTAGGTGGGGTACTGCTTAGTTCATCGTCGCTCGAAATTTCCATTATTTTACAGTTATAAATATCACGCACGAAATTGACGCGAATAAAAAGTCACTCCAAAATAATTATCAAGAACTGTCACTTTGAAATAATTGTCAACAAATGCCATTTTTTTAATTTCCATAGTTACAGTAATTACTTAATTTGGAAAAACAGTTTAAGTCAGTTCAATACTATTTTTCATATTAAGTTAAGCATATTACTTATTTTAGAACAATATTTTTGACGTTTGTAGAAAAACTTTTGTTTGCATCTCATGCGCGAATGCTACTTTGGTGATCGAGAACTGATTTTTTAACGAGGCGCAGCCTTTTCAACTATTTTAGGTGGACACTGTCATAATTTGAGATTTTTTTCCTGATGCTTGAACGCAACTAATTTTAAATATTTTGAACCCTTAAGAGAGTGGTGTTGAACTAAAAAATGTTGTTTTTAATCATCGGCTTTAAAATTCTTGCTTCACTACCGTTTCAAAATGGCCCACTCGCGCCAAAAAAGCCCAATTTATACAAGAACACGTTAAAAAACTAAATGCTGTTCAACTTGTTAAAAACAATCATGGTGCAATCGCATTAACTTTTAAATGAGCTGTCATGGTATGTATGTAACATTTCAGTCATTTGTACCACGATTGTTTTAACAAGTTGAACAGCATTTACTATTGTTTAAATAAAATTATTTATTGCCTTTATAACCTTTGCCCCTTAAGTGAATAAACAATGAAAACACATTACGGCGGGATATATTCATTCTAGTTATAATAGTACGATCTACTGAAATCGAAGTGCCACAAGAATTATTACAAGCGATTACGAACGTGCTTACCAGCGCGTATGTTGCGAACGTCTCTGAAAATACGGGAAATCTTGTGGACCAAGGTGTTGAAGATGCTCTTCACGCAATGACCACTACATACACCGAACTCGTTGAAGTCGAACTTAATGAATTTCTGCGCCAATATCGGAAGGCCCTGTTCATTAATTTTTTTATAAAATTTGTTTTATCATGTGTATTGTATTCGCGTTGTTCGAATTTTAAAGGGAAGAGAAATGTATGTATTATTCTAAATGAGTTATACCGTGTGTCCCGGATTATCTGAGGCATTTTGTTTAATTTGAAAAGTCCGATTTATATGTCCCCAAAGTGTTTTTAGGATATTTCCACTATCAGAACACTTAACGATGTCTACTAGAAAACGTTTTGCGTAATAATTTGTAAAATTTAACCAAACATATTAAAAATATATTTGAATATTTTATTAAAATGTAAGGGATCTAGAAAAAATTAATATCTCATGATAAGAAATAATTACAACATATTTACTCTTAGGTTTTAAGAATAGACTGTTTGGCTAGTATATTTATTGATTGACTAATAAATATCTCGTTACAGGGTGTTTATAATTTATAGTTCAATTAGTAGAACATTCTCGCTGTAATAATTGACTTATTAGAACACCTTGTATTAATGAGCCTATCGTATAGCTTATTTAATTGACTTTCAACTTTTATAAGGGTTTCCGCTACTTAAATCTTGCAGTTTTCCACTTATTTTGGTATTTTTGTAATTTCGCTGTTCCTATATCACTTAAATATCCTAGAGTGCGATCAAAACATTAAGACACCAACGCAGAAACGTATTTTTAACTAGATAAAGATGCAGTAATTATTGGAAAATGACACAGATATTACTACTGCGCGACCTAAAAACATAAGTTTCTAGCTGATTCTTTTATTTATAACGTCCTTGTTTTTGCGATGTACCAAAGGCCAATAGACGGTAACTAATAGTTTTAAGGCTAGTTTTACAACGGTAATTAGACCTAAACCGTTGATCATTAAGTCACCTAAATCAGGCTATTATCTGTCGCTAGGGGTCATTGGATTTTGACCCAAGGTGAAAAATCCGACAAAAAATCAATGGAATTAAAAAATCACACCATATGCTGTGCGTATTACTTAAAAATTATATGCAAATTCAAAATATTGATGACCTGAATTAAACAATCCATATAAACTAAAATACTCTAAAATGAATGCACGGATGAGAATAATTAGGTTTCTTCACACTCCACTTTCGCTTCAGCATCGCTCTCGTCTTCGCTTTCTTTATCATCTGCTGCAATCCCACCTTCCCCATCAGAAACGCCATCATCTCCATCAACAATATCATCTGCAGAGTCTGCCCTACCATTCTCAGAAATAGCTCCATTCTCAGCTTCATCCGCTGAGTCCTATTCGAGATCGTCACTTACAAGAGTTAAAGTGATCTCCTCCAGTTCATTCAGCGTCATCAATGGGAATCCTTCGTAATTACGGTCGCAAGATTTTTTCCACAGGCTTGTCTTTCGGAGAATTGGCAAACTGCATTTTTGAGTGTGTTTGTCAGAGGACTTCTAGAAACTTCCTCGATTATCTTCTGAGAATTTGTCGATTCGGTATAATTTGGAGGACGGTACTTATTGATGAGGGCACATCTATATCCAGTAAGAGACGAAGTTTGTCATTACAATTGCGATTGTAACAATGATGAGGATATTCATATCAAAGAATTTGAAAAGTCCCTTCAGTCTTCCATTCAAAGCTTCCACCCTCCATCGAGTTAGGGTAAGTACTCAAAATTCATTGGCCTCTTTAGCAGTGAACTGGTTTTGTTTTTTATTGAAAAGCACTGGCGTCTTTACTACAAAGCTCTTACTTTCCAAAAATTGCTTAACATCTCTGAACCCTCGGTTCACTGCAGAAGAAAATTATTTTAAATATGATTCCTTTAAAACGATGTCAAGCCGTTGTTAAGTCAAGTATATAACACGTACCAATTAGCACATCTCCTGGTTTTAGAAGCGTGGAAATACCCGAAGGATCATCAAACATATGACGAAGCATCTTGGCATCATTATGTCTAGCATCAGAACAATATAGCTCAGTGGCTGCGATGATTCTTCCAGATGGAGCAATCACCATCATCGGCTTTACCAAATTCCTACCTTTTGCGAAGCAAAACGTTTTCCGCTGCAATTCATTATCTTCACTCTTCTCCACATACAGGTATGTAGCTGTAAACAAGAAACAGTTTCTAAATAAGCCAACAATAAGTTACAGTCAATAAGTTGTTTCCTACTATCCAGAAAGAGAATAGCGTTGCCTACAGGGACTTGGTAAAGTTGCCGTATATAAGCTGAGTCATGTTCTGCAATCAGTTTTTACGGAAATGGAATCGTATCCAACGTTCTGCGATACAAACTCTTTTAATAGCTCAGCCACTCGCCACATGCTGGTGCTCACTTTTTGTTGAGGCATGCCAAACAAGAATCTTAGAAGCTTTTGAGAAATCCCGAGTCAGAGCTTTATCAAAAGTAATGCTAGGGCATCTTGAGGAGATTGATGACAGCTGTCTCGCAAGTGAGGACGAATATTTCCTAACAGGTCTTTAAACTCGTGATTTTGAATCCCAAACAGCAACTTAAAATCTTTGTCAGCTTGCTGATCAGATTTTATGCTAATTTGGGGTTGCTTGGCTTTATTGGTTAAGAGAAGAATAAAGCTTGAAAGCTCCTTCTTAGTAAACCAAGCCCCAACGGTTGCTTTTTGCTTGATAAGAGATCTGGATTCGTCGTCGAGGATCCTCTGGTTGATCAGGTGACTATTGCAACATCTAGTAGCTGGCGGAATCCAAACTTCTTCCGATAGCCACATGTCAGTTCTAGCAGACTTCTTCATTACTGTTCGGGGTTTGTTGATTTGCATATCCAGCAACATGCTTCAGTAGATGTGATAGATAATAGATCTAGCTTAATCTTTTGCTTCTCGACGATGTCGTTGCGATTGATTTGCGATGTTGACTCTGACTTCCAATTGACAGAGACTGGCTTTCTGAAGCTGCGGAGTAATGAGTCTCAACGCAGTCACGAGCGGATCTCTCTGAATTTTCTAAGCGTACCTGACAAAACCATTTAATTAATTACGTAAAAGTTTAATAATTTTTTAGTTGGTTAATTAAAATACCTCGTTCTCATTTGAGAGTTCAAATTGTTGGCTTGGTACTGCCGGAGCTACTTCAATCTAGGTTTCTGCTCATTTGCCTAAATCTATTATAGTCTTATATTATCAAGTTTCATTTAACCTCACTTTTCTTAACACATTTTTTACATAACAGGTTTACTTACACCAGTTTCTTTGAATCTCACTTTTCCCAATACATTTTTTTACATAACAGGCTTAGTTTACACCAGTTTCATTAAATCTCATTTTATCCCAATACATTTTTACGTAACAGGTTTAGTTTACGTTAGTTTCATTCAATCTCACTTGTCCCAATACATTTCAAATGAAATGTTATATTAATATGTACATACCGTTCGAAGTTCATTTCGGATACCCCCAGTAAGTCCAACTCGAGTCTCTTCGGAAACTATAGCACTTGAAGGACTTTTTCCTGGGACGCGGAGACTGAACTGAGGAAGACGAGGAAGACACCTGGTTCGAAGCTTGCACTATCTCTTTCTGATTGATCAGCAGATTACTCTTTCCTTCAACACGAGTGACATCAACAACACGAGATCGTTGAGCACGAGAATCTCCAGCACCTACAGGTACTTGCTCACCATCATGTTGACATCTATCATTCTCTTCACATCCACCATCTTGTTGACATCCACCATTTTCTTCACATACACCATCCTCTTGACTTTAAGTCTGTGTATGTTGAATACTTATATGAAATCTCAACATTCGTATTTGCCCAAGTTAGAAAAGAGGCTTATTCAAGGAAAGGATGCATTATTAATGGAAGAAGATCCGAAATCAAGATATGCTCACAACATACAAGCAATTTTGTAATTTCTACGAACCCTTCGTCTGTACATTTTGGGTGGAAAGAAATAAAGCGATTGAAGTAAGTTGTAGTCTGCAATGACGAGTCTGAATACTTTTACAGTTAGGTATCTTGAAAACTGTTTCTGAACCGTTCGAAACTAAACAAGAAGAAGCCAATATATAGTAGGGTTGATAATGAGAGTGATTCTGGACGTCATCGTCTGGAGTTACATCGTATGAGAAAGTAATCAAGGAGAAATCAGTATTTAAAAAGTTCCACTGGAAATACGTCATTATTGATTAGGCGCACAGAACCAAAAACGAGAAGTCGAAGTCGTCCGAGTATGTTCAAGAATTTAAATCGTTAAATAGACTGTTGATTGCAGGAACACTTCTTCAGAACAATTTGCACGCATTGTGGGCTTTTTTCAATTTCCTTTTACTGGAACTCTTTAACTCTTCGGAAGATTGTGAGCAGGTGGTCTCGGAATTAATTTGGCAACGGCAAACTGGATTCTGACTGGAATCCCCAAATAGATCTCCAAGCTATAGACAGAGCTCATCGTATATGTCAAATGAAGCAAGTTAGAGTGTTCAGATTTATTACGGAAAGCACCGTGGAGGAAAAGATTGTGGAAAGAGCGGAAATTAAGTTGAGACTGGACAAACTCGTCATTCAACAAGGTCGATTGGTGGACAACAAAGCTAACCAGTTGAATAAGGATGATATGTTGAACATGATTCGGTTCGGAGCAGATCAAGTGTTTGCTACAAAAGATAGTGATATTACGGGTGAAGACATGAATGAAATCCTGAAAAAGAGTGAGAACCAAACGGAAGAGCTAAACCAGAAGTTGGCCGGTCTTGGAAAATCTTCTTTGAGAAACTTTACATTAGACACGTCCACCGAGTCTGTGTACAAGTTTGAGGGAGAGGATTACGAGAAAAGAAGAAAACCTTTGTTGGTCACTGGATCGAACCTCCAAGCGAGAGAGGAAGGCGAACTATGCGGTTGATGCGTATTTCCGTGAAGCACTAAGAGTTTCAGAACCAAAAGCTCCGAAGGCACCGAGACCAGCTACGTTTGAGGAACAGAAGCAATCTATAAATCATGCTATTTGACGCAATTAACCTAGTTTTGCAAAGAGTGAATGAAGCTTGTGATGTATTCAAAAACTAATTCTTCGCGTATTTCAAGTGATAATTTAAACCTAACCATGATATTGTATAAACTAAAAAAATTGTGACTTACCTGCTTTGAAGAAACTCCGTCCAGATAAATGACTCTTTGCGCCTAAAAATTCTTTAATTCTTTACACACAAATCACTTTTTCTATTAATTAAACATTAATAATAAAAATAATCATGAGAATCGCTTCCACCAACACTCATCATCAGCCGACATCATTTCATTTTTATAAAATGGAATAGAAGTCATATTTGAATTTCAAAACTCAAATGTTGGCGCTTCCCGCAAACCAATTTCGAAGTGTATAAAAATGCACATGCATTTTCATGCGCTTTGATAAAAAAAATGCATACATACGTGTGCGTTTTAACGGTTTTTAACCGTTAATTAAGCACATTGGGCCATAAAGGTCCACAAAAATTTTACTAGAATCGGAAAGATCGATTCTTTCTTCATAAGTTAAAATGGTCAAAAATGTTGACCTTTTTGGCCCAATGGGCTAGCCAGCTTTGCCAAGTTATTGTCTATTGTCCTTTGTTTATTAGTTGAAACATTTTCTTAATGACGGGGCCGCGGTTAAAATTTCAAAACTGGAGCATTTTATATACAATAAAAAAATATTACCTTTATACAAACTTTGCACGGTGAATTTTTTTCAGCGAAGGCAGTATGTAGTGAAAATCGTCATATCAATAGATAATTGTTCATTGGATTATGAATCCGGAACATCAAGACAATGAAATCTATTCATTAAAATAATGAATTAGGTTGAATGACATAATGAACGCTGTTCGTTAAGATAATGAACGCTGTGTTTTGAGGCAATGAACGTTGTTCATTGATATAATAATTTCGGTACATCAAAATAATGAATGCTATTCATTGATGTAATGACCACTGTACATTGAAATATGAATGGTGTTCATTGACATAATGAATGCTGTTTAATGAAATCGTCAACCAGTTCCTAGATATAATAAAGTTTGTTCATTAATTTAATGAAATTAGATTCATAAATGAAATAAACGCTTGTTCATGATATTAATTAATACGTTCATCGATTCAAAATTAAGAATTTATTTCATTGATTCAATGTAGTTTTTTCATTATATTTATGTACGTTTTGTAAAGGTAAAAATCACTTCACTCCGTAACCAACTATGGACCAGATACTAAAGGAAGAGACGCTCAACTGCTAAAAACTTGGTAACAAAAGTAAAAAGTTCTGTGAACTGAGGTCCTGAGGACAAAGTTTCAACAGTTCTAATAGTAATTATAGTAGTCGAAAGCGACCTGCCCCGTAATTAAAGTGTATTTGACTTCACTGGTGTGCTATTGCAGCACTTATCGTCAGTATTTTTTAAACAATCTTGTGGTTTTCATTTTAATTTGTATACCAACTCTAGAACTTATTGAGGGATATCATACGAAACATTCAGTTTTATCGAATAAACTAGCCAGAACTATGTAATCTTAAAGTTAGGTCTGTATTTCTCAGCATCCCATTTTTAATTGCTGTTTACTTACGTTAGTCTTATCGCCGAAACTCTTTTATAAACATAAAATAACTTTACACTGAACGTACAAAAGCAAGCCAAACTGTACAAAACTTCCCCAAAAAATCAAAGTGCTGGAATTAAATCTATGATCGCATATCACAATCATTTTTTCATCAAAGCTGAGATAATTTTTTAATTTAATAAATGTTTCTCTTTCATTTTATTAGAGTTTCAACTTGAAAAGATGATGATATCATACAATTTTCTTACCGAGAATGGGATAAATGCCAACTTAACAAAAAGTTGCCAATTTGGAATGACATTGACAACCCTCCTGCTAAAAGACTTAAATCTCAAAGTCCTATTTGGTTGCAAGGCTGTTTAAGTACGGCTTTTTCTAAAGTTGAAGAGTGGAAAAAATTATGGTCTGAGTTGATGTTTTCAATAAACATCTTATTGATGATCCAACAATTGAAATCCTGGCTTTGATAAAAAAAATTTGGTCAAAAGTAAATCGCATAAGAACAGGCCATTCAAAATGCAACTCTATGTTGTTCAAATGGGGTGCGATTTAATCCAAATTGTGACTGTGGAAACGAACCAGAGACCGTTACACATATTGTAGAGAATTGTCAATTAACGAAGTTTAAAGGAGGGCTTTCAAACATTCATAATTTAACGGATGAAGCAATATTATGGCTTACGAATCTTAAAGACTTCTAAAGTTTAGCAATGTTTTGTATTCTTGTCTTGATTATCTTATTTTCCATTATTTTGTTTTGCTATTTCTTTAACCTACTATTTTTTTGTCATTGTGTGACTGGCGCTTGGACCGGTCCATTATACGTCGCGTCGTCATGCAATGGCTGTGCTGTTATATTTTATGTTCTTATTTACCTTTTATAATGTTTACACACTTAATTAATATTATTACATGTAAATACTAGGGTGGGTACAGGGTTGGCATGTTTAGGTTTTAGTGGTTTTCCTAAACTTTGATGTAAATGCTTTGCCAAGACGAATCAATCATCTATTGCACACGGTTTCGTTACCACACTATACAGGATTATAGTGATCTTCTGGGGCACCATACATAACACTTACACCACAATACAATATTTGTATAATGTACCATACGAATAAATAAACCGACTACTACTCGTGTATTGATTGAATCAAAATATCTAAATGAAATAAATTTAATTTTTTTAAGTTTATAAAGCGACTATTACATAAAGTTGAAATGGTACAACAGGAAACTATCGAAGAGAAAGTTACTAAAACTTTAACAAATATAAATCTTTTCTTTTTCAAAATGAAAGAAAATATAAATCAGATTAGAGTTGTGTAACATTATAATATGTAAATGAAATCAGTACTACGATGATTTTTTATCAATAACATTTAATAAAATTAACAAAATTAATTTAACAAAAGTATGATAAACATTTTATAAATTAACAACGACCTATCCATTAGTAAAAAGCAATTTGCTGGACCGCGACAGAATCTATATGACTCATCTATTTTCTCTAGTGGTTTACCAATAGTTTCTAGAATATGTATATTTCTTCTTCTCGTCTTCTTCTCACTTTGTTTGTCATGACTCATGATGTTTATAAAAAAAGTTTTATCCATTCTTGCAACCTATTTAAATATATAATAAACGGAACATTTTTAAAACAACTTTTATTAATGATTCAAATAAATTAAATGTTTACATTTCTAAATACGAACATCTTTAAACACAACTAATAAAAAAACTATTTAATAAGGCCTTCTGAACACACCGGTGAACAAAATAGATTGTTCGGTTTTATCAAATATGAGATAAATAAAAGGATAATTACATTGGAATAAGGCTGGTTCCAATGGACGACTAGATCGGAACGTAAAAAGAACAGTTGCAGCAGCTTTGGTACCTTGTTCGGTGACTTCGATTTTTGCTTTGTGCAATGCCCTTCCAAGAGATAAATGATCGGTTTCTGTAAGCGTTGAAAAGTTGGCTGTTGGTTGAAATAAATCGCCAACACCAATTTTTTCAAGAACCTATAAAACAACTTACAGCATTTCAAACTACAAATGTTAAGAACCGACACCGATTTTAGAAAAAAAGTAAAGAAACGTTTTATTTCAGCAACATAATAGATACATACTAAATAAATTATAACATAAAATGTACAATGTTAATATTTATTTTGGAGGATTTCTCAACACTCCTGTGAACAAGACTGTGTGCATTACTCGGTTATAGATCACAAATATAAAAGGTCTATTGCATGTAAATTCTACGGGTACTTCCACTTTTGAACTCAGCATTCTCCATGAAAAAATAGCAGAAGCTGCGGCTGCTCTTGTGCCTTCTTCGGATATTTCAATTTTTGCTTTGTGTATACCAGCACCGACTGATAAGTCACGCCTTCCAGTTAGTATAGAAAAATCGGCGTCTTGTCGAAATAGGTTTCCAACACCCAGTGATTCAAGAATCTAGTTTTGTGTAAGATATTAAAGGCGTGAGTGAAAATTATAGATAGAAGAAGAAATTAGTTGCAAGCATTGTGTTGTAAGTTCAGCTACTTACCGGCGTTAATTCTACGGTATGTTCTAAACTGAATTTGGGAAGAGACAGTTTGACTTGACGTGGTAACATCGAGTCGTTGACTACGCTTCGGAATGTGTCTACGGTAAGACGTTTAAGAACTGTTTCTATTCCGTCTTCTTTGCGAATGGTGGTAACAAAATATACATGCTGATGTCGTCACCTTCATAAGGCATTTCTAAAATATGTGCCATCAAAGTGTCAGACACATCATAATTCAAATGAAGCTTCAATGTGCATCATATCGACTATTATTTGTTTTGATGGCGAGATGAAAATACTTCTGGTGTTGTTTCTTTAGATCGAACTTACTTTCCCATTGACCTTTAAATACGCGGCATTAACCAACACCAAGTTGGTCGAAGGTCGATTGACCCAATTGGAAGTAAACTTTGATCATTGAGTGAGTGTGAGTTTCAACCCAATTATTTATGTCGGTTCTCGCTATCCGGATTTGTTCTAAAATCTTTTAAGCAACTCTTCGCCAAAGATGGGTGATGCAATCTCGCAGATTTATTTGATCCACGTATATGCGATTTGCGCTCGTGAATTTATGAACTATTTTTGCTCTAATAGTAGTAGCCAACTTATCTAATTTATAAGCGCTGAATACGTCGGCTTTGTCTAAAAATTAAAAATTAATCGAACGAGAACGTTAGTATTCTGATGACAGATATGAGTATGCGGATCATCTCTGAATATATAAACTAACCAGAAAATTCGTTATAGCAACTCAGTTACAATCCCGACAAATTATAAACGATTTGTATTCCAACTATTAAAGATTGAAAAAAGTATTTGTAGTCTCAATTCTCAGCAAAACAAAACTAAAGAACGCGACTCGAATATTAAACGAGCATAACTTCAGAAAAATCTAAAATCGGACGCGCGATGCATTTTAAATAAGTTCAATTTTTTTTTATAATGCATCGATATGCTTCTAATTTTTTTCTACAGCCGGTAAAATGACATGTTTTATCACTATGCGTTTGGAAATTGAAACATTGGTGGATATGCGCGAAGTATTTCGCCTTAGAGCGCAAATCACTTCGCGCACTCGATAACAGTATTTTTCAAATAAACTGAATTAA
Source organism: Abscondita cerata (assembly GCA_030710515.1). Classification (NCBI taxonomy): domain Eukaryota; kingdom Metazoa; phylum Arthropoda; class Insecta; order Coleoptera; family Lampyridae; genus Abscondita; species Abscondita cerata. Next base: position 451,147 of record JALBCR010003207.1, read on the forward strand.
ACAACACTTTCATTATAATGTAAAAAGTAAACAATTCCATGCATTTTTTAAATTATACTTCTCACTTTTTCGGCTGTAGAAAAAATGTTGTATGCACGTCAAGCCAGAAACTGCTTTGGTGTTTGAATAATTTTTTTTCGGCTGGCGCTCGGAAAACAAAACCTCATTTTCGAGCACTAAAGGTACATAGGTAAATAACTATTTTTCACACTTTATACGAGATGAATTTTTGACTTTCTAAATTGACGTCACTACAAGCCAATAAAATTCGTAAAGACTAAAACTGGAACAACTAATTCGTATAAAATGACGATCTGTTTTTCAAATTTTAAACTTTCTTTTGAACTGATAGATGGCGACAGTTTCTGCAGTTTAAATATTGCTATTTATTAAGAAACGAAATTGTGCGATGTTTATAATTCTCTAACCTAAATACATCTAGAACAATTTATATACTATCTGTTTACAATATTCTTAACTAGCGATAACCCTGCAGTGCTAATACGAAAATAAAGTTATGTAATTGAGTTTAACACAATTTAGAGAAAATTTCACGAAAACAGTTATTTTTACATACCTGACTGGTATCTAATCTCAATGACTTTCTTAAGAAGTTTTCTGTTTGTCGTGATGATATAAAATAAGCCAGCAACAAAGCGTGATACGTTGAGTAAGGCGAGAAAAATATATTTCCGCTCGGATTTAATTTGTTGATGGCTGCAATAAAGCCAGCGAAAATTTGTTGTCCCGAATATAATTTTAATTGTCCTGAAGGATGTGGCATTTTCATATCATTCTCCGTTAGGCATTGTTGATGCGCCTGTTTTAATAATAATGTGCATAAATGCGATTAAGAAGGTTATCTTCATTGTAATTATCTGTAAACGAAAAACGTAGTTATTTACTAATCACCAAGTTTTCAAAAATATACGACACTACGTATGCACAATACACATACGATTTGTTTGCAAGCAATATAAAACTGACAGAATCTCCTGAGAAAGCAGTAACCTAAAAAACGACCACTTTCACAGATTTCATGCCAAGTGGTGACGTTCCAAACTGGCTTTTACGTCAATGATACTTTAGTGGTATCATTACCATTCATTTGTCAGTACGCTATATATTACGCGATCGAAATTTCTTATTTTAATTCGCTGAATTCAGTGTATATCTAGGTGGGTACTTGTACTGTTTCAAGGTTTGTTGTATTACATGGCGTAATTTTTTGTGCAAAAGCAGATCGCATTTTTACATAAATCTATAAATTTCACACTCGTTAAAATAAACAATGGAACTGTCCCACGCGAGCGTCGAACTTATAAGTATACCTACCTGCTATACATAGACACACCAAAAACAATCACCAAACAATGACAACCTCGAAGCACGTATTACCTTGCATTGGTTAGTGATTAATTAATTACTTCATCAATGAATATTTACGTCGGGTTTTGTAATTAAGTCAAGGTAGCGAACAACAGATAAATATGATAACTTTGATATAGTTTCAAACTCAAACATTAAAAAATTTTATTTTTGTAGGTCATATATCTTGACAGCTGGCGGAATTTCTTATAATTTGCAAAAACTTAAAATTAAAACAGTAATGTTTATATTTACCTATTGTTTTTAAAATGCAAAACCTCCACTAACGTTGTTTCAGTTGAACTGTATAACTATTATGTCAGAACAGGTTTATATTAAAGGTAAGGTTGATGACGAATAGTTAAAACTGAATGAAATGTTTGGGTAAAAACTATAACATTGTTAAAACTAGATAGCTTTACGATTCTGACTGGATTATAAAATAACTAGTAACCAGAATGGATTACACATAAATATTTATTGCAAACAATAAAAAAATTATTTACAACTACAACTAATTTAAAATAACAGTGGCGCAAGAGTAGGAATAGGAAATCTACTATTTGTTACGTCAATGCATGCTATAAAAATAGCTCAGATTGCGGAGAACTCGGATTTCCCATTTCGAAATGAACAACAATAAATAGTAAAATTTTATGATAATTTGGTATAAACGTATTCAGGATTCTACCTGAAAATAAATGAACGAGTGATGAAAAAATTGAAACGATAGGTATTTTCTTCAATTTCAGCGCTCTTAAAAGGATGGTAGACGCAAGAGGTACGTGCTCAAAATATAAAAACGTATTCTAATTTAAAGGATGTTTAAAAAATTTGAAAATTTTTGATAGTTGGTAAAACAACGATGCACATTGATTCCATAAAAAGAATAAATGAAAATAACGTTTCAGACAAAAATAGTTCAAACAAAAAATAGACAATATAATTTTCAACAACTTTTTTAATTAATATTGCTGGAGATATTGTTAAAACAATTAGTGTCACGTAAAAGTTACATCTCAGTGATTACTTATCTTATCGTATCACCGGCGTATCCAGAAGAACAGCAGGGGACTAAATTAGGATTAAAAATTTACTCAATTTAACCTTACTACAATTGTATCATGTTTTGGTCCTGTTACAGTAGCAAATTATTTTTTCGATGGCGTCTTGAATTTTCAAAACCTATACATCTTCTCTCTAAACAAACATATCTATTAGCAAGTAGCATATTTTGCCCCTTTAGATGTTGAAAATGTGCTACTTAATGATGGGTATCTGCTACTACAAGCATCGTCCTCTGCAGTCTTGTCGAATTCCGGATTGGCAGAAAGAAAACTGTCTTTGTGTTTTAATAATCTGCTATGCAATTGATTAATGATGGAGTCCAGAAATTGATTATAAATAGTGATGCGGTAATATTCTTCTGGGTCATTTGCACCAATGTTGAATCGATGGATTTGTTTGCCAACTATTCTTGACATTTTAACTTTGACTTCGAATCCATCGCTTATATTTTTAACATTTTGAAAAGTGCAGTGACTTCCTCTGTGTGTTTCTTCGGAATTTCTGTAGAACATCATTTATGTCGGTTGCCAATTTAATTGCTGTAACGAGATCCAAGTTCTCACTTTGAAACATTCGGAAGAGCAAAAACTTTGACACGACTTGCAGAGAAACTTGAAACTTTGTATTCTCAATTACACTCAGCAATTGCATCGCTGTTGAAAAGAAGTTTTATCAGGCTATTTCGAGATTTCTTGTAGAGCAGATTGTGTCGCAGTTTGCAATTCCAAAAAAAAAAAACAATTACAGATGTATGACGTTCCACCGTTGTGTAGCACACAAGTTCTTCAGTTGCGTCGCAGATACTTCAGACAGAGTTTTTTCAATTGAGTTTTGCATTACTAAAAGACGTTTCGGGGTGTTGAAAAATTTAAAAACGTTGCTCAATATTTCCATGCAGTTACGAATAGAAGGCAATTCACATGCCTCCGATAATGCGAAGTTCAGACTATGAGAGGCACAGTGAACATACAATGCTGAACTATATTGGTTATGGACAACCTTTTGAGCGCCATTGAACTTCGCACTCATGGCTGCAGCTCCATCTCCTATCATGTTTTTAAGGTTCAAACTGAATTTCTTGAGCGACTCTATTAACGTATTAGCAATTCTCTTTCCAGCCATGTCCGTGATTGGCTGAAATTGTAAAAAGTCTTTGCAGATTTCATTTGCATTATTTACATAGCGCACACATATCGAGAATTCCTCTATGCCTGAAATATCGCTTGTTTCATCTGCTAGAACGAAGAAGAACTTCGATTCATTAACTTTAGCCACTATTTTTTTTAGTATTATATTATTGCACGTGGAGAATTCCCATTAGACTTATGTAAGTAGCATTTTGCAGAATTCTCGAGATTTTTCTAGCGTTTTGTTGTTCGATTTACATCTGTATCTTAGCAGGGCTCTGAAGTTCCCATCATTCTCATCTGGGCCATCCAAACATAAGAGACCAGAATCTAGGTGCCTCCTCAGCGCCAAACCTTGTCGACCGCAAAATATCACCTTTTCAATTATAGGAGCCAGGCTTGCTCGATTTTCTATTATTAGATTTCCTGAGTGAAAACATCAACAGCATCAATTTTGTTTAGCTTTATAGCTCTTCTTCGGCTTGTAGTATTGGTTTTTTTGTGATAATCAGCCGCTTGGTGATTCTCGTAGGTTTCAAAGGGTTTTTTCCAGTCGCTGCAATGGCTGACTTCCCACTTCACCGTACATGAAATGCCGAATAATACCCAATATTTGCATAATGCGGCGTCATATCGTTTAGAGAACGCTAGCTAACAATATCTTTTCAACCATGAAAAACTGAAACTTCAGGTTTCATTGCTCGCTTACTGAAATTTGTACTCCTCTCTCTGGGCACGACAAGCTTTTTTTTTGAGAACGATGTGAAACAACGCCCTTCGAATATGCAACTACTAAAGCCAGGTTGCCAATAGCGCATACGCACTCAATTTACACTACACGCCGTATTGAGCACGAAGCGTGAGTTACTGCTGAAGAATATTTTCGCTTTCGCTTATTATCGCGCGTAATCGACACGATTGCATTCATATGTGGTGAGTCGATCAGGCAGGGGGGCTTAAATCCCCAAACCCTCCCTGGATACGCCGGTGTGTATCGTATGGAAAATAGGTATATTATAGTTATGTAATACAAGATGTACAAGGATACGTTCTACGTTTTTCTCAAAAATTATTTAAACAAAATTTGTCTAAATGTAGTACCAAATGTAGTTTGATATTTCTGCTCTTTTCAAAGCAGCGTTCCGCAACATTTTATGTTTGAAGACAGTTTTTTTCTCTATTCTTTTTTGGCAGGCGCATCGTTGAAATATGTGCAAAATTTCTGCTTATAACCCTCCAAATTAGACCAAAATATAAGGGAACCCTCGGAAAAATTCCGATACGGCTGGATTTTTGTATACGACAAGATATTGCCATTATATACTTTGTGTCAAAAGACCTCAACGATCCGACCCCATATTAAATTTTTTATGTGGTGCCAAAGAGTAAGACAATTAGTTTTTTTTTAATTTCTCGCTAATTACGGGGTTTTCGAAAAGAGAAGTGATTAGCTAATTTGTAGCTTAAACAATTTAAAAATAGATGGGTAATGTTTTGCTCTAAATCTTAACATTTTCTGGTAATATGTTAAACAGTACACTTCATTAAAAAACTGACTGTTTCAATTTCTGCACCTTAGGTGAGATGTTGAAAGTAAATTTGCTTTCAACGTAATGTCCTTCAGAGCCTTGACTCATCTCAGTTCTGATTTTATATAAAATATATGAAATATATATCGAAAATTCTTTTTAAACTTGATGCTACTATCTATTTAACAACGGGTTTTAAGGTGTCTAATGATGGTTAGAAAATTTAAATTTATACACTTGATTGCTTAAAAGCATTTTTCAACACTTACATAAGTAAGATGTCAAAAAGTTGGAGTTTACAGAATAGCCCCTAAACGCAAGAACTTGTGTTTACTCTTTAAACTCAGTCCAAAACATTTCTGCAAAGCTCAATTGCTGTATACGGTTGGGTATTATTATAATAAAAATTACGTCAAAAGTTGTCAAGTTTAGGGGGGGTTGCTCAGCAAACTGCAACTTTTTGGACATCTTACCTACAGAAGTGTTGACAAATGCTTTTAAGCAATCAAGTGTATAAATCTTTTTTAACGATCATTAGAGACCTTTAAGCCCGTTGTTAGTTTTAGTAAAGTTTGCTATTTTAACATATTACGCTCGATTACCAGATAATTTTAAAATTTAGGGAAAAATCGACCCACTCAATATTTCCAAATATTTAAACTGCAAATTAGCAAACTGATTTTCTTCCTTTTGACACTACATAAAAATTTAGCAGGGGTTGGACTGTTGGAGACTTTGGGACACACTGGGGTATATAATGGTAATATTCAGTCGTGCACAAAAATCCAGATGTATCGGAATTTTTCCGAGGTTGAATTCTAATTTGACTGGGCTACTTTATGATTTATGATTTTTCATCTCCAGTTAATTTTATCTGTCGGTTAATCATCTTAGAAACGCGAGTTTCAAAAATTGATTGGTTCAATACTGTATTTCCATAGTAGTTAACCGACCAATAAAGTTAACTGGAGGTGAAAAATATCTGGCCTTAATATACAATGCTGAATAATAGAATCTCTTTGTCGTATGTAGTTACCTACTTCTATTTTTGCACATATGACCTACATCTATCAGCATTCGGCGGAATTCTATGTCATTCAGTGAAACATAGAATTTAAAATCCCGTTTGAAGTTGTGATTGTGAACCTACCACCGCTACAAGTGAAGTTGATTGTATTACCATTATCACGGTATTACTTACAATGATATTAACATTGTACGCAGTTAGGTTTATTCAAAAATTTTAACTTTGACTTCGATAGATTTTTCTGTCATTTGCTTAATGGGCCAGAAATAAATATTGTTCATCTTTAATGTTTCAAATATAAATTGAGATTTATCTAGAGTTGTGACTGTTTTACATAATTAAACTCATGGTTAATTAAAAATAATTATAGTTCTTTATAATAAACCTGATAGGTATCTACAAATTAACTGATATACCACAAATAAGTAGTAAAATTAGGTTACTTTCCACCTGCGTAAATAAAATACATCAATTTTGTTGTAATTGTACTCTTGCCATTACCAACACTAATAATTTTGGTATTTCCTTGTTAAGTGGGTTACTACAACAAACGTGTAACATAATTGCTACACCATTAAAATTGTTTTTAAAGAAATTATTTTTTTAGCCATCCACTAAATTATTTAAAACAATCAGGTTTTAACATTTAATAGACCGAAATTGACCCAATTTAAATGAAAATTATACCGGGTGATTCAGTATGGTATTCGGAGCTTTTTATTTTTTTTTGTATTGTAAGGAAAAATAATACAAACCATATAAATGTTTGTAAATGGCGTGTTAAACTAGAAATTGGGTGAGCTATATAAATCGTATTACAAAGTTACGATCAGTTTGCTTGCATCAAACCACTGTATATTTTAATATAAATCCTTGTAAGGTATTTTTTCTCTATATAATAACGTAAAAATATATACAGTTGTATTATAATTTTTTGAGAAGTGATTAGATATCTTATTTTACTATTACGATCATTAGTAGCCATAAAAACAACTGAAATATATTTGAAGCTTTGTGTGTTCAGTTTCTTATACAACATTGGTAACTGGCCCACCTAGTAAGAGACATTCAGTTCTACACAGACCATAAATACATTATCGTGAAATACGCCACTTTTGTTCTATTTAACCGACTCTCAATCTCTCACCGGTTCCGTAATTCTAATGGTGCACATCCTTTTTGGACACCTGCATATAGTTTATACATACCTAGTATTTTTTCTTTAAATAAAAAATGAAATGCCGCGAACACTAAACCTGAATTACCCGGTATATTACTTATAACCAATATTTAATTTTTAAGATGTTTTTGAAATAAGTATTTATTTACATAACTGGAAAACAAACATTTTCCACAATTTATAATGTCGATATAACAGGGGTTTAAAAATACGTTCCGATATTTGGCCCACTTATAGATCTCCCAGTACAAACAAAAAGTAAAAACAAAGTCCAAAAATCAACCGTTTCCGAGATACAGACAGTTTTTTGAAATTAAAATTACTAAGCCCAGTTGGAGTGAAGCGTCGTATTTATCACGTCAGCTATGGAAATAAAATAACATAACAACATTTGTTTGTTTCTATCAGTCTAGTTGCCGCATTTGTTGTAATCATTGTGTGGCTGTCATTGTTAGTGTTATTGATGCTATTGAAGTCGTTGTTGCTGCGCCCGTGCATTTATGTATGGCAAGGCCAAACTGGGTACTTCCGTGTGCCAACTTTTTACAAATTTACATCAACGTTTATCCGAAGTTGGATCGTTTAAATCAAGAAACGGTGATGGTGGTCGGCTTAGATCAGTTTCTACTGCCGAGGCAGAACTTAACATTTTAAGAAGAATTGAAGAAAATCCTGTACTAGTACTAGAAGACTCTACTAAAACAAATATTAATTCTTCCTAATTTGGGAGAATGTTACGCGAGTAGCAATTGGCCTCATACTATATTCAAAGGGTACAGGCTCTTACTGTGCCTGATTGTGCCGCACGACTGGTGTTTTGTTAAAAGATGCTGTATAAAAGTTGCGGAACCCAAATTTTGTTACGGAAATTTTTATTTAATGACTGTAGCTGGCTTTATGAGAAATATCATTTATAATTTCCATAACAGCCATGTTTGGGCCGACGAATCAACGCTTGGCTTGGTGTGTTCGGAGACTATCTGATAGGACCTTGTTTCTTGCCTAACCGTTTGACTAGTCAATTGCTACTGCTGTTAAAAGATGTACCTCTCAACCACAAAAATTAATATGTGGTTGATGCACGATGGAGCTCCTGCGGATTATGCAGTTTTGGTCAGAAATTACCTAAACGAAAATTACAATGGCAGGTGGGTAAAGCGATGAGGTCCAATTGCATGGCCACTTAGATCTCCGACCTCACTCCGCCTCGACTTTTGCATTTGGGGGTATTTAAAGACATTAGTTTATTCAAGTCATGTGAATATTTAGATGAGTTGCGAAACGAATTGAACATGCCTGCCAGACTGTTTGTACAAATCCGGGACTCTTTGAGAGAGTGCGGCGTTCACTTTTAGGGAGATGCGAAATGTGTATACAAATGGAGAGGGAGTGACATGTTGAACATCTTTTTAAGAATCATTTGTAATTAAAATGTTGTATTTATATTGATATTTGTTCTATTGAAAACTTCGCTGAAATAAATATGACCTTTGGTTTTCCCACTTCCTTAGCTGACTTGATAAATACGACAAATCATTTCTACTGAGCGTGAATTATTTTAATTTCAAAAACAGGTTGTATCTTGAAATGGTTAATTTTGGACTTATATTTATTTTGACTTTTTTTTTGTACTGATGAGCATCTATAAGTGGGCAAATATCGGAACGTATTTTTTAAACACCTTGTATACAAATGGGTGCTTTTGAAAACGGGTCACAGGTTAATGGTTTTGATATCAAAATGAAGCTAAAAAAATTAGTCCGTACTAACTGTTGCTATTAGGAGCCAGCTGTGAATTTTACGTTGTTTTCAAAAATTTGTCAATAAAAATTAAAAAAAAGTTATGATAATAAAAAGAAAAATAGTATTGGATTGCTAAACAATCAACATTCCAAAGTTTAGACAAACCAAAGGCTGAAAGGAAAGTAATTAATAAGCAAATAAAAGCTTTATTCCTGAGGAATGATATTCGAATGGAATTAGAATTAAACTAAAAGGAAGGTTAGTATAAATAAACATAAATGATGAATTTAAAAATACCGTAGTAATTAAGCTGATTTCTGATAGCGAGCCCTATGCGCAATAATTTTAGCTGCGTTTTGATACAAAACAATTTTTTTTCACTTGAAAGGACGAAAAACCATTTCACAGTGCCTATGAACCGTTTTGAAAAGCACTATGACATCAATTAAAGAATGTTAGAAAACGTGTACTGTATTATACCATTGATTATAATGGTTATACCTTCAATTCTTTTTAATTTAATTTAAAGATTAACAACGAATTAATTGATTCAATAAAATATTTAAGAGTTTTTAAAGTTGATCTTATAATTCGAAGTCTTCAAGTTGATCAATATATTTAAGTATTTTATGTGCAGCAGTAAAACTGTTATTATACATTTGGTCTCAATGTGGACATATTATAACATGCTTATAGATTAACAGTAATCAATTCCTAATTCATTTATTCTTGGGTCTTCTTTAGGATTCTGGTTTTGGTGGATGGATCATCAATCTGCACCATGCTCTTTTATTTGCCGACTTTTCGACTGGATGAGTCTGTGCACCTTAATCTAATATCACAAAGTTTGGTAATTTAGCTTTTAGAAAAATGACTAAATGAAACTCGGGTAAATTAAGTGTACATGGTTACTTACGTAAAGATAATGGTAGCCTGATGACAGCATGGTGCAGAATGTAGATTGATGATCCATCATCCAAGCCAAACTCCTAAAGAAAGCCAAAGAATAAATTAATTGGGAATTCATTACTGATAATAACAATTTACTGGAATCCACCGTTACGAATACTTAAAGACGTATAAATTCAAATAGAAAATTTAAGAAAACTTGTGTAAGTTAAAAATCCATGGCTGAGTGAGAACTAATTAAAATACACACAAGTGCAAGTAGAAAGCGAGATGTTTAAATTTTGGCATCCCTATCGCGATGTTCTCGTTAAATGTTATTATACTTTGATGTGAATTTGGCTCAGAGATCGGAGCAAACGATTAGTAATTACGTGCACGGATTATCCATGGTTCGAACCTCAAAAAATAAATTATTTTTATTTTTTAAATTCAATTAATGATATTTTACCTGCATGTGTGTGTGTAAGGTCGTCCATATTCACTCATACGTAGGACCTAAATCTTGACGAATTTCAAAGAATGTAATGTGTCGAATCGGTTAAAGATACTTGAACATTTGTTATTATAACGAAAAACAATTCTATTTTATAGTTAAGTATTTTTTTCCTCCAGTTATTGGTATGATTTAAATGTGTTTTTCTTCTAGGTGGAGGTTGTATTAAAAATACCTTTCTAAATTACAAAAAAAGCTGATGTTCGTCTTTACATTCTTATTTATTCGGTGCGTTCGTCAAGAAAAATAACTTTGGGTCTTATATATAATTTATTAATTTTTAGTTCTAATTTTAAGATTTTGTGCTTTACTGTATTTGTTGTAAAATCAAACGTTGTAACGCGGCACTAGCAACCCGCTACTCGCGCGTCATACAGGTTAATCAACCTGGGCATTCAAACGCGCCCTACAACAGCCGATTTTACATCCACCTCTACACGAGGGCGTCAACGGTACCGGTCGGCATTCGATGAAGACCACTTATAACAGTCAAGAAGCCAACCGATGGCAATCCTACGATCGGCATCGCTAAGAGTAGGAGTATCCAAACGCATCTTCGGGGATCACCTGCGGTACTTAAATCTTACGTTTACGAACGTAGCCATGCGTGTATTCTGTCTGTAATAAACATTTATATCTGTTGTTAGACGAGAATAATAAACGTTTGATCCAATCGCCGGTCAAATTGTGTTTCTTTATTGAAGGTAAAATGCTTAATGTAGTGTGGCAACCCCGACGTCCTCAACAAGTGGCGCCCAATCAGGGGCTGAAACCATCGCCAAAGGCCGACGCAGAAGATCGTAACGGAACTAAACAATTAGCACCACGGATCACCGACCAGTCACCAGAGTCTACCTACTTGAAGCACGACCATGCCCAACGCGGAAGAAAAGCCACAACCCATACAGCTTACAATGGAACAGTTGAACCAGTTATTGGGCCAATCCTTGGATACCAAGCAGCAATGTAAAGCAATGGGTCCTTCACGAAAATGCACGGCAAGGTACGACGGTGGCGAAGAAAAAGTTTCATCAATGCGACTTAAGTGGCAAGGCGTGGTGAAAGCGCATCAGCGAGCAGAACGCCCTTTAAAGGACTGCCAATGCTCCTGGGGAAGGAAGAGCAACATGGTGGCAGGGAGTTAAGGTACCATCGCTACATGGGAAGAGGCGAGGGAACACCTATGCAAAGCCTTTGGACCCAACGTTCAAAGCACCTCCCACCCAGATCTTTTAAAAAAGATGATATTCTCAACGGAGCAGACAGAGACCACGGCTACAGAAAGATTTATTCAGAGAAAAGGGCCTTCTATGAAACTACCAGAAAGACCGCAAGATGCCGCTACCTCTTCAATTGGACACCGTCTACGGACTGTCATACACCGACGGGTCCGCAAGAAACTGACAAGGTCATAATTTGATTCCTTCGAGACCCCTGATTAACAAACTCAGGAAATTCTGGAAGAAGAAAACAATAGATCCAGCACCCAGGACGAAGCCAGTGAAAACAGATCTGCCGTGCCCAAGTAAAATGCAACTATTGGCAAGAATCTGGGACATTGAGAGTCGATGAGTGCCGGAAGAGGAAGAGGGCTGGAGCATCAAAACCCATCCACCTCTGCCGGCAGCAGCTCGCAAATTTCCTGCTTCGGATGCCAGACCTAGGGTCATCAGAAGTCGCGCCCAAAGTGCAACGAAAACCGTTGCACTAGCCCAGCTGACATTCTACTTAGCAGAGAAAAAGAACTCCTCTCCACTACCAGCCAGCACCGGACCTGTCCCATACTGCACATCAACGTGGGCACCGACAAGGGCTGCATATACGACACGTGCCCGCCAGTGCATTGCAGACACACTCTTAAGGAATCCCTCAAACGCCAGGGAGCGCAATTTCGACGCCACCGGATCAATCTGGTTTTGCAGACGGGCAAGATAGGCCCCAAAACATCCTAACCACGCGGGCTGCTATAGAGCTCAGAGGTTAACAATTCCGACGGAATTTATAATAGCAATACGTAACTGAACGGCTATATTTTGAT
>JALBCR010003208.1:0-70125 GCA_030710515.1 Abscondita cerata
AAAAGTTACGTATTGCTATTGATTGTTTTGATGGCATTGGCAACTGTCGCTGGACTCAAGTATGCACTTGCGAATAGGATTGCTGGTGGAGGATCTTCTTCTATTAGGATCTTAGCCTCTAAAGTGACGTTGAACAATAACTGATTGGTTAACGCGATAATCTACACAAAATGTTTTCTTTGTTTTCAAATTCAGCCAATGCACAAAACTGTCAACAATGGACTTAAGAAACAGCTGATACATACCGAAATCAATGTAAACAACACTTTATGAGTTTTTATTTCAGTGGTACCAACCAAAGTGGTTTTAATACATACTATTTCAGTGACATATGCAATCGAAATCATGAACATTATTTGTAATAACCTTGTATATGGATCATACCGCAAATGGTTTTGTTTTGTCTGGAATGTAGTTAAGAAACTTCTCAAACCTTAGCCTCCATGTAAAATTGAAGTGAGCACATCATACATTTGAGTAATTATTTTAGATTAGCGCACCACTCTATAATAGTCAATAATTAGATACCAGGCTTGAACCTTGTTAATACATTAGTTTTTACCTTTGAAAAAGTATATCATCAAATACGTAAAAGGCAAAGTCTAAGCCTATTAAAGTCAAATATAAAGTGAAGTTCAAGTTTAAACATCTTATGATTGAATGAATGTGGACAACAATAAATGGCAAGAATTGAGACTGCGTTTAGGTAAATATTGGTTTAGTAATCAATAACGGAAAAAAAGTTTTGGCAAAGTATATTTTGAATTAGTCAGAATAACTTGTTTATCAAATGCTTTCTTCAAATAATAAAACTATACTGATCTTACTTCCTTTATGAATACGTCAATCATAATTACATAAAGTTACGTATGCCCGACACGTAGAACATTATCAATGTAGACAAACAAGTATTTAAATTTAAACAGCACATATATATCTTAAACAATTAGTAGAACTTAAGTAAACTAGGTACTATGGGAATTATCTTTTAGCAGTTTCACAATCTGTTTTAAAGTTTTCTTCTACTGCTATTTCGTTTCGATTTACAGTCGTATGCAAGTTCCTCGATCTTAATTATGGTAAAAATGTCCTAAAGTTTTCGTTAACTTCATACGTCCCCATCTATAATAAAAAGAAAAATATTTTTTCTTAGGTTTGTTAATGGTTGAAATGATTAAGTGTAGTTATTGACAAAATATTTTACAGAAGGACAATAATGAAATAAAATAATCATCATATGGAAGACCAAACTGATTTATTTATACGATATTTTAATTATTAACAAATAAAAACAATTGTAGTAAATAACTTTTTACATATATTTCTGGAGCCAAATCTTCTTCAAAAACTTCTCTCCTGGGTCTGCATCATCTTCATCCTCTTAAACAAACTACATCATTGTCTGGTAACTCTTCTGCAGAACCCAAAGTTGTAACTTTCTCTGACATGTCTTTCGGCATAATCATGTAGTCTAGTGTGTGACTTGTGAAGACAAGCACCAACAGTCATACCACTACTTTGACACTCGCAGTAGTACTGCCCAAATAAAGTATTTCCTTTCTGTGTGATGTCATATTTGATGTAGACATAATGTTTGATTCCTCAAAATTTGACTGCATTTGACATCGGAGAAAATCGGGGCGAGTTTTTGTGTTGTGTATTTTCGGATTGCTTTAGTGGATAGCACCCCACACTTATTAGAAACAAATCTTCATGTGCTGGCTGTGTTTGGCTCATTTGATGTCTTCTTTGAGTTCTAATTACAAAATGGCATAAACATTTTAGCTTTAGTTCTTCCACTTTTGTCTTGCGTTTTAAACCTCCGATCATCAATTAAAACATCTCTTTCGTTGACTAACTCCTTGATGTTTCCAATTTCATTGTTGGACTCTTTCGGCATTTAAAGCAGTATCTTACCATCAGAATTATGATAGTCAGCTTCTGTATGTCTCGATGTATCCATTAGGGTAATTACCATCATATAAGAAACTACAACTACTGATTGAATACGTTGGTTTTAAGTGTTCGTGAAAACAAAGTGAATAATAATTGAATAATACCAATAATGATAATTTCTATTAAATAGTACTTGTGGTGATAATAATGGTATCGTGCGAAGTGTGTTCGACAGTGATAACGACCAGAAAACCAGGTGTTTATTGCGAGTGCTGCAAAAGCAATTTCATACGAATTGTATTTCTAAAAATGCCGACTTTCCTTCGTTATTTACAAGTATACAAGGATTATTCTGGAAATGTCAAAGTTGCTGTAGTGTTCCAGCATCCGTTGACATTTCTGATATCATAAAATTTTTGATGCAAAATTAGTTGTTGCATTAAATGCAATACAGTCCCAAATATCTGCTTTAAATTATGCACACAAATACTTCAACTTCTACTCTGCAACCAAAATACGCCGATATAGTAAAAATAAAACACATCCGGCAGTAATTATTCGACCTAAGAATTTAATCAATCGGTAATACAACTAAAATCCCGAGTAAAAACCAATTAAAGACGGTGGTATTTAGGATTGGATGCAAATCGGCTAACGGCAACGATAAAATTAAATCAATTTTACGACAACAATTGCCAAACTCTTACGAGGTAGAAGGTCAGTGGTATCGCTTCCAGAAGTCGAATAGTTGGCATGTCTGAAAAGCATACAGAATCTTCTCTTATAAATTATATTACGAAGTGTAATCAAGATGGGTCTCTTAATGACTCTGAATGTAAAATAATTAAAATATTGTCTACCAAGAAAAACCCTAGCATATTTCAACCAGTCATTCAAACTGATAGAATAACTTATACTAATACAATGAAATCTGGTAATTTGTTTGTAGGGTATGATAGCTGTTTTGGTTTCGATGCAATTGAAATTTATCGTTGTTTTAAGTGTAATGAGTTTTATCATTTATCTTACACTTGTATAAAACCTATTTCATGTTCGTTATGCGAGTAAATCATCATCTCGTACATGTTCAAATTGTCACAGCCTTAATAATAAATAATCCAATTCTAATAAACCTACAGATCATGCAGTATGGGAGAAAGATAAGTGTGCTGCGTACAAGGAAGCACTTAAAGATGCAGAACGATATACTATCCACATAGCAAAATTTCGAGTACAAGAAATACAAAATCCTATTTTATTATCAAAACACACGTGGCCTGAGATCAAAACAAAAGACTTTTATAGTTTTGTAAATACTTCCAAATGAAAATCTGGTTAGATGGGTTTGTGCTAGATAGCAAAATTTTTCCTGACGAGTTTAATCTATTAGACAGACAGAAACTATGCGGTAACTAGTGGCACTCGTGGAGGTGGTGTACTAGTGGCTATACATAAATCTCTTCATTCGGCGAATGTTAATATTAATAAAATTCCGATCTCTTTAATGATGTGAATGATTGACATTGTTATTGTCAAAATCACTAATCTTCATAAACTGATTTATGTAATATTAGGCCCATTTTGAAATGGGTTTGGTTACTAGTCTGATATACAATCTAATCCTAACAAGTTCTAGACTTTCGTAAAAAGAATGAAAAACATCTCGTTTATTCCGAATACCATGCACTACAATAACAATACAGTAGACACACTAGAAGCCATTACTAATAGTTTTGCAGATTTTTTCAGTAAGTCGTTCATTGACTCAGATCCAATGACCAGTAACAACAATGTTGCTCATTTTACTTCTCTGAATATCTCTATTTGACGAAAATGACGTTTTATAAGGATTAAAACAACTAAAAATAAAACTACCGGACCAGATAACATACCTTTATTTTTAATTGGAGATGAATTGTGGTTCCTGAACGACCTTTACTATATTACTTAACATTTACTTAAAAAGTGCTACTGTGCCGTCTATGTGAAAGTTGTCCAAAGTGTGTCCTATTTACAAAAAAGATGATCGCACTAATATTGAAAATTACCAGCCTATTTCTATAATTTGTAATTTTGCTAAAGCTTTCGAAATTCTTCTACACCGTGATTAGCAATAAATTATTTTTACGTCAACATGGATTCGTAAAAGGTTGTTCAACGGTTTCTAACCTTGTCACTGTAACGCAGTACATCACAGGTAATGTCGATCGATAGCCGACTTCAAACCGATGTGATATATATGGACTTTACAAAGGCTTTCGACAGACTTGATCATGGAATTTTACTAAATAAATTATCCTCGTTTGGACTATCTGACAACCTACTAAACTTTTCCAGTCATATTTACATGAAAGAAGGCGTTATGTGTTTGTAAATGGTTTTAAGTCTGTTGACTATCTTACCAAATAGGTGCCTCAAGGGTCCAATTTAGACATCTCTTATTTAACATATTTATAAACGATATTGGTGACAATGTCGATGTCGAGTATTTGTTGTATGCAGACGATTTAAAGATTTAGAGTAAAATATCAAATGTTAAAGATTGTGAACGTCTTTCATTAAACCTAGGTAAGATCCAGCAATAGTGTTTTAATAATAAACTGGCCTTAAATTTTGCTAAATGTCGAGCCATGACTTACTCTAAGACTTGAACTGATCACATATTTTATAAGATTAATGGCTTTCATAAAACGTACTTCCACTATCAAGGACTTAGGCGTAATTTTTGATTCTTAAATATCTTTTTCAGAACATATAAATTCTACGGTTTCTAGTGGTTTTCAAGCTTATGGTTTCATTATGCAAACACTTCGGGAATTTACGGATACATCAACTCTTTTAGTATTATTATATTTTCTTTTGTAAGATCTAAGCATGAGTACGCGTCCTTAGTGTAGAGTCCTTATTATTTAAGTCATGTTAACAAATTAGAATCAGTTCAACGAAGATTTCTAAAAACACTTTCCTTTAAGATTGATGGTACTTCAATCACAGCTTTAATGCGCCACTCTATAAGCAGCTTGAAGCGCAGACACAAATATTGTTTGATTGTGTTTTTGCACACATTATTAAATAATAAAATTGATGCTAAAGGTATACTTGAGTCTTAACTTTAATGTACCAAGGTTAAATGCGAGATCACTTGATGGCATCTCGTACGAACGTACAAAAGTACTCTCCTATTCACATGATGTGTATGAATTGTAATTCTATATGTTCCAGCCTTTGACATTTTCAATTGCAATGAAAGCAAAATTAGGTCTGCATGTTTAAAATTTAATTAGATTACTAGTTGATTTGTAAAAACTGTTACCATGTTTCTTTTTTCTTTATCTATTTTGTGTCTCGTGTAGTTAAGTTTTTCAGTATGTTCCTGTTCCTGTTGAACAGTGTAAACAGATAAATAAATAAATAAATAAATGAACTTTACAGGATGACGTTGTTTATGTTAACTTATGAAACGTTTCTGTGCATCGTGTTCAGAAGGAGCTTGAGTATAAATGTATGTTCCATCACGAATTAAAACTAATGTGCCGTTTAGTAACCCACGCACCAAAGAATGACTCATAATGTTGAAGAAACTCTTCTCTCTGTTAAGTGGGTATAGACCAAATGGAGAGAAAAGCGTTGCTTAAGGAGTTATGGTACTCTGTGGATGGTTTTGATACCACCATTTGTGATTTACGTCAAAAAGTCTGCACGAATAACTTGGGAAAGGGCCGATTATTCTTCATTCCAAGCAATTTATTGTACGTCCCTCAACCAATTCTTCATCGTCAAAGTTTACAAATTGGGATTAGTTTCAATTCGGTTGGTCAGTCTTGTGATAAAGATAGTAGTTTCTTTTTGCATTGAGAGATCAAACTTCTTTTTCCCAAGAATTTTCTTAACTGAATCTTCATCTAGCAGACCATCAGCCTTAAAATGAGAGGGACAATCCAACTTTGGAATGGAGATAAATGTTGTGCTTCAACCAAATGTCCAACTGAGCTTTAGTAGCCATTGCCTTCTATATGTACATGCTAGGAACAGAGTTGTATGAGCGCCTGTGATGTCAAAGGTGAGGCTTAACACTTGCCGTTGCTGATTCACAGTTGAAGCAAAGAATGCAAGTGTAATTTTAATAACTTTAATATTTTGGTCAATGACATACGGTGATGCATGAGATAGAGAACATTCACGTCCACTTTTACAAAGCTTTCACCCGCTTTTCTTCCACATTTATTAACAAGCTATTCGACAATGGCCACTTTTGGTAGAATCTTTTGAGATTTAACGATGTGGTATAAAGCATTATCTATTATGATCACAGGATTTTGTCTAAAACAATTGTTAAACACTTCATCATTTATTCCTTCCTGATAATCGTCTAAAACAATAAGAATATGTAAGATCAATTACGGCAGAAGGTTATTTATTATTTACTTGTCTTTGAGACTCAAAATTTAAGGAAGCACCTTCTACAAAACAGAGTTGGTACTCATGTGGACTATAATTAAAGTTTGACTTTGCCTGATGAATTTGTAATACCAGTTAAAAGACCTTCTCATGTGCTTTCTTGTTGTCGCTATTGTAGTATCTTTCAGATTTTTGTTGTTACGTGTCCTGCATTAACCTAAGTTTTATCAATCATCAATACAATAAATTGTGCGCTCCTCCTCACAAATATTTTGATCGATGTTATAATTACATCGCTATAAAACTATTTCTTACTTTTCAATTCGAATATTATTTTTACTTCATAAATTTTCAGCGATAATAACCACATTAAAACCTTTTGATATGCAGAGTGTTAATTAAGTATGTACGTTAAATTAAACAAACGATTTTTGAGTAATTTTCTGAAATACAGGGTGTTAAAGTTTTTTAAAAAATTGATATAATGTTTCTTCATTATTGTTACTATGTTAATAATAAATTATTACTTAACCAAGTACCAATTATTTTTAAGGGATATGGGATTATGGACTAGGGATTTGCAAATTAAGCTGATTTTATTTTTCCTCAATAACGATGCATCTAACGAAAATACTGGAGAAACCTTTGTTTTAGAATTGAAAGAAGAATCTAATATTAATTTTTATTTTGTGAAAAGCAGGAGTGTACCAATCGTTTTTCTTAAAATGCATATGTGGATTACTGTGTGCACGCCACTGATGAAATAAAAAATTGAAACTAGTAGCAATATGTTCATTGTTATTAACTATTAAAAATGCAAAACTTTAACACTTTGTATTTCAAAAGGAATCAAAACGGACCTAGGTTTATATAAACTTTTTATTTTAAAATTACTCAAAAATCGTCTGTTTAATTTAGGTATGTACATACTTAATTAACACCCTGTATATTTCTTTAATCGCGAAGCAAGTAGTGAGTTATATACTTACGGAACCGAAACGTCTTCCGGGATTGGACCGTGTCGAAAATGGTAACCGTAGTTGCCAACGTTTCACCACCTATCGTAAGAAGGAACATCAAAGAGAAGTTCAAGGTAGACTACTAAAAGTAAGGCAATCAACTTGTCAACCAAGCCAGATTCTAGACTGAAAGAAACCTAAGTAATTAGGAAAATACCGTTATTATAAAGGAATCGACAAAGGTTAAAAAGTCGAGACCGCGGTCACGATTGAAGTTGTTGGGATGCTTAATAATTTCTATACTTTCCATGATTTTCTTATAGAAAAAGAAAGAAGATTTGGTAATCAAAATCCATCTTGTGACCAATATCGAAATGATGCACAACTACGAAAGACTTGGGACCGTTTTTTAACCTAGCATGAATGTTCTGAAATACATGTACTAATAGAGCGACCAGTTTTACTTTTGTACACTAAACCACACGAAAAAAAGAATACGACATACACCTTGAGAAGAAAGATTGGAAAACTTATCCTTAGGGGAAGGTAAAACTTGTGAAATTTTGTTAAAAAAATAAATATAAATCCGATTTTTTCGAAAAAACTTGTCTATTCGATCAGTAACCTTATGAATGTAAGGGAGAAAGGCTGGATTTGTGACGTGGTACAATAAATATTTTTTAAACCTTGAGAGCGAGGATGGGAGTGACGTTTAATGACTTTTGAATAACCTTGTTGCTATAACCGTTTGCAATGAGAGTATTAGTTAAATGGCCCAGCTCCAAATTGAGATTGTCAGGTTAACATAGAAAATACTCGAAAAACTAGAGATTCAACAGGCCGTTTTTGGGTAGGATAATAGTGTGAAGAAGAATATAAATATATGTCAGTATGAGTGGGTTTGTGATACACCAAATGTCCTAATTCACCGTTGGATTTCGAGTGACAAATACGTCAAGAAATGGAAGAAAAATGATTTTCTTCAATTTCCATAGTGAACTTGCTATCAGGTGATTTGGGGAGGGGGGGGGGGGGGAAGTATTATTAAAATAAGAAAAAAATTTTTTGGTTTTGAGGTTGGAGTTTTAAGGGAGGGGTTTTAAGGGTTTGTATAAAAGAGAAAGGGGGGGGGGGAGAAGGAGGGGAAAGGGGGGGGTAAAAGTTAGGGGGAAAGGGAAAATGAGGGGAAGAAAGATATTTTGTTAGAGGGAGAAAATTTTTGGGGATTTATTTTTGGATTTTTTTTTTTTTTTTTTTTTGTTGTGCAATCGTCTTCAGGTGAATACTAACAAACTTAAAGACTACTGTAACTTATATAGTAATACAAAGTTAGTGAAGCGATCTGCGTACAAAGTTAATGAAGGAGACGTTATTAGACTAAGATTAGTCAGGCGTCTAATTAAGGGTTTCCACACATTGTTAATCTCTACGCTGGGTTGACTAAAGACATTCTTGTTGTTTTCGATAAACGCTGCTTTTTAAATTTTCTTGTACCAGTGCTCTTCTTTCGGTGTATAATTCTTGCTTCCGACCATTTCATTTTTGTGATGTTTTTCCCAGAAGTCTAAACTAAACCTTTCAAACTTATTTTGGTGGAAACTTTTGTAAATAATGAAGTAACATCGAAACTAACAAAGAGATCATCAGAATTTACCTTTTAGAGTTTAAAATGTGTGATGATTTACCTACAAATTCGTTAAGGATAAATAATCTGTAATAAAGAGAAATATATTCTTTTAATTCGGTTTGTTAATGCTAGAAATGATGAAGTGTGGTTATTGGCAAAATATTTTACAGATGGGCAATAATAAAATAAAGTAAAATAACCATCATATGGAAGACCAAATAACGCCACCTTCTCAGGGCTCTTGTTTTTATCTGTGAGCTATATCTTCTCGTGAAAGATAGCTAGCTACATTTTACATGCATTTTAATAATGGGAAGACTGCATCCTACTTATCGGTAAGGTCATGCCACACGCGGCCATTTTTTTCCATTAAAACTTTAATCGAATGTTAAGATAATGAAAAATAACCGGTGTGGCAAGACTTAGAAAAATGGTGGCCATATTTGACCCCGAACCGAAGGGGACCTTTGAATCCAATTGTTCTATTAATTCTTTTGACATCTAGGTGGGAGGATACGTACATACATTTTTTTATAAAGCACGATCACAATTTTAGGTACTTATAAGAAAGTGTCAAATGGTATTTTTAAATTTTGAAGTAATTCAAATAGTAAATTTTATTTTTCCCATTTTAGATATTATCTAGTTACAATTTATACACTTGATACTCTATATGACTACGTATAATCAATTAAATTAAATACATATCAGTACGATAACGGTATTTTTATTAACAACTAAAAATATTTTGATAACTGGTCTAGACGAAAACGACATGGTAACACATTTATGAAATAATATTTATAAAATAAGAGTATAAACAATAATACAGAAATTTCAAGAAAAAAGATAATACACAATCGAAAAGAAGGCTAAAAGCAATACAATTGCCATACTTTAGAATCTATGATTATATTGATTGGGTAACGAAGTGAATGTGAATTTGCGTTCGCCATTTACTCAGAATTAAGTGGGTGTGATTGATTTGTAAGTATGATAATAACGATAACGGAGATACCGTTAATTAATTGTAACTAACAAATAAGCGTTGTAAAATAGTAAGTAGCTCCGATATGATATGATTAGTATTTTACAAACATAAACTATTTCTTATTACTTAATGTTTTTATTTTGAAAACATTTGGTGTATTTAGATCGCAAAACAGTATCATAACACTTTAAATATTATAATAATAGTTTTTGTATTGTAAGTAAAGAAAAGTATAGTTTTCTTAAGAATCGCGATGTTTCTAATCGAGGCGAAATTTTTAGACATTTTGACACTCAAACATAGATAACATACGTATCTATACATACATTTAATAAGAAATTATTTTCAAAATGAATAACTGGCGCGAGAATCAAACTGCCGTTTCCATTTCTGCAGCAACTACATAAAACGAAAGTAAAATTGTGTGAGTTCATGATGGGTAAAGTTTTGCGAAAATGGATATAAATTCTGAGAATAATACTGAAATATCAGCATTAGCGCTTGAAGCTGTCGCCAGTTTATTACCCTCGAAATCATGAGATAAATATGAGAAGTATTCCTTACAATATTTTCAATTCCTGGAGGACTTCAAAGAATGTAAAGGATTAAGAGCGCCACTTGTAACGAACGATAGTCGTTACAGACTGTTTTAACGATAGTTTGAACAACTGGTTGACTATACAGGGTGTGGCGCGAAGAGTTTGATTAAAAGTACCGGCGGATAGAGTTATGTTAAAAAATTTGAAATTACGAAGCTATAGGTTTTCGATTGACGCCGAGTTCAAATATAATATTGTCCTTAATGTGGCACTTCCGGTTATACCTGAAGTAGACGTCAACTTTGTTATTTTTAAATGGAATCTAGTATTTTTTATTTTATTTTCGGATTCTACATGAAATTTTAGATTAAATTTGTAAACGATGTCCTATACCAAAAATGAAATATTTTCGAGATATTTCGATTTTTTTAAATTTTGGAAAATCCTAGTCTACATTGAATACCGATATCTCCATTAATTACAAAGTTAGTGACGTGAAATTGTAACTAATAAACAACAAGCGCTTGCCCGTTAACTCCATGTGTCCAACGCATTGATATTTCATACAGAGTAGTCTAAAACTTAGCTGCCACTGTGGCCAATTTAAATCATTTATAAGTTGCTTACTTTAAATAGAACACCCTGTATTTTATTATATTTTTTCGCTGTATTTTTTAAGTCAATTCGTTTGGTATCAGTATTCCCTATACCTAAATCCAACCAGTTTTGAGATATTTCATTATCCTTGTTAAAACATAACAACACTTAATTATTTCAACATTAGTAAAGGGTAGGCCATGATTTCCATTATTTAAGGTGATATTTTGATATTTTTTCATAAGTTATTAATTCTGAAAAAGTAACCAATAGCCTGAAAGGATTATTAATTATGGATATCATTAAAAACGTTGACTAGGTATTTTGTATTAATTTAATTAGATAACTTACAAACAAAAATAACTAAATGTAATATTAAACAAATAAAGTTTTATAATAAGTGTTCAAAATTAGCTCCATCTACTTCTAAACATTTATGAATCCTTTTCATTAAGCTACGTCTTGTAATTCTGGAAATATGGTCGGGTGTTAGAGAATTAAAAGCAAGTAAGACTCTTTGCATCACATCTTCCTTTGTCGTAACAGGTTTGGAAAATACCTAATTTTTAATGTAACCTCAAATACCAAAATCTAGAGGAGCCAAATCAAGAGAGCGAACTGGCCAACGAAACGGACCTTGATTGGCAATCCATCTATCATCAAACATGTCGTAAAGATGGTCAGCAACACGCCCAAAGTTATGAGGAGGTGCTCCATCTTGCTGATACCAAGCTGAAGTCGCCTCTCCATTTCTTAAAGTATGTAACGCGGATCGTATGATTTCTTCTAAAATGTCGCAATATCTTTCACCGTTTAAATTTTCATCATAAAATTTTATTGCTAAAATTTTATCGTCTTTTATTGCACAAAACATTAAAACTCCAACTATCTTGGAAAGAACGTTCTTTAATAACATGTGGATTTTCATTAGACCAAAATGGGAATTATGTCGATTAAATAATCCATTTTGCTAAACTTTTCTTCATCACACCATATAACTTTTATGAAATTTTCATCCTCTTGGGTCTTCATTAAAACCATTCACAGAATTGCACCCTTCGAGGAGGATCATCTAATTTTAAGTGCTGCACCAAATGATACGAAAATGGTTTCCATTTTGTTTTTTAAACTGATGAATTGTTCTCGTCGACAAAATAAGATCTCTTTCACAATCTCTAATAGAGGCATTTGGAGAGGCCGTAAAATAACCCAAAACATTAATTTCGTTTATGTCATTGCCACTAGTGGTTTATTTTTATTAATTTGTGTCTTAAATTGACCAAACTGACGGCAGTTTTAAGCAATCTTCTTACAATATCACCAGTTGCATTTGGTCGATATCTTTCTGCAAAAACACAAAGTCCTTTCAACAATTCTATTACACTCGCCGTAAATAATAATAAGATTTAGGAAATCATCATTAGTAAACCCTACATTTGTCATTATTTACTATGAAATACAAACTGGTAAAGAAAACTGTCAAAACAACATAAACATTAACGTTCTAACTATCAAATCTTTGACAGCCATGGCCTACCCTTTACTAATGTTGAAATAATTAAGTGTTGTTATGTTTTAACAAAGATAATGAAATATCTCAAAACTGGTTGGATTTAGGTATAGGGAATACTAATACCAAACGAATTGGCTTAAAAAATACAGCGAAAAATGTAATAAAATACAGGATGTTCTATTTAAAGTAAGCAGCTTATAAATGATTTAAATTGGCCACGGTGGCAGCTAAGTTTTAAACACTCTGTATGAAATATCAATGAGTTGGACACATGGAGTTAACGGGCAAGCGCTTGTTGTTTATTAGTTACAATTTCACGTCACTAGCTTCGTAATTAATGGAGATATCGGTATTCAATGTAGACTAGGATTTTTTCAAAATTTTTAAAAAATCGAAATATCTCGAAAATACTTCATTTTTGGTATAGGACATTGTTCACAAATTTAATCTAAAATTTCATGTAGAATCCGAAAATAAAATAAAAATACTAAGTTCCATTTAAAATAACAAAGTTGACGTCTACTTCCGGTATAACCGGAAGTGCCACATTAAGGACAATATTATATTTAAACTCGGCGTCATCGAAAACCTATAGCTTCGTAATTTCAGATTTTTAACATAACTCTATCCGCCATTACTTTTAATCAAAACTCTTCGCGCCACACCCTGTATCGTATTATGTAACACCTATCGTTGAACGCTAGCGTAGTCTAACGAATTTTATAATCAATGGTACCGGTCTATTTGAGTTATAATCATTGGCTGCAAGATTTTCAAAATTTGTATAAATTTATATATATGATACATTCAAATTTATAATTATAGAAGATTTAAATGGCCGAGTAAGTAATTTACAAATGATTCAGAAAACATAACCGGTGGTTCAATTATTCAAGGTTCGAATAGAAATTCTAAAGATCAGGTTTTAAATATAAAAGGTAGAAACTTATTAGGTTTCTTTGACGATTTTAATTTAATATTACTTAATGGAAGAAATAAGGACGATATTGAAGGAGAATGTACATTCGGAACCGAAAGAGGTTCTTCAGTTATTGACCTGTGTGTAGCCACTGCAGTACTCATTCCTTATCTATTTGAATTTAATGTAGAAATGAGATATTTTCTGCCCACTACCCGATTAAGTTAACTTGCAACATTCAGTTAGATACGGTTAATGAAGCACTGCCATTACTGCCCAAACTTAGGATGAGATTCAAAACATTCAAAAATTATAAAGCTAAATTATACCAAAAAAATTGTTGAATTAGGTGATTTTGCAGATTTTAGTAGTGGTGATTTGATAAAAATAACTAAAGATGTCGACAATAAAAATAAAACTATTGGTTTGAAATGTAAAAGTTATGTGAATAAACAAGAATGGTTTGATTCTGATTGTAGAAAATATCGTAGAAAGGTTTTAGCCTACTGAAATTCTTTAGAAATACGAATTCCGTAACAATTAAAACTTTGTACTTGAGTGCGAAAAAGAAATACACATTAATTTGTAATAACAGAGAAAACAATTTACTAATAAAATTTTGGAAAAGTTAAACAAAGTTAGAGATGCCAGTTAGTTTTTAAAAAAATTTTGGTTTTTTTAAACAAAAAGTTATCAAGTCGATAAAAATATTACAACAAAAGAATGGTATGAATACTTTAAAAGAGTTTTAAATCCCCTTTGAATACCCGTAGAGTGGGGTATGCAGAACCTAAAATAGAGAAATGAGCTACTAGATAAGCAGTTTACAGTTTCGGAGCTGGTTTTTATTTTGAACGCTGTTGAAGACAATAAGGCGCCTGGGTGCTTTATGATTTTTAAGAACGTCCCAGACAGTTTTCTAAATCGGTTAGTACTTTTATACAATAAAATACAGGGTGAGTTTTTTTTCGAGATCTCGCAAATGTCACTTATGTCACCTTTCTTGAAAAGGGGAAATATAATGGCATTCTTAAAACTACTAGAAACCTGTCCTGAATTATATACAGGGTGAGTTTTTTCCGATGTTTAGCACAGGGATCTCGGAAATTAATAAAGATAGAGAAACAGTTAAATGAGGAAAGAATTGTATTTTTACGAGATCATTTCGAAAAATAAGTTTTTAGGTAAATTCGTTTGGTGTATGTTGCTTTGTTATTATTGACTTTACAAAAATTTATAAAAGGAAAAGTTTTAGATATTTTTGTGATAAATAATAAAGTTTAGTCAAAATTTTTATTTAACGTATAATTTTGAGTTATGACACAAACTTCTGTTTTTCTAATGGAAACCATAGTCGGCTATGACTTCATAATAAAGATGCATTTTCAACGATTCCAATGATATACCATGTGTCACTATTATTTTTATAAATAAACAAATTATAGCCAATTTTAGTTTAATTTTTCTATACTGCTGGGATAGTTTCTATTTGTGTTGGTTAAGGTGTTTAAAACCATAATATGAATTTCTCTAATGAAGAAAAAACGTGATATGATAGAGTGTTATATTTTGTGTGTCATAAAAATGTCGTACAATCTGCACAACGATACTTCGAGCTCTATTTTGATCGTCGGCAGCCTTCTCTACCTACCTATAAAAGACTTTATGATAATTTGGGCCAATATATGGATCTTTCTAATATTACAGGAGTATTAATGAAGAGGCAGAGGTAAATGTACTAGCATGTGTACTGCAAAATCCATCGATTTCAACTCGAAAAATTGAAGCTGAAGCAGGCATGTCACAACGTACAGTTGTACGAATTCTAAAAAAAACATAAGTATCACCCATATAAATTGAGTATTGTACCTGGTTTACTAACATGTGTGAATCTGACTCACAGTTTAAATTTAAAGTTTTGTGGACGGATGAAACGCAATTTACCAACTGCGGCATGTTTAACAGGCATAATCAGCATTTATGGATGCAAGAAAATCCGCATCACGTTGAACAGAAGACCCCAAGTAAGATTTGAATTTAATGTTTGGTGCGGCGTCATTGGTTCAAAATTATTGGTCCGCACATTTTTAATGGTATACTGACGGGTGACCGTTACCTTCATTTTTACAAAACGATTTTGATAACATGTTAGACGAATTACTCTTGACACACGTGGTATGCTCCAATGGTTTCAACACGATGGGGCACCACCACACAATCAGGTAACGGTGCGAAATCATTTAAATCAAACATTCCCTAACTCATGGATAGGACAAAACGCGCCCGTTGGTTGACCACCTCGATCCCCGGATCTCTCTGTTTTAGACTTTTATTTATGGGGAATGGTAAAAGATAGGGTGTATCAGAGAACATACGCCACAGAAGATGAAGCTATTCTAGAAACTTTCGCTAATATTGATGCACGTTCCGTTCGAAAAGCTACAAATTCTGTTTAAAACGGTGTACTAGTGCATTAACCAAAACGATAGATCTTTTGAAAATATACTGACCTTAACACGATAAACCATAAAATCAGTTACGTTGCTTTGCGTCCTTCTTTATATTTAATTTAGACCCTAAGTTTCGTTGTTGTTTTTAATTTATCGTTTACAGTTTTTGTTTGCTTGTTTTTGTCACGGATATTAACATTATTCTGTATTAAGAAACTCGCAAGAATTTAATTGTGGCTTCCCAATTAATAATTGGGTCTTTTTAGGAGTTTGGTTTGTAGGACTTTATTACATGTTAGTCTTCCTAATAGAACCTTTGTACTTTTATCATTGTGGCGTTTTTTTTAAGTTTATTAATTGTATTCTACTTAGATTTACTATTAATGTAGATGCTTACTGGATTTGCTGATAAGAGCTGTCATCCAGTCGGCCATTATCTTTAAATGCCTAGATAAATACCGGACTTTTCCGGTCGAAACGTCGGCAAACAAAAAGTTTATGGTTATAGATTGATGATCCATCCTACAAAGCCAAACACCGAACTAATTGAGCTTATAATTGTAAAATTTAAAAAATAGTAATACATATCTAACTTCCATTTCATTATTCAATTTGACGCATATCTTAGTAATTGTTTCCATCGCACACTATTCAAGAAGTTTAAAAAAATCAAAATTAACCATAGGTGATTTATTTATAAAAATAATGGTGACACATGGTATATCATTGGAATCGTTGAAAATGCATCTTTATTATAAAGTCATAGCCGACTATGGCTTCCATTAGAAAAAAAACAGAAGTTTGTGTCATAACTCAAAAATTATACGTTAAATAAGAATTTCGACTAAACTTTATTATGTATCACAAAAATACCTAAAACTTTTCTCTCTATAAATTGTTTGTCAATAATAACAAAGCAACATACTCCAAACGAATTTACCAAAAAACTTATTTTTCGAAATATCTAGTTAGCCGTGGATTTTTTTGAAAGAACGAATGGCACATTTTAGTGATCTCGTAACAATACAATTCTTTCTCCATTTAACTGTTTCTCTATGTTTATTAGTTTCCGAGATCCCTGTGCTGAACATCGGAAAAAACTCACCCTGTATATAATTCAGGACAGGTTTCTAGTAGTTTTAAGAACGCCATTATTTTTCCCCTTTTCAAGAAAAGTGACATTTCAAACTACCGGGGAATCTCGTTTGGTAACTCTATCGGTAAACTATTTACTGGACTTTTGTTGCAATCGTGGGCTGATAAAAATAAGAAACTTCAGGAATTTCAAGCAGGCTACAGAAAATCCTATTCTACTCTGGACAATATTTTTACGTTAATGAGTGCTATTAAACTAAAATTAAAAACTAAGCGACAAAAGTATATGCCTTCTGTATTGATTTCTCCTCCGCTTTTGACTGCGTAGATCGGCATGCACTCTTATATAAAATCAGGTGTAATGGGTGTTTCATATAAAATGTTAACTATAATTAAAAATCTATACTCAAGAACTTTTTCTTCAGTTTGGTGCAATGATGACTTAACCAAAAGCTTTCCTACTAGTATGGGGGTAAAACAAGGATGCTTGTTAAGCCCACTGTTTGAGTGGTGGGTTAAACATTAGCAGTACTCGAATAAAGTTGTCAGCTTTTGCAGACGATTTAGTATTGCTGTCCTCAAGTAAAGTACAGTTACATTACAGATTATGATAACTAAATTGGAACAATACTATGACCAGTGGAATCTAAAACTAAATTTAACAAAGTCTAAAATCATGGTTTTTAGAAGTGGTGGACGTTCTGCTAAAAATGAAAATGGTGGTTTAATGATCATCTCATAGAAGTGGTAAATAATTATAAGTATTTAGGTGTTAAGTTATCTTCTAATCTTGCTTTAAATCAACATTTTGATGAAAGATTGACATAAGCAAAATTTTCGTTAAACATTTTTAATAATATATTAAGCAGTAGGGCTTCATTTGGTTCAAAATTAAAAATTTTCAGCTCAGTATCGAAGGAATTTCTTGGTTATGCAGCATAGATATGGGGATTTAAAATGTGGAGGTATTTTTAAAATATTTTATTAAGAAAGTGTTGTTTTTACCTACTAATACACCAAACTATATTTTATACCTGGAAACCAACCTATACCCCATATTTACTCACACTTTTTAAGCGGCATTTCAAATATATACATAAATGTTTAAATTCATTTAACCGTAGGTACCCATATATCATAACAAAGGAAATAATCAATTAAAAAGCTGTTTTGGTTCACTGAATGGAAAAAGCTTGGTTTCATCTATGACATTCCTTTGAGTGATTTACTAACTAATCAAATTAATGTGACCACTATTATTGAAAAAATTAAACAAAACTTTAAAGTACAATATCATAATATGAAGATCAACAGTGTTCACAACATTTGCTATAAACAGTTAAATGTAAACGATAGTTATGTTTCTACGGAAATTGATAGAAGAACTGTAAGCTGGATATTTAAAGTTAGAGAAGAAATGTTACACTTAAATAAATACGATTTTACAAAAACCATTAAACTCTGTTCGCTGTGTAATAAAAGGAAGAAGAAGATGTATACCACTTTATCGCTGTCTCTCCGATATTTAATGAATTTAGGTTGCGGTATTTATCTAAACGCTTACTAACTCCTGAAGATTTTATAAACTGTTTAAATTCAAAGAATTTTTCAAAAATTATAAATTACTGTAGAGCGGCATGGCGGCATAGACATGAGCTAATATGTAAGTTCAATTATTGAGTTATTATTTTGTTATCTTGTATTTGAAAATTAATTTAATTAAATTTAAAATAAATAAATACGTAGTAGAGGTAAATTCCTCTGACGGTTTTTTAAAAACCATGAGTAGGTCTTGTCAACAATAATTGGCATTGTTATTTGTATTAATTTGTATAATGTAATAATAAAGACACATTATTATTATTATTATTATTATTATTATTATTATTATTATTATTATTATAAAATAAGAATAATTGTGGTTATTTATTTCTCAATTAATTGATTTAGGTACATATTAATTTCCGAACTAATATTTTTATTCGATTACCGTATATATACAATAATAATTATGGTATACAGGTATAGTTCCTAACTTGGAACAGTGCCGGCTCTGGGGTCAATGACGCCCCGAAGCAAAAAAGTTTTGAGCGCCCCTATATTATAGCCCAGTCAAATTAGACAAAAAAAGGTCTTATCTTGGAAAATTATTAGAAATTAACGGCACTTTTGAGGGTTGATGCGGGGATTAAGAAAAGCTTATTTTGAAGTTGTATTTTTTTAACTAATAGAATTCTGTAATTCTAGGGGGTGGGGGCGGGGAATGAAAAAGCTCTTGAAAAGCCCTACAATTTACCTCCCCAGCATTCTAGTCTACAAACAATATATATATATATATATATATATATATATATAATTTATCAAGTTTTAGCATGTGAATGGTGAAAAAAGTTATTCGTTGTGGTTTCTCGCGTTTATCTCTTTTCGCTTAATATATAGGAATATACCGTTGCTGAGAAAGTTGCAGAGCTTTAAAAACGAACAAAATGAGTGCTCACTAGTTCAAACTGGTTAAAACTTGAGTCCACAGGAGCCTCTGAAACTCGCGAATGCAGCCTATGCCGATTGCCGCACGGCGGCTGAACTCTACGCGCGTCGCCGCTGGCATCGCCATCCAAATTGGCATTTACCAACAAATATTTTAAAAAGAAGATTTTAATTTTAATTGCCAATAAAATGTGCCTACATTTATTTAAAATAAAACCAAATGTCAAACATGAAAGTAATGAAACATAATGCTAATTCAGGAAAACCAAAATAAATGTTTTCACAAATGCACTTTTCTTGGTTTTAAACTAGCAAATTCATCTATAATGGAACTACTGTCTATTATATTGCAAATATCGTGTTCAATTGCTAACATGGATAATCCCACTAGTCTATCCTGACAGATACTGGACCTTAAGTAGTTTTTATTATCTTTAATCGTGAAAAAGACCTCTCACCGGTTGCTACAGAAACCGGGAGCGTTAGGAGAATTCGTAACACAATGAATAAATTAACAAAAACAGTGTCCAGTTCCTGAGAATACAAGTATTGCAATATATCTAACGGATTACCAAAGTTGCAATTTTTAAAATATCTTTTAAAAGTTGAATCTCGTTGAATAATTCACTTCCAACAATGTCTTTTTCTTCTCTATCCGTTAAAACGTTTTCCAGATTTTCACAAAGTTTTTTAACATTTTCTTCATCCTGGTCATTGACTTTTTAAGGCTTCACAAGAAATCAAATTTTGAAACGTGTTCTGTTAAAAGTTCAAATCTCTCATTAAGGGAATTTAAAGCGGTGTCCAAAATGGGAAAAATGACACTTTAAAGTTATACTTCGGATCTGTTGGTATTTCGTCCGGGTGTTCATAATCAAACGGTATTTTTTTCGTCTTCTTAGTACGAAGTCCTTAAATTGGGGAGAATCTCCAACTGTTCAGTTAGTTGTTTTGCAGATTCAAGTATGACATCAAAGTGTTCATCCGTTCGAAACCCCTGAATACATGTTATTAGATTTTTAAAGAATCAAGGGAGCTACTTAAATCCATATTAGGATTTTGTAGCATTTTGCTTACTATATTTATTCTACTTAATACTTCATACCAGATTACGACTGAGCATGCAAACTCGTACGATTTTAAGTTAAATGCGAAAGCTTTTGCTTCATGTTTTGTTCCGCTATCAAACTGAGTACTTTCATAAATATTTATCAAGGCATCTAAGATATTCCCGATGTCATTTCTGAGTGGTTCCAGGGCGTCAATTCTTGATTCCCACCTAGTGGCTGATAAAGGTTTAAGAGTTTTTTGGTTAGATAGTTTTCGAGTACATTCCATCGTTTGGTTGAAGCACTAAAGAACTTGTATAATTCGTGAATAGTGTTAAAAAAAAAGCTTATTGTTTCTGCGTTAACTTTAGCGGCATCGCTTATAACCAAATTTAAAGTATGGTAATAACAATAATAATAATAATAACGTTTATTTTCCAACGACCAGATTTACAAGTATAGAAAACGTCAGTATACAAATTAAAATTCATGTTGCAGGTATTCAGCAACAGAGTAAAACGCGTTAGATTGTAGTATGGACTTAACAGACAGACTTTAGATATACTTTAAACGGCATATTCCTTATTGTAATTGGCAGCTTATTGTACAGAATACTGCATTTATAGTATGGGTTTAATTCATAGAGAGTTAATTCATCTTGTGTTGTAGCTGTGGTAGTTGTTTTGACATGGAAAACTGTCAATATTATTTTTTACAAACTTTAACATTTCATAGATATAAATTGATGGTAAAGTTAATATTCTATGTTTAATAAATACTGGTTTACATGACTGTTTAATAGGCATATTGAAAATGCAACGTATGGCTCTCTTTGTCTTTGTACTCCATTGTTTTTGCCCTTCATGTTGCATCCATTATCGTACCCCTGACTTCGTAAATTGTTGAAATTTAGTTTTAATTCTTTTAGAGTCCTCATGAGATACTCTGATAAGCCCTTCCCTGTAGAGTCAGCGATTTCTACAAATCCCAAGAAATGTTCTTCTACAGTAAATATATTTTGTTCATTTTTATGAACAAATCTTACTATGATCGTCATTTGCTCGGTATGGCTGATGTCTGGAGTGTAGTCTAAAATGACAGAAAAATATTCCATTGTTATTTGTAGAAATAATATCTGAACTCCCGCGTAGAGCTAGGCACTTGATAAAACTATTAAAATGTGATTTGGATGTTTCGTGAGAACTAAGCGTTTTTGAAAGATTTTGCCACTTTGAAAACCTTCACCGCATAATTTTACACTCCGTTCATCACTAAATAGTTTACAACAAAAACAGTAAACCTTATTTACACTACTTGAATAAACTAACCAGGTTCTTGGGACAATATCATCATTTGCAAGTTTTCTACTATAATACCTATTACTAAAGCTTCGTCTTCCGCTTTCGTCTTTCCAATATGATTGTTGTTTCACTTGTTTCGGTCCATGTTCTATGATAATTTTACGAATTTTGTTACTAATATATTCGGGCCATGTTGCCGGATCGGCACATTGAAAACTGCTGGTCGTGGTGTCGGCGATTATGTCATTTATACTTGGGACTGACGCAGGAGATGATGGTCCTGCTTGAAGGTGTGATCCAGACGGCTGTCGTTCCGGATGAAAAATATTTTCACCTGCAGATGTGTCTTGCACTACTTGATCCTTTTCGTCTTTTTCAAAAATTTAAATAATTGGTTTCTTAAATGAGCTTTTTCTTCTTCTCTTACGGCTTTCCTTTTCGGTTGGCCGCCCCCGACAATTTCTTTTTGCATCCATTTTAAATAAAATTTATACAACAAAACATAATAAGACAAGACATGTAAAATTTTGAATACCTGCTCAAACTACAAACATCAAAATAATCCGTGTTGTTTTTAATAAATACGATATGTACTTAAGGTCCATTTTCATGTGACATTAAGTCATGACTTTTAATGTCGTTACAATTAATGTCATGGCATTTCTCTTCATGAAAACTACAAAGTCGTGTTTTCATGACTTTGCATTAATTGTCGCGACATCAATGCTAAGAATCAAATCAACTTTGATATTTTTGCGACATTTGCAAAATTGTCACGTTCGGTACTTCGTGAAAACGATGTTGTCGCATTGTCGCGACAGTGTTTATCATTTTGTGTTGATTAAACGTGTAGTGAGGTTATTAATTATTTATTTAAAAATTAACATGGAAGAAGTAACCACTTTTGATATAGTGCAATTTTTAAATGAATATGAGAAACAGCCTTGTCTTTGGAATAAAGTACATCCTAAGTTTAAAGATAGGATCGCAAGAGGCAAGGCTGAAGAAGTTCTCTTTGAAATAAGTGGACTCGGTGATGTAAAAATACTTCGAAAAAAAATAAGAAGCATCCGTGGAACATACAACACCGAAGTAAGGAAAGTCAAAACTCAAAAAAAGTGGATCAGGGACGCAGGATGTGTATGTTCCAAAGCTTTTTGGTTTGAAATTGCCGATAGATTTTACGACCAACAACAGACATATTTTCCGAGTCAAACCTGGTGAGTAAAACAATTTAGTTAGGGATTTCAAAGTATTCTCGTGTAAACGTTTTTATTCAAAATTGTTTACTGCCACAACTACATAATCATTTTATCTTGCCAGTATACAGCTCCTTCACTAACAAAATATGTCGCAAAATTGTTTCTTCTTTCACGAGCTACGTTTCCATAATGACGATTTCGTGTCCGCTGTAAAGGTAGTGATCCAGTAGAGAGATTCATTGTGCCAACTTCCTGGGATTATTCTTCCATTTTCATGATCTTCAACATCAACTGTTATATCATCATTACGGAATTCGTTTGTTTTTCGAATCCAGTTGTGTAGTGCACAAGTAGCTTTTACAATTTTAATTGCTGTTTCTTTTGCTACAAAAATTGGTTGTCTAAATACGCGAAATCGATTGGCGAGTATCCCAAATCCATTCTCAACAATGCGTCTAGCACGACAGTGCCTATAATTGTAAATCTTCTCCTTATAAGGCATATGGGTATGTCTGGCGTACTGTGTCATAAGGTATGGTTTTAAAGGAAAAGCGTCGTCTCCCAAGATAACACATTCAGGTGGTAGATTCAATAAATTTGATTCTAATGCAGTGCTCAAATTAGAATGATCAAAAATTGCTCCATCTGATTGACTTCCATAGCTCCCTACGTCTATCATAGTGAAACAGTAATTGTCGTCAACTAATGCCAAAAGTACTATGCTAAAAGTTCCTTTGTAATTATAGTACAGAGATGTCGTATTTGGTGGGCATTGAATAACTACGTGCTTTCCATCCAACGCCCCTACGCAGTTGGGGAAATTCCACTTTTCATTAAACCCTTGCGCAATATTCTTCCATCCAATTTCTGTTTTGGTACCTAAAACAATAATAAGTTTTTATATTGTAGAATATAGAAGATGAGGAAGATATTGATACAGATAATGCTGTTCGAAGCGGTGATGAAAGTAACATTTCTCAGAATCCAATTACTAATTCAACGCCTACTACAACACCAGCTAGAGGTACTTCAGAAAACCCGTCACAAAAAATCACACACAGCTAGATTCCGTAAGAACCAGCAATCGTCAATTGACAATGCCGTAAAAGCTCTTGAAAAAATTTCGAATACACATGCAAATAATGAGTTTGTGGCATTTGGTAATTCTATTGCTCTGCAATTACAAAATCTTCCATTACTGGTGGCATCGCAACTTCAATCAGACATTCAAGTTATGATTTCACGAGCACGTATAAATCATCTTCAAAGAAACTCGGTGACAGATTCTTCCCGTTCTACTTCAGGTCACAACACTCCGGTGCCTATGCCGACACCACTACAGTTACAGCATGAACACGATTCAAACAATAATTCAGACATTCAAATGGTTAGAAATGAAGCCCCGATAAACGAAACCCCAGGGTTACAAAATTATTATTGTAATTGGTCTTATGAAGAGCTATAAGCATGTCTTGACATATTGTACATCTTTTGAATAAACGTTTTTTTACTACTTTATTGTTACTACACTCACCTGTATAAAATCTTCTAATGATGTATATATAATGTCCAGCACCACTGGTAAAAACTGCTTATAGAACATTTTGGTACTCTATACAGATATTGCAAAAGAAGCCAGCGAGTTTCCTGTAGCTAAATACCGCAGAGTAATTTCTAATTTCAATTTAGCCGGTAATGCATCTCATTGTAGTATCTTTTTTTGTATACCATTTTTTACCTTTTCAAGGAGATTGTCAAACATATTTTCGTTTATACGCATAAAATTTAAAAAGCTTGGAGGATCCTCTGCAGCAAGTTCCTTTATAAGAGTATTAGATGCTCCCAAAGAGTTTCTACGTTGAATCCATCGCCTAACCCAAATTTTCTTTTTCCATTTTTTTTATTTTTATCAAGTTCTAAACTGATAATTGCACTTAACACACGAGTAGCAGCCAAAATCACTTCACTCGACGCCATTGTTAATTAATAAATATTCCATGACATTAATCTACATGAAAACACTATTTAAAAATGTCGTCTTGTCACGGCTTCAATTGTCATGACTTTTAATGTCACATGAAAATGGACCTTTAACACAACAGTAAAAAAGAGTTCAGTAACACTACACTACTTATATGAACTTGTGAGAATCTGTACGTCTGCATTCTTTATACTTGTGCTATCTTAGTTTGTTTGGGTTTGGATTATATTACATAATAATCACCCGCCACGAAATATAAACACACTTTAGTTCAAATGATGTTTTGTAGAAATCACGAGTCAGTTTCGATGAATCATTGAAAATATAAATGAATAAAATGAACGTGAAAACTGCATTTTCAGGCAAACTGAACGTTTGCATTCATTAAAAGTGAAATACAGTTCTACTTTTGCTCATTTTTGATGATCATTATTAAAAAAAGATAACAGTCAAATTTTATAACAAGTAAATATTTCATAGAAGGTATTTAATTTCGTTTTCATTTCTGGTTTGGCGCCTCCCTTAAAGAAAACGCCCTGATGCGACGCATCGTTTGCTTATGCCTTGAGCCGGGCCTGCTAGGGAACAAGGTGTGTGTAATAAATTACGCTATAATTACTCTTTCCTTCAACAACTCAATGTTATTAGAAAAATAAGTTCTAAATGTGTAGACCACTACGTTAGCAGTGATGTGTTGTTTAAAGGCGAATAATGAGGTTTATTCCTATATGATTTACAATGCTTTATTTTTTAAACTACAGCTTACAGAAACGTCCAATTTAAATGATTCAAACACTAAAATGTTAAGGAAAGGTTTGCGTAGAGGGCTTCAAGTTTTGATTTTTAAAAATTGTTTATAAATGGGTGAAAATTGCTTTGAATATGATAAAAGTGTATTTATAGACAATTTTTCAATGAAAATTGTTGATCGTTGAAACGTACGATTAAATTTATTTTAAAACTTAACCGCTTCAGAGACAGGCTACTGGAGGGCTGTAAGAAGCGTTTTGTAAAAAACATGTTTAAATCGCTTTAAAAATTCGTTTTTAAGATAAAAATAATAAAACGACTAATATAGCAGTTATGTCAAGTGTATTTTAAAACTGAAAAAAATACGCATACACATACAATATACAGGGTGTCTCAGAGATCACTCCCCAGGCTTGTATTTCCGTTATTTATTTTCATGTTTTTATTATTTTTTTAATTTTCGTGAATGAGACTAAATTCTGTATAAGATAAGCAAATACAATTTTCAAACTCTGCACTCGTGTAATGGTAGCGATATTCAACTTTTTTTTCAAATAGCATAATATATATTTTTAATATTTCGTATGGTACCATTTATTCTCTTTACAAACATATAAAAAAGATGGGTCTTACATAAGAATTTTTTTAAAATACGATTAATAGTTGAGGCTGAGTTTGCGATGCAAATAACTGATTTTGTCATTTTATCATGATGGTAATGTGATTATTATTATTTTTGTGATTATGTTATAATAGAAAATTGTATTTACTTATCTTATCTCATTTACAAATATAAAAAAATAACAAAAATACACGCCTGGGGGAGCAATCTCTGGGACACCCTGTATATTATGATAAACGGAACACTTACGCTTCTAGATAGCAATGACAAAAATCAGTTATTTCCATGCCAAACCTACCTTCAACTATTAATCGTATTTTCTAACAAAGAATTCTATGTAGGACCCATATTTTTATATGGTT
The DNA here is from genome assembly GCA_030710515.1 of Abscondita cerata. Taxonomy (NCBI): domain Eukaryota; kingdom Metazoa; phylum Arthropoda; class Insecta; order Coleoptera; family Lampyridae; genus Abscondita; species Abscondita cerata. Next base: position 26,739 of record JALBCR010003208.1, read on the forward strand.
GTAAAGAAAATAAAGGTACTATCCAAAAATATAAAAAAAAGTATATTATATTTATTTGAAAAAAAATGTTGAATATCGATACTATTATACAAGTGCAGAACACACCCTGTATACTTATAAAGTCTTAGTTTGAAAAACTAAAAAAAATACAGTTAACTGTTGGCATTTTTCTTAGTTTATACAATTCACACGTATCTATATTATACACGAGATGTCACAAGACATACATTTTACTTAAAAATTACATGATAAGTTCAAAATCTCAAAAAATGTGAATTTTTTACATTGTGGGTTGCAAACTGTTAGGCGTTTGTAAAAATTAAAACATACTATAATCAGATACTGGTCACGTACAAAAAGATAAGAATATAGTAGATGTTTGTGTTGAAGCAATAGCGCACTTCAGTTAAAAATTTAAAAAGGACAAAATAGTCTACCCTAGTTCTTTCTCTCTTCATCAAAGCAGCCAACATACTTATGGGTATTTAGTAAAATTACCAACACATTGACTAAAAAGACTGTTTTAGGAAACGGATAAATAACGAGAAGAGCAACAATAATGAATAAATAACACGAATAAAACGATCCAACCAAACATTAACAATCAACCAGCAATCAACAATTTGTAATTGGTAACACTGCAGCAAACTGCTAGGGATTTCTTGTACTAAATTTAGGGTATTTTCAATGTTTCTAAAAGCATGTTTCCTTACTGGTAAAAAAGAAAGCATTAGGGTAGACTCTTTTGTCCTTTTTAAATTTTTAACTGAAGTGCGCTATTTGATTCAAGCTGATTCAGGCTATACATGTACTGTAAAAAAAATTCCCACATAAAAGATCTCAGAACACAAAATGTTGAGTTCTAAAATGTTATGTTATGAGTAAAATAAATGAAATACAGGAACACCAAATGAAAATTATGTAATTATTACAATTGTCTCAAATCTTTAATTTTTCTTCCTCCTAGGTTTTTGGGAATTTACAATTTCGGGTAATAAACACATAAAAGAAATCATGCAGTGTCTACAACGGGTTGTACCAGAATTACATCCAATGAGACTTCGAACAGAGGCAACATTACAATTAATTTTAAGACAGTCTTTCCATTAGAATTGCTCAAACCATTTTTTTATAAATCCATTCATTTGCCGACTTAGCTTCTTGTATCTGGTAAGGCGCACCACTATGCTTAGATTTTTTGTAGAATGCTTCTTAATTCGTTTTACGGGTATCTTTTTCCTGCAGTTTGGGTCGAAATCATTTAATTTCAAGATGTCCAAACAAAATTTCTTTTCAATTTTACAATCATCAAATAACTAATAAATTAAATTTGTTGAATGTATGTTTCCCAAAAACAATTTTGAATTCCTAATCATTTAATATTTTTACTTGAATACAAAAATGAATTTGCGATATCGCCGGGTATAATTCCAAAATTTCTTTAACTGAAGTTATTATAATCTTGTTCAAATCTTCTAAATATGTGTTTCGGATGTTGAACAGAGGAACATTTTGAAAAGATCTGTCAAAGATGGAAGAATATACTGATTTAGAACATTGAGCTTTCGATCTGAATGTAACATTGCAGATTTGCTTAATATATCTAGATAAACATTCAACTTCTTAATTAAACTAATTTTATCAAATAGTAAACAATCAGAAAGCGTATTTCAAGATATTTGATTTTCTCATCAGCAGAAACTAAAAAGATAATACAACCATCTAAATTCTAAATCGAACAGACTAGAACTAGGACTCCTCAATAATCCAGAAACAAAGAAAACAGCTACCCAAGAGATAAACAAAATACATAAAATTACCAAGACATCCATACGAAACAAAAGTGTTAATGAAACCTGGTCGTATATTAAAACTTCACTTCTTGATAAAACAAGAACTTTATTAAAAAATAACAAGAAAACTAAAACTTTAAACCTTATAGATCAGCGAAGAAGGCATAAAAATAGAGACAAAGAAAAGTACCTAGAGATTAATCGGATAATAAAAAGAGAAATCAAAAGGCTAATCGCTGTAGAGAAATAGAGTTACTGCAAAGCAAACACGATTACTTAAACCTTCATAAAAACTTAAAATTATCTCAGGAACTCAAAATCTAGAGCAACGAGTGTGCTAAAGGACTCGAATGGGAAGAATTCAACAGATGCTAATGAACACTGCAAAGAATGGAAAAGCCACATCTCAAATTTGTTTGAAGACGTAAACCGCAAAAGCGAAGAACATCCCCTCTCTGATGACGAGTTGAAAAGAGGCCCCTGCCATATTGAAAGTAGAAGTTGAAGCAGCTATACGACAGACTAAAAATAACAAGGCCCTTGGATCAGACCAGATTCCAACCAAACTACTAAAGTTACTTGATGACGATAGCATCACTGTGATAATATCATTCTTTAATCAAATTTATAACAGTGGTCAAATACCAGAAGACTGGTTAGAATCTTTTATAATAACACTGCCAAAGAAAACAATACCTAATAAATGTAGTGACTTCAGACTCATAAGTTGATGAGTCATATTCTTAAATAACGAGTCTACAAGCCATAAAAAGTAATTTCGTCAATATACTTAGTATACTTAGTACTTAAAAAAAGCTCTTAAATGTTTTTTTTAAATAGATACATGTTATACCAGTTGTACTTAGAATTGAAATTAAATATTCTTTGGCAATGTATTATTTTTTTTTTTGAAAATTTTGGTTTGATCACACTTTGGTAGCCTATTAATTGTTTCATCCTGTATTATAAAAACATAAAACCGTAAATCTTTGCATTTATCATAAATTTCTGGGTGAACAAAATGCTTTTTCAGGCAATAAAAGTTATTTGCATTATTTCAAGTATTAAAAATAAAACTGGATTATGATGTTGTAATCTAATTTTTAACCATCATAAATTACTTGAACAGTACTATTTGTATATGAATTGAACCTATTTCCAATAGAATTATTGGTAGGTAGTAAAAGTTTCATGTAACTCGCCGTCGCTCTGAATTCAACTGACATACTTTGCTGTTTTGACATTTATTACAATTCTAGGTGTGATAGTAGCTATTAACAATGAAATTTTTTGATAGTAAAAAGTAATAATAAGCAACAAATATTTTTTGTCAACGTAAGAAACAATATAAAATATGACTTTATGTAATTTGTTAAAATTCAAATTTTCATAGGGCCGGTATTTTAATCTTATCCGTTATAGAAAATGGTGTGAATTAATTATTTATATCTATCTAGTAGCATTTATTCCGATCGTTCATCCAATTCTGATTTTTCAAAACCATAATAGGTAATTTATAAAAAACCATTAAAAATTAACTAGTGTAATATGTTTTGTGACTACTGACTACAGCCAGTTAATTTAGGTTAAAATTAAATTTAAGTTGAAAAAGTTCAAATGGTTACCGCAATTATCATTTAAACGCTTTTTAATATACAGGGTTAGTGTCACGATGATGGTTCGTTAGACGTTTACGGAAGAATTAGACTAAGAATTTATCTGAAAATTTAGGTTACTTGCACAGCTGGCCCTGATCTATCGATTTAAAATATTTTCAACGTCGCAACGTTGCCGCGCACATAGAAATGTGGCAACAACTTTGGAAATATTTCAAATGAGACACTCTGTATATTATTATATTTCCAGATTTTACATTGAATTTGTGACGGATTTTTATGGAGGTAGGTACTATGTACCAAAAATTGATAGCTTTCGAGTTATTCAATTTTTCTGAAAAAAAATGACAGATGAGACGGCATTTTAAAAACCATATCTTGCCATTTGTCAGCTTAGGGTAATGAAAATTCATATAACTTATCACTAAATATTCTTTTGCCAGAAAGTTTGATCATATTTAATTCTCCCCGTGCTGAGGTGCTTATGAAACTCACTCGATCTTCCTCAAACCAAAGTCAGTATAAGTTAATTTTAAATGGAACACCTGTATTTGTTGACTTATCTGAAGTCTGAAGTTCTTCAGGTCAATACCACCATCGACCATATTAAAAGCCACTCATGATGGTATGTTGAAAAGAATTCATAAATGTTTGGAGGTGAATGGCAGTGTGTTCAAACATATATTACAATATGTAAATTAATTTTATTTCAACTACAATTTGTTTTGTTTTGATCTGTTTTTATGACAACCATGCACCACTATCCGTTCCCGAATTTCAAAATAGAACTTAGAAACCACGAAAAACGCGTTACATGAAGCAAATGAAAAATACAGGGTGCCCTCTCCACATGAACAAAATGATCTACCTGTATGTTTCAAAACTCATAAAGGTGTGAATAACTTGAAAAATAATGCACTTGGGTATAAGGAACCCTATTATTATATGAAAGTTAATTACTCCAGCTTTCAGATGAGTCAACAAACTACGGGGTGTTCCATTTAAAATTAGTGACTTATACTGACTTGACTTTGATAGAAGATCGAGTGACTTTCATGAACACCCTGTACGAGGAGAATGAAATCTGATCAAACTTTCTGCATAAAAGAATATTTAGATGATCAATTATACGAATTTTCATTACCCTAGGCTGACAAATATAATTTTTTTTCAGAAAATTGAATAACTCGGAAATTGATCAATTTTGGTACATAGTACCTCCATAAAAACTGTCACAAATCCAATGTAGAATCTGAAAATATAATAATATACAGAGTGTCTCATTTAAAATATCAAAGTTGTTGCTACATTTCCATATAAGCGGCAACGTTGCAACGTTGAAAATATTTTAAATCGATAGATCAGGGTCAGGAAAAATTCTATGTCTAATTTTTCAAACGTCTAACGAACCATCATCGTGCCACACCCTGTACAAATGGTAAACTTAAAATACAACTTCTGAATAACAGTAAAACCGACAGAATGTATTTGGTTTGTTATTATAAACAAAATAAGCAATACGAAACCTCTATCCCATGCTAATTTTTTATGTTTATATGAACATTCGCGTCATTTTTTATCGTACAACACATCCAGGAATTTACTACATATGGGTTTATCTTTACATTAAAATTTTTGTGCTCTCCCTACGAGTTTTTTGGGCGTCTTCACATTACCACCTTAATTAGGGGACTTCATTTTTCTATTTGTGTATACATATCGTTTTCAGAGACGTATCTTTGGTTGCCTATGTCTAACATTTTCTACAAAGTAAAAATTTGGAGTTATCAATAATCAGTTTTAGTTTGGAGATAAGAATCAATGATCAATGTTAACATACAAAATTATTTTCCAAATTGAACACGACCGTGTACTTGATGCTAAGTCAAACACGTTTTGTAATTTTTTTCATGCTCGATGCATTTTTCAGTTTTTATTTACAACAACAAATATTTCAGTTCAATACGGCAAAACTTGCTTTTGTCAATTAAGCGAAAATTAAACGATTAAATGCGTTTTGCAAATTTCTTGAATTTGTAGTAGATCATCTTAACAATACCTCTGGACTCAGAACTTGGTCAAGTAGTATTTTTCAATAAGATCCAAATTCACTAAACCGATTGGAAAAACTTTAACATGCAAGGTTGTTTGTTTATCTCAGCTGAAATTTATCATGATACCACAACATAATAAACACAGCATTGCATCTCTAGTGAAGTTACTAATTCAAAAGTATGACTTGCCGTTTTATTCGAACATAACTTTAAATTAGTTAAATTTTTTTTTCAACATAAACTAAACAAAATGTAGATAAACCTAAATTTACCTTTATTAAGTCAGTAATTTCATTTGTTTTCAATAAGGGCCAGTTGTATAAAAAGCCGGTTTAAAATTGCCAAGATTAACCACAGCAACGATTGTGTTCAACCTACGGTTAACTTGAAGTGAGTTTTATACAACTGGTGCTAAACCTCGAAGTTGTCTACCTTGAACTTTCTTTTCTTTGTTTCAAGTTTCTAGCTCTGATGAAGTCTTCCTTACTATTACGATAGGTGGCGGAACGTTGGCAACTACGGTTACTTTTTCGACTACGGTCCAATCTCGGAAGATGTTTTTGTTTCAAGGTAACGGCTATAAGTAGTTTAGTAGAATAAGATACATTGTTGTGTGTGTATTAGGCTATACACATGGTATTCTATAATGTGGTTGTTTTATCGGTGATGATGCAGTGATTATTCAATTTCGACTAAATGTATACCTTTTGTTTAAATCCTCAATCACACAAATAGAATTGCCTTGCTCCGGCTCTGTGCACAAAAAATCTGAAGATTATTCTACAAGTCTGGAACAATGCCGTAAGTATAAAAAATGTTCACGCAAAATCAACATATACTCTAAACATTGAATTAAAGCAAAATATTCATTCTAGTAACGAAAAGTTCAATCCAATTAACAGAATGATTAAAAATTATGCATTAGTACATTAATGAACGATTAATGATTAACTTCATATAAAGTACCAACATATTAAAGAATGTGTTCATTATGTTAATAATGTGTTCAATAATATGCGATGAACGCTGTTCATTAAAATAATAAAATATATTCATTGAAATGATGAATGTTGTCTATTGGCATAATGAATTCGATTCATTGATATAATGAACGAAGTACATTGAAATACACTGAAAAAATACTGTTTATAATATCAATGAAGGGCGATCATTTACTGTTTTCCATTAACATAAAGAATTTTTTCATTGATATAAGGAATTATTTTCGTATGCTTATGACCAGTTTTATTAATACTGTGAAAGTGATTTCATTGGGATAAGAAAATATGTTCATTGTTGTAATGAAAAGTTTATTAATCCAATGAACAGAATCATTAAAAATTGTAAGTACATTACAATAGTGAATGATTAATCATTGACATCATATAAAGTTTCATCATATTAATGAATGCTTTATTAATACAGTGAATTTTGTTTCGATGAAAATTAATTATTATTATTATTAGCATTAGGTATTCCTTTTTACTCTTAGAAAAGTGAGATATACATTGTATTGATGAACGATAATAATAAATAATTAACTACATGTACGTGCTTTTATTGTCTGTTTTAAAAAGGCGATTATAGCACGGCGTGTTTTAAAAAGCCATTAAAACACTAGTGCGATAAGAACTGATTATGCACGCGCGGAATGTTTTAACCGCGGATTATGATTCACGTATAATAAAATGATTTTTTCTACAAACGTCAAAAATGACAAGATTCGCACATTGACAACAATATGGGAAGTGGCCCTTTATTCATTTTCCTTCGTTACCGTGCACGAAGTAGTGTGCGAAATACTTACTTCGCACACTGCATGTAAACTATATGGGATTTTTATATTTTAACCCTTATGTTCCTGAATCAAGCAAAAATCCAAGAAATCATTTATTTATTAATGTATAACAATAATTAAGGCTTTCAAATTGTGAGAAAATGTTACACTACCTAATTTTATTTATTATTTACAATGTTAACATTAATGGTGCAGCCAGTGCACGAACCAATATTTATTCCTAAACCAGATAACTTAGATTCAGCTTGTGATATCGTAGTTTTGGTAGTTGGAAGACTATCCATTTTGACTTGCAAACAACTGCCGTAGAGGTGAGCACTTGATCCTGAAATTTCACAGTCTAAAATTTTATTTGATATATGAATTTTATTGTTGATAGAATCTTCCACGTATCCCTCGGCCACAGTCGAAGATTTCTAACCTCCATGTAGCTTCAAAAACATATATCGGCCCCGTATTAGCAAGGAGTGTGGCTAATGTTCTCCGAAAACAATGGCTAGTGTGGGCATCAGGATTTGATAATTTTAGGTGTTTTGCTATTAAGCTAGGCATTTTTCCAATACTATTTATTCCAAAAACTTGGTTAAAACATCTCTTATTTTGATACTTCAAATACAATCGGCCACTGGTAGCATAACTTGGACGAAAACCCGCATATTTTCGGTAAATGTCAGTATAATCTAAATATTATTATTAAAACGACCTAAAAGGAAATCAGTAATTTAAAAAACACAACAATCATCAAAAATCTACCTTAACCAACAAATAGGTTTCATCATCTGCCTCTCTTATGAATTGATCAACTTCCTCTCGAGTCAATACCTTAGACTTCTTCGGATGATTTCCAACTGACAATTTTTTCAAATATGGAACCAACTTGGTAAATTTCTTAAAATTCACGTTTTCTTTAACATTGAGTGTTGCTTTCAACATAGAATATATTGTCCATAACGGAAGACTTCAGCTTCTTAGACTTCTCTGCAAAATATGCCAACAGCACATTTTCGGATATTTTCTGGCATTATTTGCTTCACACCACTCTTTTGCATTTTCATACTGGCGCCTCGATTTCTCCGGTAAAGATTTGAAATTACTGAATTAGCCGCATCTATCAAGTTAGGTGGGGTACTGCTTAGTTCATCGTCGCTCGAAATTTCCATTATTTTACAGTTATAAATATCACGCACGAAATTGACGCGAATAAAAAGTCACTCCAAAATAATTATCAAGAACTGTCACTTTGAAATAATTGTCAACAAATGCCATTTTTTTAATTTCCATAGTTACAGTAATTACTTAATTTGGAAAACAGTTTAAGTCAGTTCAATACTATTTTTCATATTAAGTTAAGCATATTACTTATTTTAGAACAATATTTTTGACGTTTGTAGAAAAACTTTGTTTGCATCTCATGCGCGAATGCTACTTTGGTGATCGAGAACTGATTTTTGTAAACGAGGCGCAGCCTTTTCAACTATTTTAGGTGGACACTGTCATAATTTGAGATTTTTTTCCTGATGCTTGAACGCAACTAATTTTAAATATTTTGAACCCTTAAGAGAGTGGTGTTGAACTAAAAAATGTTGTTTTTAATCATCGGCTTTAAAATTCTTGCTTCACTACCGTTTCAAAATGGCCACTCGCGCCAAAAAAAAGCCCAATTTATACAAGAACACGTTAAAAACTAAATGCTGTTCAACTTGTTAAAACAATCATGGTGCAATCGCATTAACTTTTAAATGAGCTGTCATGGTATGTATGTAACATTTCAGTCATTTGTACCACGATTGTTTTTAACAAGTTGAACAGCATTTACTATTGTTTAAATAAAATTATTTATTGCCTTTATAACCTTTGCCCCTTAAGTGAATAAACAATGAAAACACATTACGGCGGGATATATTCATTCTAGTTATAATAGTACGATCTACTGAAATCGAAGTGCCACAAGAATTATTACAAGCGATTATGAACGTGCTTACCAGCGCGTATGTTGCGAACGTCTCTGAAAATACGGGAAATCTTGTGGACCAAGGTGTTGAAGATGCTCTTCACGCAATGACCACTACATACACCGAACTCGTTGAAGTCGAACTTAATGAATTTCTGCGCCAATATCGGAAGGCCCTGTTCATTAATTTTTTTATAAAATTTGTTTTATCATGTGTATTGTATTCGCGTTGTTCGAATTTTAAAGGGAAGAGGAAATGTATGTATTATTTAAATGAGTTATACCGTGTGTCCCGGATTATCTGAGGCATTTTGTTTAATTTGAAAAGTCCGATTTATATGTCCCCAAAGTGTTTTAGGATATTTCCACTATCAGAACACTTAACGATGTCTACTAGAAAACGTTTTGCGTAATAATTTGTAAAATTTAACCAAACATATTAAAAATATATTTGAATATTTTATTAAAATGTAAGGGATCTAGAAAAAAAATTAATATCTCATGATAAGAAATAATTACAACATATTTACTCTTAGGTTTTAAGAATAGACTGTTTGGCTAGTATATTTATTGATTGACTAATAAATATCTCGTTACAGGGTGTTTATAATTTATAGTTCAATTAGTAGAACATTCTCGCTGTAATAATTGACTTATTAGAACACCTTGTATTAATGAGCCTATCGTATAGCTTATTTAATTGACTTTCAACTTTTATAAGGGTTTCCGCTACTTAAATCTTGCAGTTTTCCACTTATTTTGGTATTTTTGTAATTTCGCTGTTCCTATATCACTTAAATATCCTAGAGTGCGATCAAAACATTAAGACACCAACGCAGAAACGTATTTTTTAACTAGATAAAGATGCAGTAATTATTGGAAAATGACACAGATATTACTACTGCGCGACCTAAAACATAAGTTTCTAGCTGATTCTTTTATTTATAACGTCCTTGTTTTTTTGCGATGTACCAAAGGCCAATAGACGGTAACTAATAGTTTTAAGGCTAGTTTTACAACGGTAATTAGACCTAAACCGTTGATCATTAAGTCACCTAAATCAGGCTATTATCTGTCGCTAGGGGTCATTGGATTTTTACCCAAGGTAAAAAATCCGACAAAAAAATCAATGGAATTAAAAAATCACACCATATGCTGTGCGTATTACTTTAAAATTATATGCAAATTCAAAATATTGATGACCTGAATTAAACAATCCATATAAACTAAAAATATTTCTAAAATGAATGCACGGATGAGAATAATTAGGTTTCTTCACACTCCACTTTCGCTTCAGCATCGCTCTCGTCTTCGCTTTCTTTATCATCTGCTGCAATCCCACCTTCCCCATCAGAAACGCCATCATCTCCATCAACAATATCATCTGCAGAGTCTGCCCTACCATTCTCAGAAATAGCTCCATTCTCAGCTTCATCCGCTGAGTCCTATTCGAGATCGTCACTTACAAGAGTTAAAGTGATCTCCTCCAGTTCATTCAGCGTCATCAATGGGAATCCTTCGTAATTACGGTCGCAAGATTTTTTCCACGGGCTTGTCTTTCGGAGAATTGGCAAACTGCATTTTTGAGTGTGTTTGTCAGAGAGGACTTCTTAGAAACTTCCTCGATTATCTTCTGAGAATTTGTCGATTCGGTATAATTTGGAGGACGGTACTTATTGATGAGGGCACATCTATATCCAGTAGAGACGAAGTTTGTCATTACAATTGCGATTGTAACAATGATGAGGGATATTCATATCAAAGAATTTGAAAAGTCCCTTCAGTCTTCCATTCAAAGCTTCCACCCTCCATCGAGTTAGGTAAGTACTCAAAATTCATTGGCCTCTTTAGCAGTGAACTGGTTTTGTTTTTTGTTAAAAGCACTGGCGTCTTTACTACAAAGCTCTTACTTTCCAAAAATTGCTTAACATCTCTGAACCCTCGGTTCACTGCAGAAGAAAATTATTTTAAATATGATTCCTTTAAAACGATGTAAAGCCGTTGTTAAGTCAAGTATATAACACGTACCAATTAGCACATCTCCTGGTTTTAGAAGCGTGGAAATACCCGAAGGATCATCAAACATATGACGAAGCATCTTGGCATCATTATGTCTAGCATCAGAACAATATAGCTCAGTGGCTGCGATGATTCTTCCAGATGGAGCAATCACCATCATCGGCTTTACCAAATTCTACCTTTTGCGAAGCAAAACGTTTTCCGCTGCAATTCATTATCTTCACTCTTCTCCACATACAGGTATGTAGCTGTAAACAAGAAACAGTTTCTAAATAAGCCAACAATAAGTTACAGTCAATAAGTTGTTTCCTACTATCCAGAAAGAGAATAGGTTGCCTACAGGGACTTGGTAAAGTTGCCGTATATAAGCTGAGTCATGTTCTGCAATCAGTTTTTACGGAAATGGAATCGTATCCAACGTTCTGCGATACAAACTCTTTTAATAGCTCAGCCACTCGCCACATGCTGGTGCTCACTTTTGTTGAGGCATGCCAAACAAGAATCTTAGAAGCTTTTGAGAAATCCCGAGTCAGAGCTTTATCAAAAGTAATGCTAGGGCATCTTGAGGAGATTGATGACAGCTGTCTCGCAAGTGAGGACGAATATTTCCTAACAGGTGTTTAAACTCCTGATTTTGAATCCCAAACAGCAACTTAAAATCTTTGTCAGCTAGCTGATCAGATTTTATGCTAATTTGGGGTTGGTTGGCTTTATTGGTTAAGAGAAGAATAAAGCTTGAAAGCTCCTTCTTAGTAAACCAAGCCCCAACGGTTGCTTTTGCTTGATAAGAGATCTGGATTCGTTGTCGAGGATCCTCTGGTTGATCAGGTGACTATTGCAACATCTAGTAGCTGGCGGAATCAAACTTCTTCCGATAGCCACATGTCAGTTCTAGCAGACTTCTTCATTACTGTTGGGGGTTTGTTGATTTGCATATCCAGCAACATGCTTCAGTAGATGTGATAGATAATAGATCTAGCTTAATCTTTTGCTTCTCGACGATGTCGTTGCGATTGATTTGCGACGTTGACTCTGACTTCCAATTGACAGAGACTGGCTTTCTGAAGCTGCGGAGTAATGAGTCTCAACGCAGTCACGAGCGGATCTCTCTGAATTTTCTAAGCGTACCTGACAAAACCATTTAATTAATTACGTAAAAGTTTAATAATTTTTGAGTTGGTTAATTAAAATACCTCTTTCTCATTTAAGAGTTCAAATTGTTGGCTTGGTACTGCCGGAGCTACTTCAATCTAGGTTTCTGCTCATTTGCCTAAATCTATTATAGTCTTATATTATCAAGTTTAGTTTAACCTCACTTTTCTTAACACATTTTTTACATAACAGGTTTACTTACACCAGTTTCTTTGAATCTCACTTTTCCCAATACATTTTTTTTACATAACAGGCTTAGTTTACACCAGTTTCATTAAATCTCATTTATCCCAATACATTTTTTACGTAACAGGTTTAGTTTACGTTAGTTTCATTCAATCTCACTTGTCCCAATACATTTCAAATGAAATGTTATATTAATATGTACATACCGTTCGAAGTTCATTTCGGATACCCCAGTAAGTCCAACTCGAGTCTCTTCGGAAACTGTAGTACTTGAAAGACTTTTTCCTGGGACGCGGAGACTGAACTGAGGAAGACGAGGAAGACACCTGGTTCGAAGCTTGCACTATTTCTTTCTGATTGATCAGCAAATTACTCTTTCCTTTAACACGAGTGACATCAACAACACGAGATCGTTGAGCACGAGAATCTCCAGCACCTATAGGTACTTGCTCACCATCATGTTGACATCTATCATTCTCTTCACATCCATCATCTTGTTGACATCCACCATTTTCTTCACATACACCATCCTCTTGACTTTAAGTCTGTGTATGTTGAATACTTATATGAAATCTCAACATTCGTGTTTGCCCAAGTTAGAAAAGAGGCTTATTCAAGGAAAGGATGCATTATTAATGGAAGAAGATCCGGAAATCAAGATATGCTCACAACATACAAGCAATTTTGTAATTTCTACAAACCCTTCGTCTGTACATTTTGGGTGGAAATAAATAAAGCGATTGAAGTAAGTTGTAGTCTGCAATGACGAGTCTGAATACTTTTACAGTTAGGTATCTTGAAAACTGTTTCTGAACCGTTCGAAACTAAACAAGAAGAAGCCAATATATAGTAGGGTTGATAATGAGAGTGATTCTGTACGTCATCGTCTGGAGTTACATCGTATGAGAAAGTAATCAAGGAGAAATCAGTATTTAAAAATTTCCACTGGAAATACGTCATTATTGATTAGGCGCACAGAACCAAAAACGAGAAGTCGAAGTTGTCCGAGTATGTTCAAGAATTTAAATCGTGAAATAGACTGTCGATTGCAGGAACACTTCTTCAGAACAATTTGCACGCATTGTGGGCTTTTTTCAATTTCCTTTTACTGGAACTCTTTAACTCTTCGGAAGAATGTGAGCAGGTGGTCTCGGAATTAATTTGGCAACGGCAAACTGGATTATGACTGGAATCCCCAAATAGATCTCCAAGCTATAGACAGAGCTTATCGTATATGTCAAATGAAGCAAGTTAGAGTGTTCAGATTTATTACGGAAAGCACCGTGGAGGAAAAGATTGTGGAAAGAGCGGAAATTAAGTTGAGACTGGACAAACTCGTCATTCAACAAGGTCGATTGGTGGACAACAAAGCTAACCAGTTAATAAGGATGATATGTTGAACATGATTCGGTTCGTAGCAAATCAAGTGTTTGCTACAAAAGATAGTGATATTACGGGTGAAGACATGAATAAAATCCTGAAAAAGAGTGAGAACCAAACGGAAGAGCTAAACCAGAAGTTGGCGGGTCTTGGAAAATCTTCTTTGAGAAACTTTACATTAGACACGTCCACTGAGTCTGTGTACAAGTTTGAGGGAGAGGATTACGAGAAAAGAAGAAAACCTTTGTTGGTCACTGGATCGAACCTCCAAGCGAGAGAGGAAGGCGAACTATGCGATTGATGCGTATTTCCGTGAAGCACTAAGAGTTTCAGAACCAAAAGCTGCGAAGGCACCGAGATCAGCTACGTTTGAGGAGCAGAAACAATCTATAAATCATGCTATTTGACGCAATTAACCTAGTTTTGCAAAGAGTGAATGAAGCTTGTGATGTATTCAAAAAACTAATTCTTCACGTATTTCAAGTGATAATTTAAACCTAACCATGATATTGTATAAACTAAAAAAATTGTGACTTACCTGCTTTTGAAGAAACTCCGTCCAGATAAATGACTCTTTGCGCCTAAAAATTCTTTAATTCTTTACACACAAATCACTTTTTCTATTAATTAAACATTAATAATAAAAATAATCATGAGAATCGCTTCCACCAACACTCATCATCAGCCGACATCATTTCATTTTTATAAAATGAAATAGAAGTCATATTTGAATTTCAAAACTCAAATATTGGCGCTTCCCGCAAACCAATTTCGAAGTGTATAAAAATGCACATGCATTTAATGCGCTTTGATAAAAAAAATGCATACATACGTGTGCGTTTTAACGGTTTTTAACCGTTAATTAAGCACATTGGGCCATAAAGGTCCACAAAAATTTTACTAGAATCGGAAAGATCGATTCTTTCTTCATAAGTTAATATGGTCAAAAATGTTGACCTTTTTGGCTCAATGGGCTAGCCAGCTTTGCCAAGTTATTGTCTATTGTCCTTTGTTTATTAGTTGAAACATTTTCTTAATGACGGGGCCGCGGTTAAAATTTCAAAACTGGAGCATTTTATATACAATAAAAAATATTACCTTTATACAAACTTTGCACGGTGAATTTTTTCAGCGAAGGCAGTATGTAGTGAAAATCGTCATATTCAATAGATAATTGTTCATTGATTATGAATCCGAACATCAAGACAATGAAATCTATTCATTAAAATAATGAATTAGGTTGAATGACATAATGAACGCTGTTCGTTAAGATAATGAACGCTGTAGTTTGAGGCAATGAACGTTGTTCATTGATATAATAATTTCGGTACATCAAAATAATGAATGCTATTCATTGATGTAATGACCACTGTACATTGAAATATGAATGGTGTTCATTGACATAATGAATGCTGTTTAATGAAATCGTCAACCAGTTCCTAGATATAATAAAGTTTGTTCATTAATTTAATGAAATTAGATTCATAAATGAAATAAACGCTTGTTCATGATATTAATTAATACGTTCATCGATTCAAAATTAAGAATTTATTTCATTGATTCAATGTAGTTTTTCATTATATTTATGTACGTTTTGTAAAGGTAAAATCACTTCACTCCGTAACCAACTATGGACCAGATACTAAAGGAAGAGACGCTCAACTGCTAAAAAACTTGGTAACAAAAGTAAAAAGTTCTGTGAACTGAGGTCCTGAGGACAAAGTTTCAAACAGTTCTAATAGTAATTATAGTAGTCGAAAGCGACCTGCCCCGTAATTAAAAGTGTATTTGACTTCACTGGTGTGCTATTGCAGCACTTATCGTCAGTATTTTTTAAACAATCTTGTGGTTTTCATTTTAATTTGTATACCAACTCTAGAACTTATTGAGGGATATCATACGAAACATTCAGTTTTATCGAATAAACTAGCCAGAACTATGTAATCTTAAAGTTAGGTCTGTATTTCTCAGCATCCCATTTTTTAATTGCTGTTTACTTACGTTAGTCTTATCGCCGAAACTCTTTTTATAAACATAAAATAACTTTACACTGAACGTACAAAAGCAAGCCAAAACTGTACAAAACTTCCCCAAAAATCAAAGTGCTGAATTAAATCTATGATCGCATATCACAATCATTTTTTCATCAAAGCTGAGATAATTTTTTAATTTAATAAATGTTTCTCTTTCATTTTATTAGAGTTTCAACTTGAAAAGATGATGATATCATACAATTTTCTTACCGAGAATGGGATAAATGCCAACTTAACAAAAGTTGCCAATTTGGAATGACATTGACAACCCTCCTGCTAAAAGACTTAAATCTCAAAGTCCTATTTGGTTGCAAGGCTGTTTAAGTACGGCTTTTCTAAAGTTGAAGAGTGGAAAAAATTATGGTCTGGAGTTGATGTTTTCAATAAACATCTTATTGATGATCCAACAATTGAAGTCCCGGGCTTTGATAAAAAAAAATTTGGTCAAAAGTAAATCGCATAAGAACAGGCCATTCAAAATGCAACTCTATGTTGTTCAAATGGGGTGCGATTTCTAATCCAAATTGTGACTGTGGAAACGAACCAGAGACCGTTACACATATTGTAGAGGATTGTCAATTAACGAAGTTTAAAGGAGGGTTTCAAACATTCATAATTTAACGGATGAAGCAATATTATGGCTTACGAATCTGAAGGACTTCTGAAGTTTAGCAATATTTTGTATTCTTGTCTTGATTATCTTATTTTCCATTATTTTGTTTTGCTATTTCTTTAACCTACTATTTTTTTGTCATTGTCGTGACTGGCGCTTGGACCGGTCCATTATAGTGTCGTCATGCAATGGCTGTGCTGTTATATTTATGTTCTTATTTACCTTCTATAATGTTTACACACTTAATTAATATTATTACATGTGAATACTAGGGTGGGTAAGGGTTGGCATGTTTAGGTTTTAGTGGTTTTCCTAAACTTTGATGTAAATGCTTTGCCAAGACGAACCAATCATCTATTGCACACGGTTTCGTTACCACACTATACAGGTTTATACTGATCTTCTGGGGCACCATACATAACACTTACACCACAATACAATATTTGTATAATGTACCATACGAATAAATAAACCGACTACTACTCGTGTATTGATTGAATCAAAATATCTAAATGAAATAAATTTAATTTTTTTAAGTTTATAAAGCCGACTATTACATAAAGTGAAATGGTACAACAGGAAACTATCGAAGAGAAAGTTACTAAAACTTTAACAAATATAAATCTTTTCTTTTTTCAAAAATGTGAAAGAAAATATAAATCAGATTAGAGTTGTGTAACATTATAATATGTAAAATGAAATCAGTACTACGATGATTTTTTATCAATAACATTTAATAAAATTAACAAAATTAATTTAACAAAAAGTATGATAAACATTTTATAAATTAACAACGACCTATCCATTAGTAAAAAGCAATTTGCTGGACCGCGACAGAATCTATATGACTCATCTATTTTCTCTAGTGGTTTACCAATAGTTTCTAGAATATGTATATTTCTTCTTCTCGTCTTCTTCTCACTTTGTTTGTCATGACTCATGATGTTTATAAAAAAAGTTTTATCCATTCTTGCAACCTATTTAAATATATAATAAACGGAACATTTTTAAAACAACTTTTTATTAATGATTCAAATAAATTAAATGTTTACATTTCTAAATACGAACATCTTTAAACACAACTAATAAAAAACTATTTAATAAGGCCTTCTGAACACACCGGTGAACTAAAATAGATTGTTCGGTTTTATCAAATATGAGATAAATAAAAGGATAATTACATTGGAATAAGGCTGGTTCCAATGGACGACTAGATCGGAACGTAAAAAGAACAGTTGCAGCAGCCGCTTTGGTACCTTGTTCGGTGACTTCGATTTTGCTTTGTGCAATGCCCTTCCAAGAGATAAATGATCGGTTTCTGTAAGCGTTGAAAAGTTGGCTGTTGGTTGAAATAAAATCGCCAACACCAAATTTTTCAAGAACCTATAAAACAACTTACAGCATTTCAAACTACAAATGTTAAGAACGACTGATTTAGAAAAAAGTAAAGAAACGTTTTATTTCAGCAACATAATAGATACATACTAAATAAATTATAACAAAAATGTACAATGTTAATATTTATTTTGGAGGATTTCTCAACACTCCTGTGAACAAGACTGTGTGCATTACTCGGTTATAGATCACAAATATAAAAGGTCTATTGCATGTAAATTCTACGGGTACTTCCACTTTTGAACTCAGCATTCTCCATGAAAAAATAGCAGAAGCTGCGGCTGCTCTTGTGCCTTCTTCGGATATTTCAATTTTTGCTTTGTGTATACCAGCACCGACTGATAAGTCACGCCTTCCAGTTAGTATAGAAAAATCGGCGTCTTGTCGAAATAGGTTTCCAACACCCAGTGATTCAAGAATCTAGTTTTGTGTAAGATATTAAAGGCGTGAGTGAAAATTATAGATAGAAGAAGAAATTAGTTGCAAGCATTGTGTTGTAAGTTCAGCTACTTACCGGCGTTAATTCTACGGTATGTTCTAAACTGAATTTGGGAAGAGACAGTTTGACTTGACGTGGTAACATCGAGTCGTTGACTACGCTTCGGAATGTGTCTACGGTAAGACGTTTAAGAACTGTTTCTATTCCGTCTTCTTTTGCGAATGGTGGTAACAAAATATACATGCTGATGTCGTCACCTTCATAAGGCATTTCTAAAATATGTGCCATCAAAGTGTCAGACACATCATAATTAAATGAAGCTTCAATGTGCATCATATCGACTATTATTTGTTTTGATGGCGAGATGAAAAATACTTCTGGTGTTGTTTCTTTAGGATCGAACTTACTTTCCCATTGACCTTTAAAATACGCGGCATTAACCAACACCAAGTTGGTCGAAGGGTCGATTGACCCAATTGGAAGTAAATCCTTGATCATTGAGTGAGTGTGAGTTTCAACCCAATTATTTATGTCGGTTCTCGCTACTTCCGGATTTGTTCTAAAATCTTTTTTAAGCAACTCTTCGCCAAAGATGTAAGTGATGCAATCTCGCAGATTTATTTGATCCGCTACGTATATGCGATTTGCGCTCGTGAATTCGTATGAACTATTTTTTGCTCTAATAGTAGTAGCCAACTTATCTAATTTATAAGCGCTGAATACGTCGGCCTTGTCCTAAAAAATTAAAAATTAATCGAACGAGAACGTTAGTATTCTGATGACAGATATGAGTATGCGGATCATCTCTGAATATATAAACTAACCAGAAAATTCGTTATAGCAACTCAGTTACAATCCCGACAAATTATAAACGATTTTGTATTCCAACTATTAAAGATTGAAAAAAAAAGTATTTGTAGTCTCAATTCTCAGCAAAAACAAAACTAAAGAACGCGACTCGAATATTAAACGAGCATAACTTCAGAAAAATCTAAAAATCGGACGCGCGATGCATTTAAATAAGTTCAATTTTTTTTATAATGCATCGATATGCTTCTAATTTTTTTTCTACAGCCGGTAAAAAATGACATGTTTTTATCACTATGCGTTTGGAAATTGAAACATTGGTGGCAATATGCGCGAAGTATTTCGCGCCTTAGAGCGCAAATCACTTCGCGCACTCGATAACAGTATTTTTCAAATAAACTGAATTAAACAACACTTTCATTATAATGCAAAAAGTAAACAATTCCATGCATTTTTTTAAATTATACTTCTCACTTTTTCGGCTGTAGAAAAAAATGTTGTATGCACGTCAAGCCAGAAACTGCTTTGGTGCTCTCGAATAATTTTTTTTCTCGGCTGGCGCTCGGAAAAAACAAAACCTCATTTTCGAGCACTAAAGGTACATAGGTAAATAACTATTTTTCACACTTTATACGAGATGAATTTTTGACTTTCTCTAAATTGACGTCACTACAAGCCAATAAAATTCGTAAAAGACTAAAAACTGGAACAACTAATTCGTATAAAATGACGATCTGTTTTTCAAATTTTAAACTTTCTTTTGAACCGGATAGATGGCGACAGTTTCGCAGTTTAAATATTGCTATTTATTAAGAAACGAAATTGTGCGATGTTTATAATTCTCTAACCTAAATACATCTAGAACAATTTATATACTATCTGTTTACAATATTCTTAACTAGCGATAACCTCTGCAGTTGCTAATACGAAAAATAAAGTTATGTAATTGAGTTTAACACAATTTAGAGAAAATTTCACGAAAACAGTTATTTTTACATACCTGACTGGTATCTAATCTCAATGACTTTCTTAAGAAGTTTTCTGTTTGTCGTGATGATATAAAATAAGCCAGCAACAAAGCGTGATACGTTGAGTAAGGCGAGAAAAATATATTTCCGCTCGGATTTAATTTGTTGATGGCTTGCAATAAAGCCAGCGAAAATTCTTGTTGTCCCGAATATAATTTTAATTGTCCCGAAGGATGTGGCATTTTCATATCATTCTCCGTTAGGCATTGTTGATGCGCCTGTTTTAATAATAATGTGCAGATAAATGCGATTAAGAAGGTTATCTTCATTGTAATTATCTGTAAACGAAAAACGTAGTTATTTACTAATCACCAAGTTTTCAAAAAATATACGACACTACGTATACACAATACACATACGATTTGTTTGCAAAGCAATATAAAACTGACAGAATCTCCTGGAGAAAGCAGTAACCTAAAAACGACCACTTTCACGAATGCAGAGGAGTCAATGCCAAGTGGTGACGTTCCAAACTTTCTGGCTTTACGTCAATGATACTTTAGTGGTATCATTACCATTCATTTGTCAGTACGCTATATATTACGCGATGGAAATTCCCTTATTTTAATTCGGAATTCAGTGTATATCTAGGTGGGTACTTTGTGTAATTACCAAGGTTTGTTGTATTACATGGCGTAATTTTTTTGTGCAAAGCAGATCGCATTTTTTACATAAATCTATAAATTTCACACTCTCGTTAAAATAAACAATGGAACCGTCCCACGCGAGCGTCGAACTTATAAGTATACCTACCTGCTATACACATAGACACACCAAAAACAATCACCAAACAATGACAACCTCGAAGCACGTATTACCTTTGCATTGGTTAGTGATTAATTAATTACCTTACCAATGAATATTTACGTCGGGTTTTGTAATTAAGTCAAGGGTAGCGAACAACAGATAAATATGATAACTTTTGATATAGTTTCAAACTCAAACATTAAAAATTTTTTATTTTTGTAGGTCATATCTTTGACAGCTGGCGGAATTTTTATAATTTACCAAAAACTTAAAATTAAAACAGTAATGTTTATATTTACCTATTGTTTTAAAATGCAAAACCTCCACTAACGTTGTTTCAGTTGAACTGCGCAACTATTATGTCAGAACAGGTTTATATTAAAGGTAAGGTTGATGACGAATAGTTAAAACTGAATGAAATGTTTGGGTAAAAACTATAACATTGTTAAAACTAGATAGCTTTACGATTCTGACTGATTATAAAATAACTAGTAACCAGAATGGATTACACATAAATATTTATTGCAAACAATAAAAAAAATTATTTACAACTACAACTAATTTAAAATAACAGTGAGCGCAAGAGTAGGAATAGGAAATCTACTATTTGTTACGTCAATGCATGCTATAAAAATAGCTCAGATTGCGGAGAACTCGGATTTCCCATTTCGAAATGAACAACAATAAATAGTAAAATTTTATGATAATTTGGTATAAACGTATTCGCGATTCTACCTGAAAATAAATGAACGAGTGATGAAAAATGGAACGATAGGTATTTTCTTCAATTTCAGCGCTCTTAAAGGATGGTAGACGCAAGAGGTACGTGCTCAAAATATAAAACGTATTCTAATTTAAAGGATGTTAAAAATTTGAAAATTTTTGATAGTTGGTAAAACAACGATGCACATTGATTCCATAAAAAGAATAAATGAAAATAACGTTTCAGACAAAAATAGTTCAAACAAAAAATAGACAATATAATTTTCAACAACTTTTTTAATTAATATTGCTGGAGATATTGTTAAAACAATTAGTGTCACGTAAAAGTTACATCTCAGTGATTACTTATCTTATCGTATCACCGGCGTATCCAGAAGAACAACAGGGGGGACTAAATTAGGATTAAAATTTACTCAATTTAACCTTACTACAATTGTATCATGTTTTGGTCCTGTTACAGTAGCAAATTATTTTCGAATGGCGTCTTGAATTTTCAAAACCTATACATCTTTCTCTAAACAAACATATCTATTAGCAAGTAGCATATTTTTGCCCCTTTAGATGTTGAAAATGTGCTACTTAATGATGGGTATCTGCTACTACAAGCATCGTCCTCTGCAGTCTTGTCGAATTCCGGATTGGCAGAAAGAAAACTGTCTTTGTGTTTTAATAATCTGCTATGCAATTGATTAATGATGGAGTCCAGAAATTGATTATAAATAGTGATGCGGTAATATTCTTCTGGGTCATTTGCACCAATGTTGAATCGATGGATTTGTTTGCCAACTATTCTTGACATTTTAACTTTGACTTCGAATCCATCGCTTATATTTTTAACATTTTTGAAAAGTGCAGTGACTTCCTCTGTGTGTTTCTTCGGAATTTCTGTAGAACATCATTTATGTCGGTTGCCAATTTAATTGCTGTAACGAGATCAAGTTCTCACTTTGAAACATTCAAGCGAAAAAAACTTTGACACGACTTGCAGAGAAACTTGAAACTTTGTATTCTCAATTACACTCAGTAATTGCATCGCTGTTGAAAAGAAGTTTTATCAGGCTATTTCGAGATTTCTTGTAGAGCAGATTGTGTCGCAGTTTGCAATTCCAAAAAAAACAATTACAGATGTATGACGTTCCACCGTTGCAGCACACAAGTTCTTCAGTTGCGTCGCAGATACTTCAGACAGAGTTTTCAATTGAGTTTTGCATTACTAAAAGACGTTTCGAAGTGTTGAAAAATTTAAAACGTTGCTCAATATTTCCATGCAGTTACGAATAGAAGGCAATTCACATGCCCGATAATGAAGTTCAGACTATGAGAGGCACAGTGAACATACAATGCTGAACTATATTGGTTATGGACAACCTTTTGAGCGCCATTGAACTTGCACTCATGGCTGCAGCTCCATCTCCTATCATGTTTTTAAGGTTCAAACTGAATTTCTTGAGCGACTCTATTAACGTATTAGCAATTTCTCTTTCCAGCCATGTCCGTGATTGGTTCAAATTGTAAAAGTCTTTGCAGATTTATTTGCATTATTTACATAGCGCACACATATCGAGAATTCCTCTATGCCTGAAATATCGCTTGTTTCACCTGCTAGAACGAAGAAGAACTTTGATTCATTAACTTTAGCCACTATTTTTTTAGTATTATATTATTGCACGTGGAGAATTACTAGACTTATGTAAGTAGCATTTTTTGCAGAATTCTCGAGATGTTTTCTAGCGTTTTGTTGTTCGATTTACATCTGTATCTTAGCAGGGCTCTGAAGTTCTCATCATTCTCATCTGGGCCATCCAAACATAAGAGACCAGAATCTAGTGCCCTCTCAGCGCCAAACCTTGTCGACCGCAAAATATCACTTTTTCAATTATAGGAGCCAGGCTTGCTCGATTTTCTATTATTTTTAGATTTGTCGAGTAAAACATCAACAGCATCAATTTTGTTTAGCTTTATAGCTCTTCTTCGGCTTGTAGTACGGTTTTTTTATGATAATCAGCCGCTTGGTGATTCTCGTAGGTTTCAATGGGTTTTTTCCAGTTTTGCAATGGCTGACCTTCCACACTTCACCGCAAGAAATGCCGAATAATACGCAATATTTGCATAATGCGGCGTCATATCGTTTAGAGAACGCTAGCCAAGAATATCTTTTCAACCATGAAAACTGAAACTTCAGGTTTCATTGCTCGCTTACTGGAAATTTGTAATTCTCTTCTGGGCACGACAAGCTTTTTTTGAGAACGATGTGAAACAACGCCCTTCGAATATGCAACTACTAAAGCCAGGTTGCCAATAGCGCATACGCACTCAATTTACACTACACGCCGTATTGAGCACGAAGCGTGAGTTACTGCTGAAGAATATTTTCGCTTTCGCTTATTATCGCGCGGGTAATCGACACGATTGCATTCATATGTGGTGAGTCGATCAGGCAGGGGGGCTTTAAATCCCCAAACCCTCCCTGGATACGCCGGTGTATCGTATGGAAAATAGGTATAATATAGTTATGTAATACAAGATGTACAAGGATACGTTCTACGTTTTTTCTCAAAAAATTATTTAAACAAAATTTGTCTAAATGTAGTACCAAATGTGTTTTATTTCTGCTCTTTTCAAAGCAGCGTTCCGCAATATTTTATGTTTGAAGACAGTTTTTCTCATTCTTTTTTTGGCAGGCGCATCGTTGAAATATGTGCAAAATTTCGTATCATAACCCCTCCAAATTAGACCAAAATATAGGGGAATCCTAGAAAATCCCTGATACGGCTGGATTTTGTATACGACAAGATATTGCCATTATATACCTTTGTGTCAAAAGACCTCAACGATCCGACCCCATATTAAATTTTTTATGTGGTGCCAAAGAGAAAGACAATTAGTTTTTTTAATTTCTCGCTAATTACGGGGTTTTCGAAAAGAGAAGTGATTAGCTAATTTGTAGCTTAAACAATTTAAAAATAGATGGGTGGGTCAGTTTTGCTCTAAATCTTAACATTTTCTGGTAATATGTTAAAACAGTACACTTTATTAAAAAAATCCGACTGTTTCAATTTCGCACCTTAGGTGAGATGTTGAAAGTAATTCTGCTTTCAACGTAATGTCCTTCAGAGCCTTGACTCATCTCAGTTCTGATTTTATATAAAATATATGAAATATATATCGAAAATTCTTTAAACTTGATGCTACCATCTAATCTAACAACGGGCTTTAAGGTGTCTAATGATGGTTAGAAAAAATTCAAATTTATACACTTGATTGCTTAAAAGCATTTTTCAACACTTACATAAGTAAGATGTCAAAAAAGTTGGAGTTTACAGAATAGCCCCCTAAACGTAAGAACTTGTGTTTACTCTTTAAACTCAGTCCAAAACACTCTGCAAAGCTCAATTGCTGTATACGGTTGGGTATTATTATAATAAAAACTACGTCAAAGTTGTCGAGTTTAGGGGTTGCTCAGCAAACTGCAACTTTTGGACATCTTACCTACAGAAGTGTTGACAAATGCTTTTAAGCAATCAAGTGTATAAAATCTTTTTAACGATCATTAGAGTCCTTAAGCCCGTTGTTAGGTTTTAGTAAAGTTTGCTATTTTAACATATTACGCTCGATTACCTGATAATTTTAAAATTTAGGGAAAAATCGACCCACTCAATATTTCCAAATATTTAAACTGCAAATTAGCAAACTGATTTTCTTCCTCTTTGACACTACATAAAAAATTTAGCAGGGGTTGGACTGTTGGAGAACTTTTTGACACACTGTATATAATGGTAATATCTAGTCGTTGCACAAAATCCAGATGTATCGGAATTTTTCTGAGGTTAATTTCTTAAATTGACTGGCTACTTTATGATTTATGATTTTTCATCTCCAGTTAATTTTATCTGTCGGTTAATCATCTTAGAAACGCGAGTTTCAAAAAATTGGATTGGTTCAATACTGTATTTCCATAGTAGTTAACCGACCAATAAAGTTAACTGAGGTGAAAAATATCTGGCCTTAATATACAATGCTGAATAATAGAATCTCTTTGTCGTATGTAGTTACCTACCTCTATTTTTTGCACATATGACCTACATCTATCAGCATTCGGCGGAATTCCTATGTCATTCAGTGAAACATAGAATTTAAAATCCCGTTTGAAGTTGTGATTGTGAACCTACCACCGCTACAAGTGAAGTTGATTGTATTACCATTATCAATGGTATTACTTACAATGATATTAACATTGTACGCAGTTAGGTTTATTCAAAAAATTTTAACTTTGACTTCGATAGATTTTTCTGTCATTTGCTTAATTGGGCCAGAAATAAATATTGTTCATCTTTTTAATGTTTCAAATATAAATTGAGATTTATCTAGAGTTGTGACTGTTTTACATAATTAAACTCATGGTTAATTAAAATAATTATAGTTCTTTATAATAAACCTGATGGTATCTACAAAATTAACTGATATACCACAAATAAGTAGTAAAATTAGGTTACTTTCCACCTGCGTAAATAAAATACATCAATTTTGTTGTAATTGTACTCTTGCCATTACCAACACTAATAATTTTGGTATTTCCTTGTTAAGTGGGTTACTACAACAAACGTGTATAAATTGCTACACCATTAAAATTGTTTTAAAGAAATTATTTTTTTTAGCCATCCACTAAATTATTTAAAACAATCGTTTAACATTTAATAGACCGAAATTGACCCAATTTAAATGAAAAATTATACCGGGTGATTCAGTATGGTATTCGGAGCTTTTTTATTTTTTTTTGTATTGTAAGGAAAAATAATACAAACCATATAAATATTTGTAAATGGCGTGTTAAACTACATTGGGTGAGCTATATAAATCGTATTACAAAGTTACGATAGTTTTTTTCAATAAACCACTGTATATATTTTAATAAATCCTTGTAAGGTATTTTTTCTCTATATAATAACGTAAAAATATATACAGTTGTATTATAATTTTTTGAGAAGTGATTAGATATCTTATTTTACTATTACGATCATTAGTAGCCATAAAAACAACTGAAATATTTGAAGCTTTGTGTGTTCAGTTTCTTATACAACATTGGTAACTGGCCCACCTAGTAAGAGACATTCGAGTTCTACACAGACCATAAATACATTATCTGAAATACGCCACTTTTGTTCTATTTAACCGACTCTCAATCTCTCACCGGTTCCGTAATTCTAATGGTGCACATCCTTTTTGGACACCTGCATATAGTTTATACATACCTAGTATTTTTCTTCAATAAAAAAATGAAATGCCGCGAACACTAAACTGAATTACCCGGTATATTACTTATAACCAATATTTAATTTTTTAAGATGTTTTTGAAATAAGTATTTATTTACATAACTGGAAAACAAACATTTTTCACAATTTATAATGTCGATATACAAGGGGTTTAAAAAATACGTTCCGATATTTGGCCCACTTATAGATCTCATCAGTACAAACAAAAAAGTCAAAATAAAGTCCAAAAATCAACCGTTTCCGAGATACAGACAGTTTTGAAATTAAAATTACTAAGCCCAGTTGGAGTGAAGCGTCGTATTTATCACGTCAGCTATGGAAATAAAATAACATAACAACATTTGTTTGTTTCTATCAGTCTAGTTGCCGCATTTGTTGTAATCATTGTGTGGCTGTCATTGTTAGTGTTATTGATGCTATTGAAGTCGTTGTTGCTGTTGCCCGTGCATTTCATGTATGGCAAGGCCAAACCGGGTACTTCCGTGTGCCAATTTTTTTACAAATTTACATCAACGTTTATCCGAAGTTGGATCGTTTAAATCAAGAAACGGTGATGGTGGTCGGCTTAGATCAGTTTCTACTGCCGAGGCAGAACTTAACATTTTAAGAAGAATTGAAGAAAATCCCTGTACTAGTACTAGAAGACTCTCTACTAAAACAAATATTAATTCTTTCCTAATTTGGAGAATGTTACGCGAGTAGCAATTGGCCTCATACCATATTCAAAGGGTACAGGCTCTTACTGTGCCTGATTATGCCGCACGACTGGTGTTTTGTTAAATGATGCTGACAAAAGTTGCGGAAAACCCAAATTTTGTTACGGAAATTTTATTTACTGACGAAGCTGGTTTTATGAGAAATATCATTTATAATTTCCATAACAGCCATGTTTGGGCCGACGAATCAACGTTTGGCTTGGTGTGTTCGGAGACTATCTGATAGGACCTTGTTTCTTGCCTAACCGTTTGACTAGTCAATTGTACTGCTGTTAAAAGATGTACCTCTCAACCACAAAATTAATATGTGGTTGATGCACGATGGAGCTCCTGCGGATTATGCAGTTTTGGTCAGAAATTACCTAAACGAAAATTACAATGGCAGGTGGGTAAAGCGATGAGGTCCAATTGCATGGCCACTTAGATCTCCCGACCTCACTCCGCTCGACTTTTGCATTTGGGGGTATTTAAAGACATTAGTTTATTCAAGTCATGTGAATAATTTAGATGAGTTGCGAAAACGAATTGAACATGCCTGCCAGACTGTTTGTACAAATCCGGGACTCTTTGAGAGAGTGCGGCGTTCACTTTTAGGGAGATGCGAAATGTGTATACAAATGGAGGGAGGACATGTTGAACATCTTTTTTAAGAATCATTTGTAATTAAAATGTTGTATTTATATTGATATTTGTTCTATTGAAAACTTCGTTGAAATAAATATGACCTTTGGTTTACCCACTTCCTTAGCTGACTTGATAAATACGACAAATCATTTCTACTGAGCGTGAATTATTTTAATTTCAAAAACAGGTTGTATCTTGGAAACGGTTAATTTTTGGACTTATATTTATTTTGACTTTTTGTTTGTACTGATGAGATCTATAAGTGGGCAAATATCGGAACGTATTTTTTAAACACCTTGTATACAAATGGGTGCTTTTGAAAACGGGTCATAGGTTAATGGTTTTGATATCAAAATGAAGCTAAAATTAGTCCGTATAACTGTTGCTATTAGAGTCAGCTGAATTTCACGTTGTTTTCAAAAATTTGTCAATAAAAATAAAAGTAAGTTATGATAATAAAAGAAAAATAGTATTGGATTGCCTAAACAATCAACATTCCAAAGTTTTGACAATAAGGCTGAAAGGAAAGTAATTAATAAGCAAATAAAAGCTTTATTCTGAGGAATGATATTCGAATGGTATTAGAATTAAACTAAAAGGAAGGTTACAATAAATAAACATAAATGATGAATTTTAAAAAATACCGTGTAATTAAGCTGATTTCTGATAGCGAGCCCTATGCGCAATAATTTTAGCTGCGTTTTGATACAAAAACAATTTTTTTTCACTTGAAAGGACGAAAAAACCATTTCACAGTGCCTATGATCCGTTTTGAAAAGCACCATGACATCAATTAAAGAATGTTAAAAAACGTGTACTGTATTATACCATTGATTATAATGGTTATACCTTCAATTCTTTTTAATTTAATTTAAAGATTAACAACGAATTAATTGATTCAATAAAATATTTAAGAGTTTTTAAAGTTGATCTTATAATTCGAAGTCTTCAAGTTGATCATCATATTTAAGTATTTTATGTGCAGCAGTAAAAACTGATATTATACATTTGGTCTCAATGTGGACATAGTATAACATGCTTATAGATTAACAGTAATAAATTCCTAATTCATTTATTCTTGGGTCTTCTTTAGGATTTTGGTTTGGTGGATGGATCATCAATCTGCACCATGCTCTTTTTATTTGCCGACTTTTCGACTGGATGAGTCTGTGCACCTTAATCTAATATCACAAAGTTTGGTAATTTAGCTTTTAGAAAAATGACTAAATGAAAACTCGGGTAAATTAAGTGTACATGGTTACTTACGTAAAAGATAATGGTAGCTTGATGACAGCATGGTGTAGAATGTAGATTGATGATCCATCATCAAGCCAAACTCCTAAAGAAAGCCAAAGAATAAATTAATTGGGAATTCATTACTGATAATAACAATTTACTGGAATCCACCGTTACGAATACTTAAAGACGTATAAATTCAAATAGAAAATTTAAGCAAAACTTGTGTAAAGTTAAAAAAATCCATGGCTGAGTGAGAACTAATTAAAATACACAAGGCAAGTAGAAAAGCGAGATGTTTAAATTTTTGGCACATCTATCGCGTATGTTCTCGTTAAATGTTATTATACCCCGATGTGAATTTGGCTCAGAGATCGGAGTAAACGATTAGTAATTACGTGCACGGATTATTTATGGTTCGAACCTCAAAAAAATAAATTATTTTTTTAATTTTTTAAAATTCAATTAATGATATTTTACCTGCATGTGTGTGTGTAAGGTCGTCCATTTACACTCATACGTAGGACCAAAATCTTGACGAATTTCAAAGAATGTAATGTGTCGAATCGGTTAAAAATACTTGAACATTTGTTATTATAACGAAAAACAATTCTATTTTATAGTTAAGAGTATTTTTTCCTCCAGTTATTGGTATGATTTAAATGTGTTTTTCTTCTAGGTGGAGGTTGTATTAAAAATACCTTTCTAAAATTACAAAAAAAGCTGATGTTTCGTCTTTACATTCTTATTTATTCGTGCGTTCGTCAAGAAAATAACTTTGGGTCTTATATAATTTATTAATTTTTAGTTCTAATTTTTAAGATTTTGTGCTTTACTGTATTTTGTGTAAAATCAAACGTTGTAACGCGGCACTAGCAACCCCGCTTACTCGCGCGTCATACAGGTTAATCAACCCGCATTCAAACGCGCCCTACAACAGCCGACGAAGTACATCCACCCTCTACACGAGGGCGTCAACGGTACCGGTCGGCATTCGATGAAGACCACTTATAACAGTCAAGAAGCTTAACCGATGGCATCCTACGATCGGCATCGCTAAGAGTAGGAGTATCCAAACGCATCTCTCGGGGATCACCTGCGGTACTCTAAATCTTACGTTTACGAACGTAGCCATGCGTGTATTCTGTCTGTAATAAACATTTATATCTGTTGTTAGACGAGAATAATAAACGTTTGATCCAATCGCCGGTCAAATTGTGTTTTATTACGGGGTAAAACGTTGTATGTAGTGTGCAACCCCGACACGTCCCCAACAAGTGGCGCCCAACGTGGGGCCGAAACCACGCCAAAGGCCGACGCAGAAGATCGTAACGGATCATCAACGAAGCACCACGGATCACCGACCAGTCACCAGAGCCTACCGACGGAAGACGACCATGCCCAACGCGGAAGCTGCGCCACAACCCATACAGCTTACAATGGAACAGCTGAACCAGTTATTGGCCAACTTTGGATACCAAGCAGCACAAAGCAATGGGTCCTTCACGAAATGCACGGCAAGGTACGACGGTGGCGAAGAGGTGCAAGCCTTCATCAATGCGATCCAAGTGTACAAGGAGTGTGAGCGCATCAGCGAGCAGAACGCCCTTAAAGGACTGCCAATGCTCCTAGAGAAGGAGGCAGCAACATGGTGGCAGGGAGTTAAGGATACCATCGCCACATGGGAAGAGGCGATGGAACACCTACGCAAAGCCTTTGGACCCACCAAAGCACCCCACCAGATCCTTAAAGATATATTCGCAACGGAGCAGACAGAGACCACGGCAACAGAAAGATTTATCTGTGAGAAAGGGCTCTCTTCGCGAAACTACCAGAAGACCGCAAGATGCCGCTACCCCTTCAATTGGACACCGTCTACGGACTGTTACACCGACGGGTCCGCAAAGAAACTGACAAGGTCACAATTTGATTCCTTCGAGACCCTGATTAACGAACTCAGGAAATTCGAAGAAGAAACAACAGATCCAGCACCCAGGACGAAGCCAGTGAAAACAGATCTGCCGCCCAAGAGAAAATGCAACTATTGCAAGAATCTGGGACACACAGTCGACGAGTGCCGGAAGAGGAAGAGGGCTGACATACTAAACCCATCCACCTCTGCCGGCAGCAGCTCGCAAATTTCCTGCTTCGGATGCCAGACTCCAGGGGTCATCAGAAGTCAGTGCCCAAAGTGCAACGAAAACCAAGCTGCACTAGCCCAGCTGACCTTCTACTTAGCAGAGAAAAAGAACTCCTCTCCACTACCAGCCAGCACCGGACCTGTCCCATACTGCACATCAACGTGGGCACAGACAAGGGCTGTGCATACGTCGACACAGGTGCCCGCCAGTGCATTGCAGGACACACTCTGTATGAATCCCTCAAACGCCAGGGAGCGCAATTTCGACGCCACCGGATCAATCTGGTTTTGGCAGACGGGCAAGATAGGCCCCAAAACATCTTAACCACGCGGGTTGCTATAGAGCTCAGAGGAAGAACAATTCCGACGGAATTTATAATCTACCCGATGCCCAAAATCGAACGCTACTAGGGGTCGACTTCATCGAAGATGCTGGCCTCATCCTGGACCTGCCCTCAAGACGATGGTGGTTTAGGGATCAGCCCGAAGCTCAACATCCCTTTGACTCGAAGGAACACCCAGCCAATCGTGGAAGCTGGTACCCGTACAAGATCGCCCTCTGTATCATGGCACGTCATACGACTTCGCGGCGCCTATCGACCCCCGGTCCAAAACCGTGCAGATGAACGCGCTATTCGGTCCTGATGATGAATACCCAGAGGACGACGAATACTCGTTCCAGAACCAATACCACGCCTTCGCGACTAGTACCGAAGACATCACGCCCGAACCGGATCTTTTCCCCATTCACCCCGAAGAAAGACGCAGCGAGTGGAAATTCTGATGGCTGACATGGAAGACGTAAGGCTACGCCCGGACGAGGGGAGGCCCTTTCCCCAACGGAAAGAAACCACCTCAACGCTTCACTAGCCGAATACGCCGACATCTTCGGACCAAACGAAGAAGCCACCTCATACGGAGAGCACCGGATTGAGACAGGGATGCCCAACCGGTAGCCACGCCCCGTATCGTCTCCCGGACCACAAAAATCTCTCCTGCGCCAGGAAGTTGACAAGATGCTACGGCTTCATATAGTGGAGGAGTGTGACTCACCTTGGGCTGCGCCGGTGGTGATGGTGCCAAAGACAAAAATGAAGTGCGCGTGTGCATAGACTATAGAAAACTAAATAGTGTAACAATCCCTGATAGGTACCCACTGCCTCGGATGGACGACTTGCTACATTCCGCCCGTGCTAAAGTAATCTCAACCCTAGATCTCCAGTCCGGATATTGGCAGATCTCAGTCCGCGAGTGCGACAGAGACAAGACCGCGTTCGTGACACCCTTCGGGCTCTTTCGTTTCCGACGAATGGCATTCGGGCTACGAAACGCACCCGCTTCTTTCAAAGACTTATAGACCGCTTCCGTACAAGTGTACCTCAGGTAATATAAAAGACTTAAGAATAGTGTTAGAACAATTACGTAGTTATAAGTTGCACGCACGAAGGTCCAAGTGCACCTTCGGCTGCCACCAAGTGAAATACCTAGGTCATTACATTACCCCGATGGCATCCAGGTGAATCCGGAAAAGACGAGAGCGATTACGGACCTGCCCGAACCCAAAACCATCAAACAGCTGATGTCCTACCTTCAGACCTGCTCGTGGTATAGGCGATTCATACCCGGCTTCGCAGAGATCGCACGTCCTCTATCCATGTTATTAAAGAAAAACACCACCTGGAGCTGGGGACCAGAACAAGCTAACGCTTTCTCACAACTTAAGAAATTACTAACGTCGGCGCCCATCCTTAGACAAGCCGATATGACCGCACCCTTCATAGTACGCACTGACGCTAGCAGCTATGCTCTCGGGGCAGTACTATGCCAAGGTGAAGGACCCGACGAACGGCCGGTAGAATACGCAAGTCGTCTGCTGTTACCTGCTGAAAAAACTATACAACCACAGAGCGAGAAGCTCTAGCTATCGTGTGGGCGTTTAACAAGTTTAGAGGATACCTGGAAGGAAACCCTGTATCCGTCCTGACGGACCACCAGCCACTAAAATGGTTGCTAACAATTAAATCGCCCACAGGAAGACTAGCCCGCTGGGCCCTTGCCCTCAGTCATACGACATTTTATATAAGTATACGCCTGGAAAAACCAATGTTGTGGCTGATGCGTTATCACGACCTCCATGTGTACACTCGGTAGAACAGGAGTGCACTGTCTGCATGGTATCCATTGACATTCCAACCAGAAGCAGCACGGACATCCGAAACGAACAGTTGAGAGATCCGGAATTACGCAAAATTGTGGAATGCTTCGAACAACCAAATTCGGCACCAGTTGATTTCACACGCTGGACGAACAGAGGATACTTGATGTCAAACGGCATCTTATTCCGCTATGCACCAGACTCTGAAAGCGAAGAGGCTCAACAACTTGTTCCTACGCACGAACAAGAATCAATTTTAAAAGAATATCACGACGCTCCCACAGCTGGTCACTACGGGGAAGATCGAACGTATCATCGCATAGCCAGCCGATACTATTGGGTCGGCATGAGAAAACAAATAGCGGAATACGTGCGGCGTTGCATAGAATGCCAACGCTTCAAAGCCGATAATCAGAAACCAGCAGGCTTGTTACAAACACCAGCTCCGGCGCAACGTTTCGAAACACTGGCTATCGACTTATTCGGTCCACTCCCGGAAGCACCCTCCGAGAGAGATGGATTCTGATCACGGAAGACGTCATGTCCAGATGGGTGGAACTTTTCGCTATCCGAACCGCGGATGCAGAAACCTGTGCGAAAACTTTGATCAACGAAGTCTTTTGAGATATGGGAACCCAAGAAGGATTCGCAGCGATAACGGTACCCAGTTCGTGAGCGGAGTCATGCAGCATGTTACTCACTGTCTAAACATCCACCAGAGCCTCACACCAGCCTACCACCCACAGGCAAACCCGGTGGAACGGAAGAATAGAGATTTGAAAACGCAACTAGCCATACTGGTACAGCGAACTCACGACAACTGGCCAGATAAGTTGCCCGCTATAAGATTTGCCTTAAACACCGCGCATTGCCAAAGCACCGGTTACACCGCAGCATACTTGACGTTCGGCCGAGAACTGCGTACCACCGACGATGTAACCAGGGATCAAAGAGCAATCATAGAACGAGACACGTTCATACCTACAATTACTCCTCACTTGTTAAGACTAACAGACACGCTACGACAAGCGAGAGAAACCAATGAGTTGGCCCAAGACAGAGCAAAACTCACCAAAGACCCAAGTCGCCGAGATGCACTAACATTTCAACCAGGAGACTTAGTCTGGGTCAAGACACATCCCCTTAGTAATGCAGCTAAGAAAACAACGGGAAAATTCCAGCCACGACGAGATGGACCGTACCGTATACTAACCCAAGTATCTCCAACTACGTATGAAGTGGCCTCAGCAGAAAAGCCAACAGAGCCTCTGGGGAGATACCATACCTCAGCACTGACACCGTATCAAGGAAGAGCAGAAGATGTTCCAAAAGCGGTCATGCCCCTAAGAAAAGAGGAAGACCACCAAAACACAAAATCCTGAACCCTACGTCGGGACGCCTATCGGGTTCAGAGGGAGTCTGTAACGCGGCACTAGCAACCCGCTTACACGCGCGTCATACAGGTTAATCAACCCGTATTCAAACGCGCCCTACAACAGCCGACGAAGTACATCCACCCTCTACACGAGGGCGTCAACGGTACCGGTCGGAAACAGGCATTCGATGAAGACCACTTATAACAGTCAAGAAGCTTAACCGATGGCATCCTACGATCGGCATCGCTAAGAGTAGGAGTATCCAAACGCATCTCTCGGGATCACCTGCGGTACTCTAAATCTTACGTTTACGAACATAGCCAGGCGTGTATTCTGTCTGTAATAAACATTTATATCTGTTGTTAGACGAGAATAATAAACGTTTGATCCAATCGCCGGTCAAATTGTGTTTTATTACGGGGTAAAACGTTGTATGTAGTGTGCAACCCCGACACGTCCCCAACAACGTTTAATTGAATTAATTCTTCTATTATTTATGATATTGTTATAATAGACAAACAAAGTAAAAACAAAAATATAATTTAGATAAAAAAAAATTAAAAATCATTTTGTTTTTTGGGATACTTTATTAGTAACAACCATTTGAGCAGATTTCTGAGTCAGAAACATAAACTCACGACCCGATAGTTCAGCGTTTAACAAGAACATACGTGATATCATTTAGCTTATGAATCCGAAATCTGGGCGAACGTTAGTAATGACGTAAATGTTTTCAATCGCGAAAAGAAAATAATTTGTTAAATTTTATTAAAATATGGTTTAGATTTTTGTTTTTATTTTGTTTTGCTAATGATAATAAAATCATAATTAATAAAATAATTAATTCAATTAATCTTTTGACTTAATACAAAATACCTACAGTAAAATACAAAATAGAATTGGTCAAAAAAAGTGGATGAAATTTAAAAACCTTATTTAATTGTTTCCAAAAAGATTTTTTTGTACTATGAAAGGTCGAAATGTTCATTGTTAGCTTAATTATGTCATGCGGCTCTAGAATTTAAATGAGGTAGTACTAAAAGAGATAATGTTCCCCAACAACTGATTTTGTGTGTATTTTGTCTATGTTAATTTCCATTTGACTTGAAACAGAAATTTTTCCACAGCATTAATTCAAAACTAAAACTTATATAGACTATACAGGGTGTCTCAGATAAGGGTGGCAATATTTCAAGGGTACATAGAAACTCAGATTAGAGATTTGAGATAATAAATCTATGTCCGGAAATGCGTTGCTTCCGATATACAGGGCCTTGAAAAAATTCAAAAATTAATATGGTAGTCAAGTGTTTTTGAAGTTCAGGTGAAGACAACGATACTCAAACCTCTTGCCAGTTGCGGTATTAATTTTGTTTTCGTTGTCGCCATGACAATATTCATTGTTCACTACGTTTTTATTGTCACCTGAAGTTTTTTCGATAATGAGCTCTTTGAAAGACATCCAAATGGATTTTATTTTTTCGCGGAAACGACGCGTCGGAGAAGAAAAAACAAGAGAGCGTTTCTTTTCCAAATTGATTGGGAATGTGAAAAATGATTCCAATATTTGGAAAACCAGTGGCGTGCTACATTTTCTCTTAAAACTAAGTGAGAAAAACCGAAAGTCCGGTCCTGGAAATTTTAGAAGAGTCGGATTGGCACATAAATATGACCAATACTTTGCTTGACATACTCTGGAAATTTTAAGAAAATCGATCAACGCGTTTTCAAAATACAGACAAAACATATTAATTTTTGAATTTTTTCAAGGCCCTGTATATCGGAAGCAACGCATTTCCGGACATAGATTTATTATCTCAAAACTCTAATGTGGAGTTTCTCTATGTACCCTTGAAATATTGCCACCCTTATCTGAGACACCCTGTATAATAGACCTTATAATGGTCTTTGGTATTATTATTAGTTAGTGGTTATTTCCGGATTTAATTCTTTGTTTTAGATTTCATTATATAGAACGAACAGATACGATGCAGGATTTCTTTGTTACTCATGTATGTAAAAATTTGAATTTCTTCTTGAATTTGATACCTATGGTAATTTGCACTTATTATACAAACAATGTATTTTTTTTAATTTATCACGTTTTTCGAAATTTTCAACAATTAAATTTTGTGATTTTAAATAAATAATTAGCAGTGGTGTTTTTCGATAACTAAAAATTGAAGGTATTTTGTACTTAAACGTAGGTAATTAATGTTTTATAAATACTTTAACTATTTTTCACGCTCTGAAAAAAATCTTATTAATCAACGGTTTTACTGCAACATTCCAAAGTTTATTATTTATCGCAATGTTGTGTCAGTCTTTCAAGCAAATGCATTTATTATAGTTAAATAAACTACGATAAGTTTACCGAAATTTCATCCGATTCTTTATATTTTTTAAAATGATTTAGCAATGAAACTTAAATAAACTCAGGGTCTTAAATTCGTTTTTATAAATAAAAGAATAAATTTTAGTTATTAACAATAACTAATGTAGGTTAATAAGAGCTACAAACTGAAATTATTTTCAAATATACATAGTTGTTCAAAAAAGAGTGCCGCATCAAAATTATGTTTTTTTCTTATAGAACACCCTATATTTGATAAAGATTTAGAATTCTACAAAAATAAAAGCCAGTTTGTTCAAGGATTCCTTTACCTAACCATTACGGTTTCATAGATATTTTGGTCTTTTAAAAAAAAATTATTCTTTAGTGCAAGATGAAGTCGAAGAAAAAACCCACTGGTTTACGATTAATAACTCATCACTTCATTAACCACTGAAGTAAAAATTTCGGAATCTTTACAGGGTGCTCAAAAATTTAAGTGCCATTATCGATACATTCAAAGAAATCATAAAGAAAGTAAATCTCCCACCCAAGTGCAGTAGTTTTCGCGCTATTGTCTGTCTGTCTATCATCTCCTCCGAGGTTTTCAAAAAAAAAAACTGAATACACCATTCATTAAAGGATTCTAAGGAGGTCTGGATGCAAGGGTTTTTGAAA
This sequence comes from Abscondita cerata, assembly GCA_030710515.1. Lineage (NCBI taxonomy): Eukaryota > Metazoa > Arthropoda > Insecta > Coleoptera > Lampyridae > Abscondita > Abscondita cerata. The sequence goes on from JALBCR010003208.1 coordinate 65,001, forward strand.
CTCTAACTTAACCCCCTGGGTGGCTGCCCACACCCACTCTCCCCAAACTTCAAAATTAATTTTTGTTTTTATTACCAAATATATTTGTCTTGACAAGACAAACATCTTGTGTATACATCATTTTGACCTATGACCTTAAGGTCAAAATTCATGCGTCCGTAGGACGTGCTTAAAGTCTAGTCTAGTATATATGACGTGGTCAAAAGTGTGATATATGATTGTAGCATTAATCTCAATCATTGCTTTTTGTTTATTTATTTTGTTCATAATTTTTTTTTTTTTTTGAATAATTTGATGTTTAGCACCTTTGATATTTCGTTAATTTTATATTTGTTTTTGTTAATTACGGATTAAAATCTTTTCCCAAAGAAATTGTATGGGATGAGAAAATAGAACGACTTGTCTTGAAGTTTTGTCAAGCTTTCTGTAATGATGTTAACCAGAGTAAACAATACCATCTTTTTTAAAGAATTTAAAAAGTGTGATTTTGAATGTACCGAGTGACCCAATAAGACTGTTCCTCGGCCATATCTCGGGAACCGTTCGTCGTATGACTTTGGTGTAAAAAAATATTAGATAAATCGGCCATGAAGAATCGCAGGAAAAGATTTTCAAGTTTTAAAAATGACTACCAGAGATGGCGTAACTGCCATCTTAAATTTTTAAATTGCATTTTCTATAAATTTCGCATAATAAACAAAAAATTTTTTTCACATTTGTAAAGAGACATCTTATAAATAAGATGGAGAGATATGCAACGGTTTTCAAACCGAAAATTTTAACACTCCTTTCTTTCCCTTTTCCGACAAATTAGTTAGTGAAAAAATTTTTAGCCGTCCGTCCGAATTTAAAGAAGATATCAAGAAAACCATACGGACGATTTTTATGAAACTTTTGTACGTTGGCTTTCGCAGATCTGAGTAGATTTTGGGCATAATCTATCTAGCCAAAAGGGACTTTTGCAAGACATATTTTCAAATTTTAAAAAATATTTATTTTAGACATTTTGCTTCAAATAAAAATTGTTTGTATTTTAATTATACAATTATGTGTGTTTTGTGATCCAATAAGTAATTAATGAAATATAATAATCACGTGACACTAATTGTTGTAACAATATCTCCACCTATATCATGTATACAAAAAAAGTGGTTGAAAATTTGATTGGCTATAGCTTTTGTTTGAACCAGTTTTTTTTTCTAAAATGCAATTTCATTTTCGCTTTGTGAGGGTCTTAACGAACTTGGGCGCGCGATACCTAGTTTTGTCCCGACATACTGACGTAGTGTAGTAGGTAGGGTTCGTATAACAGCTTACCACTTTAACACATTTAACTATTGTTGGCCGATACTGAAATGTTTAATGCAATTTTACAAATTGCTTCGCGGTGAACATTTTCTTCATAAATGTAGAACGCATCTAATTTTTACTTCACATCTTATAAATAAGATGCCAGGAAAACAGTCGTTCAGATTTTTATATTTGGATTTGCGTATGGGTTTTATACAGGGTGTTTCTGAAAAGTGTGTACATGGCTTTACCAGAGGTTCACTGGCTCAAAGTAGACCGTTTGACACCAAATAAATGATAATATTTTAACAATTGTCAACAATATGAAACCAAAATAATTCTGGCAAATAAAACGAACAATTTGAAAACTTTTTTCTCTTTTATTAAATTGAGCTAATGTTATTAGTTCGATCAGAAAAAAAATAAAATCATATGCTTGCAAGGCGCATCCATACGTATTCAAGTAGATTGCTAGTAGGCTATGCGATCATGTCTATGCCACTGTAAAAGCCCAACACTAACAGCATATCAGTCTGTTCGGCAAATGTGTAGCCCATTTTTCAAGTAGTTACTCTCAAAATAGAAACGTGAGTAATCTTAGATTTGGTTTTTGGCAAGATTGAAAAAAGGAATGTCACAAATCATAGGTTTTATTGACATGATCGCATTGCCTACTAGCAGTCTACTTGAATTTCTAAGCGTATGGAAAAACTTCTTCGGAAGCAGACAACCAGCATACAAAAGTAAAACAAAATCCGTCGAACCGTTCTCGAGTTATTCCCTAAATACAAAATTTTTTTTTAAAGTTTGACGCCCTCTGGCGCCCTTATCGTACACTTTTGGTTATAAGTAAATTGGAGTCAAACGGTCTGTTTTGAGCCAGAGAACCTCTGGTGAAGCCATATACACACCTTTCAGAAACTCCGTGTATATAATAATGCAGATCTTGCAGATTTTGGGCAAAAAAACGTTAACCTACATAAATTTTTGAAATCTTAGAATATTTAGAAAACTATTTATTTTAAACATTTTTTTTATGTTTTTTTTACAATACTTTGCATACGTTCTTTGTCGTTCATTAGTATCGGGGCGATGTGGAGTTCTGCGGGAAATCCTTGTTTATCTTCATAAAAATTCTTACATTACACATATTTACAAAAATGGGGATCGATATTCTTCTATTGGAGAAGATGATCTCTAGGATAATGTATATTTTTTAATGTACTAGGTCATAAGCTCTAATCAACATAGGTTTGACAGTAGTAAGTACACAATAATAAACTTAAATGGGTATGCGTGATTTTTGTGTAGCGAGATGAAAAAAGAAAAGCTTTAGTATTTAGCATATCAATTTTGTCAAAAACGAATTGTAGGTTACTTTTGTTGAAGCTCAAATTGGAGTTTAATCTTCTTTCTTAAACTTGTGTTCTACCAGATTTTGTAAGGTAAATTTAATGAAACGTTATCAGTGCAATCATCAGTTTACTATTGTTTTGTTGAGAGGTAATGTTAAACATTCTCACAGTTCCTCAAATGTACCTTTTTATAGGAGGACGGTAAGAATTAACAAATACTCTAAGCTCTGCTATGATGATCATCAAAAATAAATCAGGTAGTTAATGTTGTGAAATGTAACGAAAGAATATTGTATTGACTTGACTATCTAATAAATTTTTAAATCATTATCAATCAATTAATCATTTGGAAGCATTTGAAACCCAACTTATCTCGCATGTTTATTGATTCTTATTTCTATTTATTAATTGTACACAATTTTTGCGATGGTTTAATATACGCGTCTAAATTCAATGATGTAATGCAATTATTTTGTAACCACATGACAAAATGAATAAATGATACAACCAAAAGATAATTCGTTTAGTGTATTTGAAGTAAGTAGGTATATATATTTATGTAAATCAATCCACAATGTCGACTACATATTGTATTTTCTAAGTGTATATGTTTCTTGAGAATTAGTAACTTACAGGTATTTTTGTTTGCAGTTAAAAAAGTAATGTAGATATTGAAGGTTTCTCTGAATTCTTGCCTTCGTTGATTTGAAATCATATCGTCTACTCATTTACATAACTTACATACATTACTCGGTAATGACCAAGGACATTATTTTGTTAGAGCACCCTATATTATCACGATTAAATCATTATCACACACTACAAAGTCAATTGAAACATACCACAATACAAGTAATGTCGTAGCTTCCAAACAAATAATACCAGACCCTGTATTTCCTATTAAAAAAACCACCCTAGCTCAAGGGATGATTATTATGATTACTAGCTATTTACGCTTTTTCTATTTGCGCCGTTTTCATTTGCGCCTGAGCATTAATTAATGCCTAATGCGCTGCTCATACTTTTGTTTGTGATGAAGATGGTCATTTCTACCGAATGAAACTTAAACGCTGAATAAATGATATAATATATACTTTAGATATTTAGATGTTTTTTTAATGGAATAATAGAATAAGCCCAGTTTGACAACATATCTTAATTCTGTAATAAATTCTATGATTAGCAAGATCATATTGTCAAAACAATGTATCATAGTTTTTGACAATGCAAAGAATCACGTACTACTGTGGAACCATTAAAGATAAATAAATGATTTTTTGTGTTTCGATTTCTAGAGGATTAGCCGATATTTTAAATCGTTGATGACACTTCTGTCGTATCTCATTCGCTCCAAGAGCTTTTCGTCGGTTATGGTATAATGAGGAAGCCATTGAAGAAAATTGTGTTACATTGGTTACAAAATTATATTATTTATTCGTCACATCTCTCATTTCTTTATAAAATGTCTTGGTAGCTGGTGTCAGCGTTTTCCCGCTCTCTTCTTACACTTAAAAAGTTATGTTTCGCCTTGACCACATCAGGAGTACAGTTATGAAATAACCGTTAATGAACTTTACTACTTTCCGACTTCGCAATTAGAGATTCTTTGAACTTTCACAGGTCCTCACTATGCTATTTTTATTTCTTCTTTTGAAGCGATACTTATAGCCCTCGTGTAATAAACCAACCTTTTAGAAGTTTAAATATATTCATTTATAACAGCCGTATTATAGTAAAATTTATATGCGATTTCTAATCCAAGCTGTGACTGTGGAAACTAAACAGAGACCGTTGTGGGGGATTGTCTATTAACAAAGTTTGAAGAAAGGTTTGTAAACATTAATATTTTAATGGATGAAACTGTATTGTGGCTCACTAATTTGAAGGACATCTAAAGTTAATTAATATTTTCTACCTAATGTCTGTCCTGGTTATGTGTTTTTCAATTATTTTGTTTGGTATTTCTTTATCTTACTTTTACTTGCGCTTGGACCGGTCCATGATATGTCGTCATGTAATGGCTGTGCTGTTACATTTTATGTTCTCATTTACCTTCTATAATATTTACGCGCTATATCAATATTTCTATATATGAATACTAAGGTGGGCCAGGGTTGGCATGTTTGAGTTTTAGTGGTTTTCCTAAACCTTGAAGCAAATATTTTGCCAAGACGAACTAATCCACAATTGCACACGGTTTTGTCACAACACTATACAGGTTTATACTGATTTTTCTGGGGCACCATATTTACATCACAATACCATAATGAAAATGTACCATACAAATAAATAAATAAATGATTCAACTGAACGTTTAATTTAACACAAAATACAGTAAAATACAAAATAGAACTGGCAAAAAAAAATTTTAAATCTTATTTTATTGTTTTCCAAAAGATCGACGTGTTGATTGTTAGCTCTGTTATGTCATGCAGCGCTAGAATTTAAATAAGGCGAGCAATACGTAACTGAACGCAGAG
>JALBCR010003209.1:0-23366 GCA_030710515.1 Abscondita cerata
TCATTGTACTTCGTTCAGTTACGTATTGCTCTACATTATCATTCCGAATCGGTGCACAATTTTTACAGACGCGAGAGCAGTCTCAAGTTCCTTATATTTCAACCAAGGTTACTGGACTGCAGTGTTTATGTGTAACATTAAATGCGGTAAATTATACAGGGTTTCTATAATTTTCTCATCAATTAAATGAGCAAAATTAACGATAAACGACGAACAACGCAATTACAACCAGGAATAATAATTACAACGGAACGATGAAATAACTGTCAGATAATGACATTAGCAAAAATTAATTCACTATCATCTTAAGCAGCAAATTTGCATTTTATAAATTTTCCAACGCTTTCCTGATGAGATATTCCATATTAATAATTGAGTTAATTCTCCTTGTGTTCTCTTTCTATACACACCGTGGGAAGTGTGCCCGACTTCAAATTATATGTAGCTAGATTTCTTGGGCATGCCTCGGCCCAAACGACGTCTAATAAAAAAGCACTTTTCTTCACTCATGTAGGTGGGGCCTGGTGGGTCGCTTGTTAAATATGACCACCCATCGAGTGATACTTTAAAATGACGGGCTGACCAAGACGATGACAATTTTTTTTAAAAAATACCTGAAAAGGTGTAGTCGTAAAAAAATCGTTTCCTTGCCCTGGGTGGATATGACTTAATCCAGCAGATGCTTCTGACTTTTCATATACTTAGTTACATGCGGTTACAGAAAAACGTTCAGCATCTATAAAACAGCGGTGTTTAATTAAAAACGTTGCTGATTTTATTATTTAAATAAAAGTACGTTTCAATACTTCACTGCAAAATTTTATTTGCAGATACTTTGGAATCAGATGCTTCTGACTTTTCATATACTTATTTACATGCGGTTACAGAAAAACGTTCAGCATCTATAAAACAATAAATTGTTTAATTAAAAACGTTGCTGATTTTATTATTTAAATAAAAGTACGTTTCAATACTTCACTTACCAAAATTTTATTTGCAGATACTTTGGAATCTATCAATTTCTTCAACCAAGTTTAATGGTGCGAGATGTAGACTTAATTAAACAAATAACCGTGAAAGATCATGAATTCTTCATCGATCACAATAACTTATTGACAGAAGAAGTAGACCCACTGATGTCCAAAAATTTATTTAATTTAAAAGGGCAAAGATGGCGCGACATGCGTACTACACTTAGTCCTACATTCACAAGCAGCAAAATGAAGATGATGTTTTCTTTAATGTCCGAATGCGCACAAGAATTCGTCCAACACTTTGATAAACAAAATATTCAAGTGAAAGAAATCGAAATAAAAGATTTTTACCCGATTTTTACTAATGATGTAATTGCAAGTACCGCGTTTGGGTTAAAATGCAATTCTTTAGAAGATGAACACAATGAATTTTACATGATGGGTAAAAAAATTACCAAATTCGAAGTCACGACTTTTTTTACAATGTATTTTGCTGCAATCTTTCCGAAACTTGCAAAAGTATTTTTTTTTGTTTATGTTTAACTTGTATAATAAGATTTTAATTATAGCTTTTAGATTTAAGATTAATTCCAAAACAAGTAGCTGACTTTTTTTCAACTGTCATCACCGAAACTATTCAAAAAAGAGAAACTGAGCAACTGGTTCGACTAGACATGATTCATTTGTTAATGGAGGCGCGCAAAGAACAAATAAAAAATTCAGATACTGGTGGTGGAAAAATAAAATTGAGTGATGAGGATATAACTGCACAAGCTTTGATCTTCTTTTTTGCTGGTTTTGAATCTACGGCGGGGCTAATGACGTTCATTTCGTACGAATTAGCTTTAAATCAAAATATCCAGGAACAGTTACAAAGAGAAATTGACAAAACGTTGAACGATTGCAACGGTGTACTAACTTACGAAGTTTTGAATCAAATGAAATACATGGATATGGTTGTATCTGGTGAGTGTCCACTATTTTTCATTTTTATTACAAAACAAATTTTTCAAATAGAAACTTTACGAAAGTGGCCAATTGGCTTTATGATTGATCGACTTTGTGTTAAGGACTACACTATTGAACCTGTTAATGCTTGGGAAAAGCGTGTAATTATAGAAAAAGGAACAGTAATGTAACAAATTCCAATTGTTGGCCTTCATAGAGATCCAAAATATTTTCCCTTAATCCTGACTTATTTGATCCCGAAAGATTTAACGATGACAACAAACACAATATCGAGTCTTTTACTTATTTACCTTTTGGTTCAGGACCAAGAATTTGTATTGGTATGTTGGACAATTTAAAGGTTACTTTAGATTTCTTTTATAATGTTTACAGCATCTCGATTTGCCCTTTTGGAGACTAAAATTTTGTTGTTTCACTTTTTGGCTAAGTTCGATTTAATAAAGATTAGTAGAACAGTATATCCTATGGAAGTTGGTAAGCAACTTTTTAATATTGTACCTTCAAATGGTGTTTTGGTTGTTATGCGTCCTAGAAAAATCAATTAATATTTGTGAAGATATAAAAAATTTGGTTTTGGATTATTTGGTGTATTTGGTTGCAAAATATAATTATATTGTATGTTTTATTAAAGTTTTTTGCGGAATTGAAACAAACCACTTTTTTGAATGCCAATTATGAATCACAATTACCGTAATACATCTTAAGCTCTTTAACTGATAGACGTAGTTTGTGCGATATAGTTTTTTTTGTTTAAAATTAATTTAATTGTATTGTAGATTGTCCTGCGTATTGTTACAGCAAATAAGTTTTAATGTTCCTTCACGTACCACTTGTCGCCATAAATTATTTAGTATAGAATGTAAGAAAAGAGATTTCAGTTACAACTCTGTCATTCCTAGAATCATGAGACAATTCAACGAATTAAATATTAGTAATAATGTCAATATTTTTAATTGTAATTTAAAAAAATTAAAAGACTTAGCTTTGCCAAATAGTAGCACCATAAATTTTTAACCGTATAGCCATTTCAAACTGTTTTTACAATAGATAGACAATGAAATAAATGTACAAACAAATAAAGGATAAAAGCCCTTCTTAGTGGATTAAACAAAAACAACTCAGTAGGTTGCAATTGCCAACGTTTTGTCCAAAATTTTGTGGTCAGCTGCTTTAACAGCACGCATTTGTACATTAGTAAACTTACACTCAAGTTCTCTCACTCCTTAAGAGTTCTAAAAAGTCGAAACAACTGTTCACTTTCTAGATGTTTGTTTGCTATTGTATAATTTCTTGCAAACTTACAGCAAGGCGATTCAAGATTGTTATTTTTGCCAAAACTTAGTTTGTTTTAATAATCAAAGGATCAACTTTTTTAACTGATTACACATCTGTCGACAAAGCTGCTTTAGAGCAAATGCATTGTCGGACGTGTTACGTTAGCACGTGTCGATACTAGATTTAGCTAATAATAAACAAACCTGCACCCAAATGAGTTAGTAAGAAGGCGACACAGTAGTAGCAATAGGGGCATTCACCATCAAAATCAATTGTCCGATGTAATTACTCTCTGTACATGCAATTGCACTAAGTACACGGCGTGTACTTGCATGTGCGAAGAGAGGTTGCGGGGTGTACATGCTGTACATGCAGTACTTTTGTTTTTCAATTACTCTCGGTACTTGCTTGGGGTGTAATTAAAATTACATACATTCTCTCGGTACGCAAGTACATGAAGTAATTGTTCTCTGTACATTCTCTCGGAACACAAATACATAGTACGCAAGTACATGAAGTAATTGGGCTTGGTACATTATGCTAATTATGCGGATAGGAAAGAATGTGGACGCAGGTACAAGATCCTCGCCGTACGGCAGATAGAACAACCCCTTCAGCATAAGGTTGTAGACATCTGTTAATTTTTAACCGTTAAAAGTAGTATCATTTAAATAATCTCAGCTAATTCAAACCGTTAATACACATATTTACATCCATTTTGTCGAAGAAACCACATCCGTCCAAGATGGCGTGTATGTAATTGAATAATTGCTAATTAAAACCGCTAATTACATGTAATGAGTGATTGTTCAATGGTTTGTACCTGATCTTTGTACCACCGCCCGTGTACTTTCAATATCGATAGCGTGGAAATAAATGTTGTCAATTCTACGGTACAATTTAAAATTATTGATGTGTTTAATGTGTTGAATTACAGTACTTTTATAAGTTAAGTGCGTCCAAATACGTGACTCGCCGGTTTTCGTTGTTACGTCGCTGAAAAGTTTCTACAAGAAATTCTAACCCTTTTTAACACATTTGGATTCTCTTTTTACAACAAACTATGGCATATTGGGAAAAATCACGAAGTGGGCGACACCTGTGGGAGAAATGTAAAACTTCACTTTCAGTGAACAACAACTTGTGTTTACATGTGTTGTTATTGTATGAATTACGTTTACAGTTGTTTTTTATTGTGGTTTTCGTGAATTATTAAATAGAACTTGTTAAGTAACTTCGTTAGAGCAGTATGCAGCGAGTGCATAAGAATATCGCGACGAAATCAAGGAGATATTGCTCTGTTCCTCAGTGCAAATCTTACTGCACTACTGAGATATCATTACATACCTTCCCGCAAGATAAAAAATTGCAAGAAAAGTGGAAGAATGCTCTCCGAATAGGAAAACCTATAAGCAAATATATGCTTGTTTGCTCTCTCCACTTTCAAGATTTTGATTTTTGCCAGGTAACTCAATATAACCTTACATTCGACAATGTGCTGTATATCATTATCATTCAAGTTTAATTTTTTAGGGGTCCAGGCTGTCGAAAGTTTCTAAAAGAAATATTGTACCGTCACAGAAGTTGCCGGTTCGATCACATGATACGAAGCAAAAGCAAAACATACGCTCTGATCGGGGAGGTAATTAAATGATGTTACAAATTTTCCTGTTTAAACACCAAATTTTGTTTAGAAAATCGAATTAACTCTAGCTCTTGATCCGTTAGATGTACCAATGGATCTACCTAGCCTTCCTTCAACATCTCAACATCCTCAAATTGAAGAACATCAAACTATTACTGAACAAAATAAAACAAAGCCCCCTCTTGACATTCCCATTTGTTGAAGATAAAGCAACGCAAACTGATTTTGTAGGTTTTGGTATGGAAGATTTGTTGAACACGGATGAAAAACTTAGTTGTTTTGCAGGTAATGCTTGTCATTTATTTTAAAACTACTGGAACTAACGATTTTCAAATTTTGTTTTAGGGGTAAATCGTGATGTGTTCAAAACCTACCACAAATGTGCAGAAAATGTGATGAATTCTAATAATATGACACATAAGCACATTGGATTAAGACTTGCTGCTAGTTTTATGCAAGTAAAACAAATTTATCCTTTATATGCCTTTCTGTTTTATTTGGAATGTCTCCTTCAAATTGCACAAGAACATTTTATAAATATCTCAGCATTTTAGCTGTAAAATATCAAGCCTGCTATATACTGGCCAGTAAAGAAGAAATTTACAAAACATGCCAAAATGCTTTGAGAAGTTCAAGCTACAAGAATTATATTAGACTGCGCGAAAATAATAGTCCAAAAATCACAGTGCGTAAAGTGTAGAATTCTCTTATTCCCATTATAAAAGCTGTCCACAATCAAAATATTAATTGGAATTACACCATCAGGGCTTATATCGTACATTAGCAAAGCTTATGGAGGAGCGCGACTGACGGCAATCTTTAATAAAGAGAAATGATTGAAAAACTAGATCCAGATGTTGATATGATGGCAGACGAAGGTGTTTTAATTGAAGTGACGAACACTTGATTTAAATTCATTAGACCACCATTTTTAAGAAGGAAGAGCAGCTCACAGCCTTGAGCAACATATACAGCAGATATTGCAAGAGCAAGAGTACATGTAGAACGAGCCATTCAACGTTTAAAAGTGTTCAACATACTGAATGATCAAGTTGATTGGTACATGATCTCCGCACATTGATGAAAATTATGACAGTTGAAGAAACGACAGTGAATATGTCTTCTCAATTATAAATGATGAAAATTTTAGTGATACGATATGTATTTGAATTAGATAGTAAATCTTGATAGGGTTTTCACAAAAACATTGTTAGCGACAACTTTGACAAAGTGTCCAATAAAAACTGACCTGTAAAGGGACAGTAAATGAAAACAGCTGTAAGCTGCTTACAATGTTTTGTCAAAACTTATCACTAATATGTTAAATTTGCATGTATTTTGTTTTATTTTGTTCGCTGCAAGATTTGGCATTAACAATAATCAAAGTACATATTATAAAAGATCGTTAATTGTGTACACTATTTGGAATTTGTACATTTAATAAAATCTAAAATAATTACTAATTGCTTTTTATTCAAACAGTAGTAGTGTAACATTTTCCCTGAAATACTTGTTATTACAGTTCTTATTAAATCTTCTGCAAATAATTCATTAAAATATACTATTATGTTTAAGTATGTTTTTGTATGCGATGCGTACATAACAAAATGGCATAGTGGCAGGGTTCAATATAGCCATGCCTAATTGTACTTGGCCATAGTACGGATGTTTTTCTTTAATGCAATTTTACCATTGATCTCTTCAAGATAACTACAATAATTTATAAATGATTCTTCACCTCGTTCTTTGCCTAAAAAAATTATCAAAATTGAATTTGAAACAGTTTATTTTTACCAATGTAAGGACATTTCAATTCAAGAAGAGCTTTCGAAAAATTGTCTTCAAAAATTATCCCATCTGGTGAATATGCCAACCAAGGAAATCTATCACAAATTATTAATGATGGCTCACAAATGTGTACGTTGTTGTTCTTAGCAAACAATGAAATTGCCTCTTTTCATATTTTAACCCGTGCTCTGTAAATTTGTTTGTGAATCCCTTTGGAAAAAAAAAATTCATAGATTTCTTTTCCCAGTCATCTTTGATTGTGCCAAATGTATATATTGCATAGCATGTAGACCCTAACAAAAATAAGTTGCCTTGTCTGCGATTAACACTGTATGTCAACAAACCTGTTATTCTTAGCTGCCTTTCATTTTTCCAAGCCTCCGATCCTTGGCAAGTTTCCGTTGCAATTATAAACGTATTTGCATTTTGCAACTGTTCTACTAAAATTTTGCAGCAGGAAGTAAGACTGTCTACAATAATTTTATATCTTTCATTTTTGGCAAGAAAGTACTGCAATTAATGTTCTTGAAAATGGATGTTACATCCTCTGCAATCCTGAAATGTTATAATAAAACAAAAACAATATATATATTCAAAAATATGCTTAGTATACCTTTTATTTTGTTTAATTGATTTTCACCTTTCATCGCTCGCTCAACAAATGTTACTAATGATGATTTTCCAACACCTTCAATTTACATATAATTAATTACACTATACTCAGTAAATAACAGCAAAAGCAATATAATTTATTTTTGATATGTACCATGTCTTAATAAGTCAAAATTTCTTTTGTAGACTTCTTCGGAACAACTGGCAGTTGGTGTCGGTTTTATAACTGGATGGCAAAATTCATGTACAGGTCTAGCCTCATACTTTTCCTGTATTGCTTTTTCTCCTTTCCCCACTTTTGTTTGACGTCAGTACAACTAACATATTCCAGGTCCTCATTTCTGTAGGGTGTATAGACAAGATCATAGGCACAAACAAGAAACAAGTGACACATAATATACATTCAAATCGGATGTATATAAGTATATTAATATACATAATATGAAATTGAGATTCATACCTGTTCACATAAATCAATGTAGCAATTATGTGCTTGCAAAATCCGGATAACCCTGCTTTGCAAGAGCATGAAGAAAGATAAGTGTTGTCTTCCAATTTTATTGATACTTCATGAGGTTCAGAAGTTAGAGCCGATGTTTGTAAACATAAGCTCTTCAACATATTAGGGATTTCTACATCTATCCCGCATAAAATAATGTGACCAGCTTGATACACGGCTTCCCTTCCTTTAAAGGCCGAAGACGATTGCCTAAATATTGCAGAATCTCTGTTATTAAGATTTTAATTTTAGGCATTTTACACCTGAGAGTTAAATATGTAATCATTTACGATATTCACCATAAATCTACATGGAGACTAAAACACAAATAAAATATAAAAATACCTACCTAAGGTTGCTTACAGTTCCAGTCTCAATCAAATTAAAACCCTCAGTGCTTTAATTCCTTACACAAGTCCTTATCTAAAAAGTTTTAAATATGTACAACTAAACCACACAACGCGAAAACTAACAAAAACCCTATAAACTAACAATGACCTATTTGTAATATAAAGTAATAACACACTAAAATTGACTAAAAACTTTTTCAAAATAGCAAAAAATGTTAAAAGCAGATCTCTTAAGTAACTATAACCGTATGAACAACATGTATTGTTCACCGCAACTGAGGACATCTTGCAATTCAAAGCGCCATCTTCCGGTTGATGATTTTTCCGAATTGTACTAGCCAGGTAAAATAAGAGGATCATTCAAACAGAATGCGACAAATGCGATGGGTCACTATAGATTACAATTTTCTGGTTTTTTATGATAAGCGCAACTTGTTTGTAATACGTAAATCGCGTAAATTACCTATTAAAGAATGTAAATTAAGTATACACTTAAGCATCATAACTTTGTTAATGTCAATAATGTATATGATTTGTTAGTGTAAAATACAGATAAAGCGTTAAATAAATCCAATCATCATTTTAAATATCGAAACTTTGTAACAACTCTAAAAAACATATGTGTCAATAGGTTTTTATTGTTGTTGTCGGTAATTTGTAGACTGATTCTCCAAAAAACAAAGTGCTGACATAAACCATATTTTGCTGCAATCAACTCTATGTATGTGTAAATTTTACTCCCAGAAGCGTTATTTCCAATCCCATCAAGATGACCTCCGTATTTTTGAAAAAATGGTTGTCAATTTCAAATTGCATTCTAATAAGTCATATATTGAAACAAAAGTAATAATTGATATATTTTCATACAATTAACAACGAAGACATCAGATAGAAGAAGAACATTAATTAATTTTAACTGAAATGAAACCGAATTCGGTAACTGTTAAGAATTGTTACGTTACTGCATTTTTAAACTTATTTGGCCAAAATATTTTTAGTATGAGTTGTAAGGCTGTGGGGTAAGGGGAACTCCAACAATGAAAATCTAAATTTTCTATTTTTTCCTAAAATGCTGGTTTTAAATGTGTAAATGACACATAAGTTGCAGCTCATCAACAGTGATAGCGAACATTAATCAATATATCAGCAAAATACACGTTGAAAAGTTACTGTCAGTGTTTAATCAAGTAAACAATTTGAAATTTGAAAAATTAAAAAATAAGATAACCTTTCAAGTGTATGCAGATTTTGGTTCTTTACTGATGCTTACTGCATACTGTAAAAAGGCGATGTAGAATCATACAGAAAAACACATATCTATCGCAAGCTATTCTTTTAGATATTGTATAAAAAAAGGTTATAAAGTAGCAGTGTTCTTGAACCCGCATAGCTTAGTCTATCGTGTTCCAACAGTAAATCTCACTTTTTCAACGTAAATCTCTCTCTTTTAGCGCATTTGCTCATTCCCGCTATTGACTAGCCAGTTTTATGTTATGTCATCTATGTTATCTAGTTGAAACAAATATTTATACCTTTATATCACCATCTTAATTTAGATACTTGTTGTATAAAAGGTTTAATGTCAATATGTATGATACATAGAGATTTTGCCTTTTAGATAGATTTCTCTCTATCCCATTGACTAATTCAGTCTTCAATAAATGATGCGTATATATCGATATCCGTTAAGAGCTCCTAAGCATTGATCATGTATTCGTATGGTACATCTTTATTATTATTGTATTACAGTGCAAGTGTTTTGTATGATGATTCAGAAGATCAACATAAACATGTATAGCGCGGTGGCGAAACCCAAAAGAGAGATCTGGAACGGTAATAACTTCATAGCAAGGGCTATTTGGAACTCATTTTAGCCTTGTTGTCTTTTCCAAATCATCTAACCATTGTTTTGTAACCTTTTATATGCAGATTTGTTTTGTTTTTGCTGTTTAATTTGTCTCAAAAAGTTGGCCTAATGCTACGTGAACAGTTTTGCTCTAACAGTAATAGTTACGGAAATATCTTGCAATCCCATCGAAATCGGTCCACCCCGTACAATTGTGCACTCACAGTCGAGGTTTTTCACATCTGAAGAGTCCCTAAAAAAAATTTGCTTCCAACGCTTAGTTTGCGTCAATGACCAAAAACTTGATTTTTTGTAAATTGTTTACATATCTGTCGGATAAACATTTATCCAAATCTTTAAAGTAATTTTACTTCATGACTTTTTGCAAAAACCAACAACTAAATCCTGAAGAAATTGTCAAACAATCTTAACATATTGCTCTGGAAAGTTTATTTTAACTACAAAATTTCAGAACTGAATTTTATTAACATAAAATTAACATTAATAACGTAATTCAAATTTGGATACGATTTTCTAAAAGCATCTACATTTCAATTAAGAAATAGAATAGTTTTCAATTTTGTAAATAGCATTTTCATTTAATTAAAAAATTAATATCTGTAAGTATTAAAATAAAACTATTAAACGTCAGTTTGCATAAAGAGAACTGTTATAAAGATGTTCCAGCAAATTCGTATACATGAGCTTGCATGTTTAAGTTTTTACCGAGATAGTGTACGTAAAAAATAAACTCAACGATTTCTTTGTGTACGAACGCATTATGTAAAAGGTCAAAGTTAAATATTGTGGAAAAGGAAAAGTTGACATGTAGAACTAACGGCATTCGACACTTAAAGGTAGAAGTGTTAACATCTAAAAATTGGAGACAGTGACCGAACGTCGAAAAGTTAACATGTATAAAACTAAAGATTCTGATAATTGAGTGTTGAATGGTGAATATATTAATAATTAACTCGACGGTAAAATTAATATGTTAATAAATTTTGAATTTGTGTTATGTATTGCATGTAATAAAAAATTCAATGTATGCTATGGATAAATAAATTTGTTGTTATACTAAATTAATCATTTTAATTAAAAACGAATTCAAACCTGAGATGTTAGAGCAAGATAAAATCTTGAAATTAATTTTTTTCATTTGTTTAAATGGTTTAATAGCTAAAATTATTTTTTTTATTAAAGCACAATAACAATCCATCGCAATATACATATATACGGTGGCAGCATATAAACTGATGAACTAAATTAGCGTACTACTAATACATTTCTGAATGTGTATAATTTGTTTTCTTAAAGAAACACTAGTAGCACTGCAAGCTGTCAATTTCTTTAAGTTCGTTGTTGAGCATTCCAACGGATAATTCATGACATCTACACAATTGCATCATTATTATCAATAAATGTGGTATTGTTTTAGATCTAATTTTCTTACTTTTTTCTTATTTGTCGTCAGTTCCAACAAGAAATTTAAGGAAGTGCGGTGTAGTGAAAATTGTCAGTTTAGTTGAAGAAGAGTATACGCAAAGGATGGGTGCTATTGGTAGATGTTTCCAGCGGTTTAGGGAAACAGGTTGTCATGCGACCACGTCAAAGCCGACCGAGATCCACAAGCAATGTTGAAGACTGTTTTATACGCTTGTCAGCTTTAAGGCACCGATTCCTCAATCTGTATGAGATGAAAATGTACTTCAAATGGGTCCATGTCTTGCTGGAAAATAGTTTATACTCCTTTAAAAAAAAAGGAAAAATTGTTCATCGGAGCAGTTAGAAATAAGTTATAGTGATGTATGTGGTCCGATTAAAACTTCTTCAGTAGGTAGTGCTTGATATTTTGTTACTATTAGTGACGATTACAGCAGATGGTGCAGAATAAGGAAGCCGTTATGAATAAATTAGTTCAATTTAAAAAACGATATCAAAAACCAGGCTCAAAAAAAAAATTAAATATTTCCAAACTTGTTACAGTTTGATTGTATAAAAAGCATTAAATTAAACGGCACTATCGAAAACCTAGCCAGCAGTTCTACCAGTCAGAGGGATCGTGAGTGTATTAAAGTGTAATTAAGTCAAAGGCTTTCACATTGTAAAAAAATGTAATAAAAAGAGCGCCACCTAGCAAAACGCATAGTAAATACTCTAGAGCAATTAGGAACTTTAGACACAGAAACAAACCGTTAAACTGTATAGATATGATTTTTGAAAAAAACTAGACTAGTTATAGACTCAAAACAAGAAATGCGTGTAGTAAGCTACACCATACAAGTTATTTTAAAAATAATTAAATAGAAATTTTAAACCTAGTAACAACCTTTCTGTACGATACGTCACTATTTGTGAATAATTTAATAATCAGCGGGCAGAAACAGATAATTGAAATTTTAAAAACAAGTCCACATACCAATAGGCGTGGCGATTATTGACGTTAAATTTGAAAAATAAATTAAATTACGTACCGGTAATCGACGATAAATCTAGTAGAAATTAAGAGCGCAATAAAATTTTTAAAAGTTCGAAAGATCTTTCAACTCAAATCGATTCAAATATAAAGCGCAAGAATTATGTAGGTAAATTCACGTCAGAATACAGAAAATGCATGATTTTAACTTATCTGATTTGTCGATGATTACGTTGAAGGGTAAGTCGGTTCGTATTACAAAACGGATGAGTAGTCATACCGATCGGTAGAAGCAGGCACAAAATGTCGTCGGCTGGAAATATAGATAAGTTCAAGTGTTAATCCTAAAAGTCGCCAGTTTATCTTCAATGAACAAGTAGTAGCCGGTTTCAAAAGCAGGTAGATAGCAACGGCTAACCGAGGTGGTGTTGATATTATTTTCTATTAAGCAACCATAATTAGATAAATTGCCTGATATTTATTTATTCCAATCAAACATTAATCGGTGGAAGTTCTAAAACGTAAAAACGTGTGTAAGATTATGATATAATCCAAAGTTTACCATGGTTATAAATAAAAAAATGTTACTTACGAAGATGCCGTATAATAAATCCTTCAATAATATTATGTACTTGGCATTGGGTTATTTCCGTTACCGATTAATTAATAAACGTACTTCAAAAGATTTTATCATAATTTTAGAACTGAAAGTTTACAACTTTCTACGTCGAAGACACAATTAGAAAGTGGGAGAAGGAACATTTAATTTGGGAACGTGATTAAATACAGTTCGGACTAACCAACTCAAGGAAATTTGAAATCCCTAACTTTAGTATTTGTCGCAGGAATACTCAAAACACAATAAATGGGATGAATTCCTTGCTAGTATCAGATTCGCTATGAATTTGGCTCTACAGCGCCTATCTTACCTTCAGTAGACAACTTCGGTACCCCCAGGATTGCGTCTACGAACTCTCTAGATTGTAGAGGCAGAGAATTTCGTTTTACGTATAACGCCTTATTTGAACAAGTTGTCAGCAATCTTGTGTGAAGCCAAGGTTGTCGTCGAAAATAAACACAAAACACGCAAAAAGTTAGTCGATAAGCATAGACGAGACTTGTTAATTGCAGAAGGGGACAAAGTCCTAGTAAAAACTAATATGTTGAGCAATGCCAGTAAAGGTATCCTCCAAATTACCACCAAAAAGAGATGAACCCTATATAATTATCAAGAAAGTATCATGATAAACTAGCATCGTGACTTAACCTTCAGTTTGAATTAGTCAATACCACGTAGTAGATTTGACAGCCTAGTTGTTAGGAAGCAAGCACACGACGCCTGTCATTTCTAAAAAACGTAAAGGAAGATAGAAAAAGCACCCTGAACAACATATGGAGGGGGAGTGTATAATTTGTAATTAGAAACGCACAAAAAAATGTCAGCTATAAATTGTAAACATAACTTGCATTTAACTGTGAATGTACCAACTTAAAATTCTTAAATGTGATTGGACAAATTGTTACGTGGCAAATTTAAATAATAAGTCAATTGCGCTTTGCGCTGTAACATAGAATATCATTTTAAAGTGTACGTTAAAGTGTTCACGTACTAATTTACAACTTTAATAATTTCAATTTAAAATTGCAAACTAGGATACAAGTATGTAGGAAAATGTGCTCGAGACAGCGCACTGCTTGAGTTGGCACAGTGAACGTATCTTAAGTACAAATTCAAATATCGCGCCTGTTACATTATTGGCAGAAGAGACAGTCGTTTGTAAAGCTAAGAAACAAATTTTTAGTTACTATGCGAACTCATATTTCATCGCTCGCCCTAAGTGTAACAATTGTTTTTAGTCTACTTTGTGCTTCCTTCATTTGAAATACGATTGTTACAACAATATGAACCTGCGTCTAAACTCGGTGCCATGAATAATTACTACTGATTATAGTTATAAAAGAAAGAGTAACAGATTGAGTTGGAGGAAGAGGATATAAAAGCAGCTATTGAAGGCAAAAGAAGTGGGCTGGTTTAAAGCATCCAGAAAACTCAACGTGTCATTTGGAACATTAAGGAGGCGTGTTGGTAATGGTGGTAAAAATAAGTATGCAGTTGGCTTCCGAAAAGGTTATTTGGGTAGTATGAGAACTACTTTCTCAGCTGAAGAGAAGCGAGAATTCACAGAGCATGTAAAATAATTTAGAAGACAGATTTGTTGAGTATCACAACAGTTAAAATTCACCAAGCGGGCTTTCCAGTGGACCGAGAAAAATAATATTCCCCACTCTTTCAATAAGGAAAAAGAAATAGCTGGTTGGGACTGGTTAAAAAGACTCCTAAGTTGTAATCCCACATTATCTCTCAGAACACCAGATAAAAAACCAACCGATAAAAAAATACTTTGATTTGCTATCAAAAGCTATGACTGAAATAAACTTTGATTGCACTCGAATTTAAATGGATGAAAGTGAGTTGTCTACTGTACAGTGCAAAAACTCTAAAATTATAGCCTGCAAGGCAAAAAGCAATTTGGTGTCCTAACAAGCGCCAAACGGGACCAGCATCTTACTGTTGTTTAAAGTAATAGTGCTTGACTTAATAGACAATGCTCCTACTGCTACAATTGCATTCACTCAAGAGCATGGCTATATGGATAAAGATATATTTGTCAAGTGGTTGCAACATTTGTGAAGTACACCAAATCAACAAAGCAAGAAAAAATTTTGCTATTGCTGGATGGTCACATTAGCCACAAAAGCCTTGCAGCCCAAGAGTTTGCTAAAGAAAACGGTGTAGTCCTATTTTGTTTCCCACCGCACTGTACTCATCGAGTTCAGCCACTTGATGTAGCTTTCTTTGGCCCGCTGACTACATATTACAATCAAGTGGCTGAAGAATCACCCAGGGAAAACAGTGAGTCATTTCCAAGTTGCTGGAATTTTCAAGATTGCGTACGAACAGGCTGCAACAATTTTGAATGCAGAAAAAGGGTTTTCTTTTACGGGAATATATCCATTCAATCCAGATATATTCCCGGATTGGATGTTTGCTCCAGCTGAAGCAACTAATTTCGAGGAATCGGAAAGCATGTCGGACAAGAGCAGGAATATGAAAGAATGCCAAACAAGCAGTATCATTTCTGTAAGTGAACAGTGTAATCTTTCCCTGCCCAGTACATCTTCACATTGTGCTCTAGTTATGGAAAACAAAACTGGTTTGATCCCTTCCCAAGGAACATCTTTCTCTGACACTCGTCATATTTCCATAACAGACGTCTCTCCTCTGTAGGAAACCGAGGCAAAGTTGCAGTACTCAACACTAGCCAGGAGATATTAGAAAAAGTAATGCAGAAAGAAGAAAAAGAGCGTAGAAAATCGGTTCGCAGCATGAAAAGAGAATTAAAATTCAAGAAGATAAAGAAAACGAAGACACAGAATTCATCATGGAAACTGACAATGAAAATGACCCGCCATGCATTTACTGTAATGAGCTCTATTCGCACTCAAAGAGAAATGAATGGTGGCTACGATATCAGATATGTCAAAAATGGGTCCATTGCGACTGTGCTAGACTCAAGAATTATGCAAAAAAAATTATTTGTGACTTATGTAATTAATTACTTTGATAATCAAATGTAAATATTGGTCATTATGTGTGTTACTATATTAGGTATGTATTTCTATTTATGTCAGTGACCTAAATTCAACCCATATCTTGCTCGAATTTCCCAAAGGGTTTGATTTCCTGTTGGGCAATAAAGGATTATTATTATTATTTATATAGAATTGTTCTACATTATTACATAATTTGTATTATATGTTCAATTAACACGGTTTTAATGGTACAAAGCGGTTTACACGACCTAGATGTAAAAAGCTAAACACTATCAGGTTTTCAAAATTTACATCGTGTTGGTTCAGTATATTGTGTCGCTTATCTGTTGTTTTGTTATATTTATAGTTTTCATCAAAAGGCCCAAAAGTAAATTTGGTAACCATATTTGTTTATTATTCTTTAAATGATAGTGTTTATTTTTAGTTAAGACCGTTTGTGTTTTAAATATTTTTATTGAAAGGCCCAAAGGTAATTTTGGTAAGCATTTTTTGTTTGTATTTTTTTTGGGTAAAAGTGTATGTATTGATATATGCCAAGTCATTCACCTGAAGAATACTGTATGCTAACTAGTTCTGAATAGTCTGAGTAGGTTGGCATATGATGTACGCTTTCACTACTAGGCGCACTAGGTGCGCGCCTAGGGTCTCACATTTTGGGGGGCCTTAAAAACTCAAAAAAGCCTATCCAATATTTTTTGTTTTCATGTTTCATCTTTTCATAATAATTTTTTTAAACTGGTGGTAAATAAGTAGCTATCGCCATCTACATGTGTGGGGGTCAAAATAAAGTAGATTTTGTGATTATACATTTCAGTTGCATTGGGATTCCCATTCCCAATTTGGGAATACCACAAATATTTGAGTGAGCAGTAGTGCGTAGTGCGCTAATCAAAGCATAAAGAGAGTTTTGTGTCTGTTTATATAATCCCAGTCGCGTCGCAATCGCAAGATCGAATACCAATCGAATCAAATTAATTGTTTAATTGTGCGTAATTATTACAGGTGGTAAGTTTTAAAGTATTATTCTATTATTCATACGTATAGTACGTATACAGTAATGTATTAGCAATTTCTTATTTAGTCATTTATCGATTTTAGTGCTACTTTGAGACACGAAGCGACGTTTTAAATCTGGTTCAGCTAAGCGGAAAAAGCAAGCAAGAAAAGAAACAGAAAAGCAGCATCAGAAGAATGCAATGGAGGCATTTTTAATTAAATATATCGCGCAAAATGAAACCAATGTAACGATTCCTTCTGCTGAAGTCTATGACGATTTAATTGGTGAAAGAAACGAATACAAAATTCAACTTGCAGAAAACCTGCCATCGCCATCCTCCTCAACTGCATCGTCAGCGTCATTATACCCTCCGTGTGCATCAACAACAGCAAACGTCAGTGCAGTGAGTTAAGTTATCTCAACCAAGGCATTCAAGCAATAGTTTTAAGGACGTGGCTTTATGGCCACATTTATTATTGGACAAAGATATAGAAAAAATTTTACTGGAAAATCCAAAACATATTGGTAACCCTGCAGAGTATAGCGTCGCTTTCGAGGATCGCGGACGTGTTTATACAAGGCATTTTTCAGAAAATATTTTTTTTAACATCAAAGAAAATGGTTTGCGAGAATTGAGAAAATGGCTTATTTTTAGTGAGACAACAGGTGGACTGTTTTGTTTTGTTTGCAAGGTATTTTTAAAAATAAAACCCCACTTATCATCGAAGCATGGATGCAAAGATTCGAAAAATATCGGTGCAAAACTAAATAAACATAAAAATTTAATGCATCATAGAGCTGCAATGATTGTGTTTTCCAAGCGTCAGAAACTTGCTAGAAGAATTGACAGTGAACTTATAAAACAAGCCGAAATAGAAAGACAATATTGGCGAAAAGTTTTAAGAAGAATTGCTTCTACAATCAAGTTTCTTTCTTCTCAAGGATTAGCTTTTCGAGGATGTGAAGATGAAAGTGGAAACTATATTCGCTATAGTCTTCAATACCTAACAGAATTTGACCCGTTTATCGACAACCATCTGCAAAAATTTGGGCATAAAGGAAGTGAATCCGTTAGCTATTTATCAAACGCAATATGTGACGAATTCATACATGTAATGGGTGATACAGTCCGCAATCAATTCATCAACGAAATAAAAGAAGTTATTTACATCTCCCTAATTATAGATTCTACGCCGGATATTAGTCATGTTGACCAACTCCGTGATATAATCCGCTATGTTCTACCAGATGGCTAAATCAAGGAAAGATTAATGGGCTTTATTGATATTTATTCTCATCAATCTGCAAATCTGAAAAAGACTACTTTGAACCTTTTGAAGAAATGGAATATCGACGTTTCTAAATGTAGAGGTCAGAGCTATGACAATGCCACATACATGTCAGGCAAATATTCTGGCTTTCAAAGTAGAATTAAAGTTCAAAGCCCAACTACGGATTATGTGCCATGCTCAAGTCATAGCCTGAATTTGGTTATAACTGTACAGCCGAAGGTTCTAGTACCGCGGTCAAATATTTTGACAGATGCGGTTTTTGCCTTTGTAAGAAACCGACGACGCTATAATTTAAATTTGCCGCCGAGAAAGAATTATCTCGCAGCGTAAAATTTACATCGTCTATAACAGACGTCGAGCGCACCGCCCCACTTACAATTTCTCCCATGCAACCGTTGCTCACTCTTCTGCTCAAGATAAATCCCCCTATGTAAGCCTAAAAACCGCCTAAAGATATCCGTAACTAACTCTAAAACCTCTGCAAACGCTGATTGGGTTTGGTGCGTGCTAGGCAAACACTAACTCTAAGACCTCTGCAAACGCTGATTGGATTCGGTGCGTGCTAAGCAAACTCCTAAAATACCCACCATTAATAACCCGCATAACCGACATCTACTTACCCCGCATTTGAAACACTGTGGCTGAACTCCTTGGTAGCAGTTGCTTTCCTCCAACACCGTTCCGTTTAGAACACGCCGCTGTGTATTATTGACCCATAGGGGGTAGCTAATCCGTTCAATAGCACTTCGTAGTAGGCGTACTGATAGCCGTGGCCTTAGGGGAAGTACCAGCGCCGCTAAACTGTTGTCAGCCCCGAGCATCACGCTTCGCATATGTACTGGGCTCGCTCGCCAAACAACATCGTATAAATACAACCACCAGGTATCCGGGGCACATTGAGACGGACTTCTGTCGTTTGTCAAGCCGTAAGCTGCAATAATAAAAACCGTGGTGTATGCTAAAACAAGCGAAAGCTGTAGACAATAACCTCAAAAGCGGACGTGAACAACCGCCACCGATAAATAATAAACACTTACCTGTTTCAGTGAGACAATAATACCAAATCTAGAAGCAGCCCGAACACGCAGCAGAGTAGTGGATTAACAAGAAGGTCCTTTGCGTAAAAACGTGAGGATTTCATCGCCAACCGTAATACACCTACAGTACCGTATTAGAGGCCGTGTCTCCACTGCCGC
Source organism: Abscondita cerata (assembly GCA_030710515.1). Lineage (NCBI taxonomy): Eukaryota > Metazoa > Arthropoda > Insecta > Coleoptera > Lampyridae > Abscondita > Abscondita cerata. The sequence continues at coordinate 19,475 of JALBCR010003209.1, forward strand.
CGTTTCGAACAAGACTCGCACGTATCCCGCTCATTACAACTTGCATTGTAATTAAATTCTGTGTATTTTCCGTCACGTTTTATATTCTCACCACAACAAACCCAGTGGTGCAAAATATAAAAAGTGCGCGTTTACACCTTATATTGCAGTTACTCTAATATTAGGGATGCACTTACCGAATTAGGGTCTGACAAAAATTAAAAAAAATTAACAAAGGTTGAAGCCGAGGCATTGATGTAGAAAATGGATCAATTTGAAATAGCGTTATTTACAGTTTTATGGAACAAGATTTTACAACAATTAAATGCCGCGAATAAAACATTACACAAGCCCGATTTATCTTTAGTTCAATGTTTGTCCTTGCTTAAATCACATACATCGTTTATACAAACAGTTCGAGACGATTTTAATAACATTGAATCTGAAGCTAAATTGTTAGTAGCGCAGGAAAACTGTATATATGCAGATGGCACACGACGCAAAAATAATGCGAAATAAACGGTTGTATCCGGAGAAAAATTTTGAAAATGAGGTCATTGTAACAGGAAGAGATCATTTCATTGTAAATTCCTTCTATGTAATTTGTGATGCAGCAATAGTCGATCTCAATAGAAATATTTTGGCTGGATCTTGTATTTTCAATTGATAAATGATTAAAATGATATGACTGAAGCTGAGATTGATTCTAATATTGAAATGTTAACTTGTAAATTAAAAAAGATGTTGTTTCAAGCCGTTTAAAGTTATCGCTTTGATAACGTATGCACTTTAACACTCACAGTCGTTACAGTTAACTGATGTTATTTTCTAGTTTTATACTATTCATACGAATGTCCATGTTACACGAGATGTCGTTAGGACACACTTTACTTATGTTCAAAAAAAGATATTAATCAGATTCTAGCTCGGGATGAAATCAAACACTTTTTAATCTACGCAAAGGAAGAAAAGTTGTCTTCACCACAAGAAATGTATGAATATCAGTCGAGTTCGAGTTTTTTCAAACTAAAGCCCTTATTACATTATCCGATTTCTCTTACGAGTCTATCGACTGAGAAGTCTTGAAAGGTGTAACTCCTAGATAGATTCGTACGGCTAATATGATTTTGTTTACATTATAATAGCTCAATAGGAATAATGCGCATGCGCGGCTAGCTTGAATACTTCAGTTTCGAAGGTTCAGTCAAGTTGATATTGAGGTTAGATCAATAGTTGTTGATCTACAGTGTTGTAAACAAAATATTGTTAACATGAATTTTGAGGACATATTATTAAATCAGATTTCATTAAAATTGATTCTACTCCGACAATTATTTATTAGAAGAAAAAAAAGCTAACAAAAAAAAAAGCGTTGTCCTCGAAAGTTATGGACCAGGCAATGGCTCCAGAGGCGAAACGAAGGACTAGGTATTTCAATAGAATAAGAGTACAGTTCATTTCAAAATCGGGTATTCGCAAAACATTACGCCGCTAAAAATCGTAATGTTTGCGTAAATTGGGACATCTGGCAATGATACTTCGTTCAATGATGAAGAAAGAAAAGACAGAATCGGCCGTTAGCTGTCTCATAATAACTACGCACGCGCTAAAGCAAAATCGTATTAAAACTCGTAAGTAAAAATAGAAGCTGTTCTAAACGCGCAAGATCTCGTAAGAGTACTCGGAACCAATAGATCAAAAGAGAAAACTTACAATGTAAACATTTTCATACTGATCTAAACAAAGCTCGTAAGAGTCGTCGTACGACAACTTGTATAATGTAATATCTGCTTAAGTGGACGCGTACGAGGATATATTGAAAAATTCTTAGCCTACTATAGAACCAAACAAAATTTCAATGTCAAAATATTTTATTACTCAACATATTCTCCTCTTAATTGGATACATTTATTACAGCGAACCTGCAACGTCTCTAGACCTTTCAAAAAATGTTTCTTCTTGCTCTGCAAACCAGACCTCCACAGCTTCTATTACCTCCTTGTTGGAAGAAAATGTACGACCTTTTAAACTTTTTTCAGTTGAGGAAAGAGGTGATAGTCGGACGGAGCCAAATCGGGTGAATAAGGGGGTGTTCTAGTAATTCAAACCCTAAATCACGAATTTTTGCATGGCAACATGAGATTTGTGTGCAGGGGCGTTGTCCTGCAAAAACAAAACACCTTTGGATAGCTTTCCGCGTCTTTTCTTTAATATTTTCCCGTAGAGTGGTCAGTAATGTCGAATAGTAATCTCAGTTATTGTTCTACCCTTATCCAAAAATCAATCATGATTACTCCATGGCAATCCCAAAAAACTGAAGCAAGAACTTTTCCAGCAGATTTTGGACACGAAACTTCTTAGGTCTTGGAGAACCAGAGTGTCGCCATTCCATCGATTGTTGCTTTGTTTCTGGATCGTAGAAATGTACCCAAGTCTCATCCATAGTAACAATTCGGTTTAAGAAGTCTACATCGTTTTCAAATCGAGCACAGATCGAACGCGATGCTTCTACCCTTGCACGCTTTTGGTCAACATTCAAACATTTGGGGATCCATTTTGCAGCAATTTTCTCATGTCCAAATTGACGTGAACCATATGATGAACGCGTTCGTATGAAATATTCAGTGCTTCAGATATCCGTTTTAGCCCAATTCGACGGTCTGATAAAATCATGTCATGAACTGCATCGATATTTTCGGGGACTGACACAGAAACTGGCCTTCCCGATCGGTCATCATCTTCAATGGAAAATTTACCTCTTTTGAAGCTTGCATTCCAATTTTTGACGGTCGCATACGAAGGACATTGATCACCAAGGGTATTAAGCATATCTTCGTAAATCTGCTTACCTCTTAACCCTTTTAAATACAGGTACTTGATGATGGCTCGATACTCCAATTTTCGATTTTCACAATTTCGGTGGACATCTTTTTCATTTAATTTATTGCGTGACTCTGGTTTACTTTTTGACGTCAAACTTTACACTGACACTTCTAATAAGTTATTGTTCGTTGCTATGGTAACGCAATATTTTGTTTATGCAAGGAACTGGTCTAGGCTAACTAGATATCAATACATCCTCGTATATCGTCGTGCGATAACAGTACGTCAACCTCGGACCGATATCTACTCTAGACCGAGTTCTCTCCCAGTAGGTGTACTGATTTCTGTGCTCCTCCTCCACTCCAAGATTTCTAAGTGATACGAAATTTTTGTTTTTATGTATTTAATTATAAGTCAGTATAATAAACTTTGAACTTGTCGTTTTATAGTAGTGAAATTTATGAATCAAAAGTGTGTTATTTGTCTCTTATGGAAAATTAGTAATCAATTTGAAATATCATTTCGAATGAGTGTCTGTGGCTTTTATGTAGTTTTAACTATAAACAGGTCTGTAAAGGAAAAATCAAATGTGGTGAGTGCAATTTTTAACTTCGTGGAAGTGTCAGAAAATTACTGAAGTTGAAGCAAAATTATTAAAAAATTGGATTTGCCTAATTGTGACCAAAGATCGTAGGCTGGAGTAGAAAAGATTCGTCTATCATAACCTCTGATAATTCTGAAAGTGGTATGGATCAGAACTTAAACAATTAATAGAAGGAGTTGAGGAAATTTGACATTGATAGGCTAAGCCGTCACATAAAAACTTGAAAGAGACATAAGCAAATCATTAAAATTTTATAATGCAAAAATGGATGAGAAGAATACATCATGTATGATACTCAAAACAGCTTGATTAAGAAACAACAAGATTTGATGGAACAGCTTATATTTGAGAAAATAAATTCTCTAAAAACTCGGTCGTGATCTAAAGTCAGAGTTGGACACTGCTAATCAAGAATCAAGATTAGAAACTCCTGATACATGGTCTGCCAATTAGGATAATGAAGAAGTATTCCTGTTCTACAAAAAA
>JALBCR010003210.1:0-73593 GCA_030710515.1 Abscondita cerata
TGTGTACTTCGTTCAGTTACGTGTGCTGTAACTATTGAGATTGGCCAATTTTCATCGCCATCATATAACCAGGTTGGACCCTCCCACCAACGCAATTCTAGTAGCTTACTTGCAGGTAAGCCTCTTGAAAAAAGGTCTGCAGGATTATTTTTCCACTAACATGTCTCCATTGTGATGCTGATGATGACTTTAAAATTTTTCTCACTCGATTGCCAACAAAAGTGCCCCACTTATCATTTTTGCTATCCATGCCAAAGCTGTTGATGAGTCACTCCAGTAAATTGTTGAAACGTCTTCATATCCTAAAGCACTTTTTACATAGTTTACAAGTTGAGCTCTAATGCCATCAACTCCATCCTCGGAATTGTGATTCCCTCCTTTGCTGCTATCCTTGACTTTGCCATCAGAAGGTGTATAGAGTAGTTTATTTTTTTTATTCCTCTTTCTAATTCGCACTCTATCAAAATTGGGCCGACTCCGGGGATCAAAAACAGCGCACATAAAACCACTGCTGCATACGCATCCTGGCTGGCATCACAAAAACAATGCAATTCTTTTCTAATTGCACCACCATTAAAATAACGAGAAACCTTCACTTCGTTAATATTGACTTGATACCCACTTCATAAACTCATTTTGCATGTCCTTAGGTAAATCAACATCCGTCCCAACTTTTGACTCCATCCCTTTGAATAAGTAATATTGGTTTTATCAGAACTGGACAGGATATTCCAATGGGGTCGAACACTAGTGAAGAATAGCCAACGCTGCCCTCGTAGTTAACAGACGAAAGTCACCACATTGTCTACATACAAAGACTGTACCAGCTTATTCTTATATTTTTCCGTTTTAGTAGAATTCCGTAGATGATACTGTAAGACAACCGCAAGTATAAATGGACTACAGTTGACTCCGAAAACAACCCTTTGTGCTGATATATCTTCATCGCGGTCTTCTTGTTTTCAGTCCTCCAAACAAACTTTAAATGCTTGCGATCTTTGTATGTACATTGATCATGATGAAGGCTTTACGAATATTTGCAATGACACCAACTTTCTGCTTACGGAAGCGTAGAATAGCTGAGGAAGCAGTTTGATGCAGTTTGGACCTTTAAACAGACAATCATTCAGGCTCGGTGCTCTTCCACTCTTACAGGATGCATCAAAACTGGTCGGACTGGAGTAGTGCTACTTTTCTTAAAAACAGGGTGATGAGGTAGAAAGTGAACTTCCATGGTAGAGTCTTCCAACTTGATTTCCTCAATTAGTTTTCCTCCTCCCATTGCTCAAACACTTTTCCGTAGTCGTCCATTTTATTGTCTTTTCCAGTTTTTATGTGATATAGTGAAGGCGTTGAATTACTGATTTATGATTACTAGGGAGTTGAGACTTCATATCTTCACTAGCCCATGGTAAGCGGACACAGTATCTTCCATTCTCTTCACGAGTTACAGTTTCTTCAAAATGCTGTTTAGCTTTCTCCGCCTTCTCTTGCTCTGTTATGATAGTCGGCTCATCCCTTATTTAAATTAGTTCCAGGTTCTTCAATTTTGTGATTTCATGATTAGTCTGGAACATTTCAACACTAGACATTGCTGCTGATTCATTCTTCAAAAGTCCAGAAATAATCCATCCAAACAAAGCAGAAATTGCTACTAGTCCATTGTTGAGTTTCCTCAAATTACCATTGATGAGTGTACCCCAATGGTCACTTTCTATCACAATATCTACCTCAAGAGACTGATTTAACTCACGGTCACAATCACTTATATTAAGGTGCAGACGAGCCAGTTCTTTCTTGAGTTGAATATTGGTGATCCTAGGCACTTTTCCTCCAAGCTTTGGCATTTCTCTGAAGCTAAGTACAATGGAATTTAGTTTGTCAAAATACTCCATCAAAAGAACATTACTGAATACTTTAAATCCTATCGGAGCACTGCCTATTTTCTTCACCGTGCTTGAGTTGATACAACTTCTCTGACATCCATCATCAAATAATAAACAAGCATAGCATTTTCTTCTACCACTTCCATATACACTGACAACCGCAGTCTTCAGTAAAACCTCACTAGAAGAAGTCACATTATTTTGGACTGAAGTTGTTGCCGGTTGAATTGGTGAAGGAGATACATTTGAATGCGCTGGTTCTTCAGCTGTCAATAGATTGCTTTCTTTGTTGCACTTACACAAACAATAGTATGATAAGGTCCTTGGCAGATATGACACTTTACGAAATTTCGACACTTTCTCCTATGATGTCCCTGCCTGAAACACTTCCAGCAGACTGTTTTATCTTTAACAATCATCTTCTTTTCTTAAAGAGACATATCACTTGCTTTTCCACAGTTTTTGCTTGCATGTCCCTTACCACAGAAGATACATGACGACTTTACTTCCTCTTGAAACAAACAAGATGCTGTTGCTGGTGTATCATTCTTTCCTTTTCTTTCTTGACGTGATGAAAAAGAACTCTTTTTCTTAGCTAAATTTCTGGAGTTATTTTGAAGCCTTCCTTGACCAGATCAATCTGTTGTTGATGTCGTACTTCCTTCTTCAAAAACTCCATGAGTATATCAAGCTTTGACTTTTTGTCTCTTCCTTTTGTCCATTTCGCTGCGTTGCCATAACTGCAGCATCTTGTCAGAAAGACTTGATTCCACTAACGGAAATATCCATGTTGCTGGGTCATGCGCTTCTAACTTCAAGGCCTTCACCGCTTAAAGGTGAGACTCTAGCTTTGAGTACATACACGAGAGATGACCCTCCTTTGCTGAAACATTACCAATTACCATCTTCAGAAGCTCCCTCACGTAAACTTGAAGTAAGAGATTTTCTCTTCCAAATCGTTCATTCAAGGCTTCCACTGCTGCTGGGTAATGTAGGGCGGTTTGTGGAAATGGTGCTATCACTCAAGGGCTTCGGATCCAGCCTCCACACTCTGAATAAGATATTGGAACTTTGTTGCGTTATCCAAATCTTCATGTTGATGGATTTGCTGAAACTGAGACCAAAACGTAAGCCATTCCTTCAGATTGCCTCCAAACTTGCGCAGTTCGATCTTGGGAGATGATAAGACTTTCGCTGACCTCCAACACTTGACTGGGCTATTGACGGTACAGGTGAATGCTGTTGAGTAGTTAATAATTCTTCGATTCTGTCTTGCTTAGTGTAGAATTGGTTATTGTAGTCCCTCATTTCATTGAGTTTCTTCCTTGTTACCTGTTCAGACGCATCGGTATCCAGCAGCTGTGTCTTCACTTCACTGTCAACAAGTTCCAAGCAATTCATTGTTTTTTCTAGTTGCCTGAAGTTTGTTCGAACTGCTGTTCGATTTAGTCTTCTTATTCTAGGCATCTTAACTGAGTTTTAACTGTTTCCACTTCACAAACAATCACTTAATTGCAATTAGCGTATCTCGGTGGAACCTCCAAAAAAAGTGTTAAAAGCGACAGTAAACTACCAGCTACCTGCTAACTTCCAATTACAAACTTCAGTTAAAAGTTGAACTAAGACTAGAACTAAAACACGGCTGTTCCAATTTGTGTAACGGTTTTTTTATTATTAACCAACTAACAAACACAATTATTTTTCTGACAAAATTATTTTTTAACAAACCTCCCGCTTACTAGACTACAAACAACTACTGTGGATACTACACTTATCGCGAGCATTAGCGTCACTCTGTTTGAAATGTCCTGGAACATTTGATCCAACATCGGTGAATCCGAGATAAAAATTTTGGGGGTTAAGTCATACAAGTCTACAGGATTACCCCATGCGTATGCCAATGGAGTTGATTTGATGATGTCTTGAGTTCCACGCAGCATGGTGATGAGCATTTGGTAGTTTGGATGCTTTCCGAACTTGTTTGTAAGTCAAAAATGTCTCCATCTCACAAATCTCCTTCCAGTTCACCGGATTTTAGTTATGCTTGAGTTCTTCATTAACTCCTTCCAAGTTCGTTGCGTTGTCCAAAATATAAACCTAACCCTTATCGAAGCTGAGCTCCTGTACGGACAAAAAGTGATTGCTCATACGACAAACGTTAATGATTGCAGCTCTCCCACTTTTGGCACAGAAGAATTTCTTTATCTTTCAAGTTAAACACGACGAGACGACTCTGATTTTTCTAAGAATCCAGTATCTCTTCCTCAAGTAGTTGAAAACTGTGTTAAGTCTCCGATGACCCATCTGCTTGTGCTTACGAAGAATCAAAACATTAGTGAAATGATGTTTTGAAGATAATAGCATCGGTTGCTTGATAAATTCATCTGTTTTAATCTACTAAAACTCGAGAAAATGTCCACAGCTTTCTTCTTTAGATGTTCACTGAAACAACCCTGTTGTATTCTTCTGATAGCAAGAATTTCTGTTTCTTTCTAGTCTTTACTTAAAATATTGGACAGTAGATTTTTCTTTTTTGTTTTACACTCCACGGTAGTGACTCGCTTTGACTCGTTTTTATTTTTGGATTTCGGCAGCCCAAACATTTCCACTTTCAACGATTTATATTGACTACAGCTGCTGCTACAGTGTCTTCGTGCTGGTCTAAGTTAACCGAACAGATTGTGGCATCTCCAACCTCGTAAACTTTAACAGCAACTACTTAATTGTAATTTTCCTGTGGCCAGTGTTCTAGTTCAGCATAAATCAGCCACCGTAATTCTAATCCAAAGGTAATAATTTTCTTCTTCATTTAAATCACTAGGTAACCACTTCCATTTCAATACTTTGACAAGCATGTGGATCGTACCAACATACTGCTTATATTGTAAGGGTAAGTACCTTAAACCACATCAAAATAATATTTTGGAATACCTCCAGAAAATGCGCTGGTTAATTTTCACTTTCAAGTGGTCAATAATTGTGTCATGAAAACCACTCTAATCCCTGCAGCAAGTAGCTCAAGTTGTATTATACTCGGCTTCTTAATTTTTTTGTTTTGTATAAAAACATTTCACATACTTTCATTTTCAAATACGCAACTGCAGCGGTGGCTTTTTACTTGAATCTACAAACACGTTAACCTGGTTGTCTTGGGCGAGATGAGTGTCAAAAGCGTAGCAGCACGTCACCTTTTCTTTCACGGCCATCTTCAAGTTGTGCACCTACTCTAGCCGGTTTTCATCGGTTACTTTATTATACCAACTGATTCTGGTATGCCAAACTTGTTAAAGCAATATCATTGCTTTGATTTTAAGGTTTGCAAGAAATTGGAAGCGGATCGAATACAGATCCTATCAGTCGACTTACTTCCCGCTTTGTTAGTCTTGTTCCGTTCAGTAAAGATAAATTGAGGTTTCACGACCGAGTCATTGTTAAACAACAACGTTTTCGTGATTGGACCGTGTCGAAAAGGTAATCGTAGTTGCCAACGTTTCGCCACCTACCGTAAGATGCTTCATCAGGGCAAGAAACTTGAAACAACAAAAGTTTAAAGCAACCAAAAGTCAAGTAATCAACTTGTCAACCACGCCAGATTCTAGCCAGACTAAAGGAAGTTTGCGTAATTAAGCAAATACATCTGTATATAATTATAGAACATTATTGAACAAAATATACAGTATAAACCTTGAGAGGAAAGAATTGAAAGCTTATTCTTAAGGAAAAGTCCAGAGTCAAAACAAATTAAAAACATAGCCATAAGTGAACTAAACACAGCTCTACATCAAAAGATAGAGCAAATATCTACCAAACACTTTGATGGATAAATAAAACCAATCAGTAAATGGGACAAAACGACGACAGACATATTTTTTTCTCCATGCAATCGAGTCGAAGATCAGGAGACTGACTCTGGGTAAGTTATTTTGAATATTTTTCCATCGACCTGCTACGTCCAGCTAGAGATTACGAATTTTGCATCTAGAGTGCGCAGTTCAAAACCGTACCAAAATTGACTGTCACAGACAAGGTTTTAAATAAATTGTTAATTTTGTTTTTTGATCGGCAACATCAAGGTAAATAGAATAAATCAGCAGATAAGTTTCTGGAAAATTATAAAAGCTTTATTTTGCAACGCTTGTACAACTCATATCTTTATTTTTATTAATCAAAAAAGTTGACAATATTTCACCACCTATCGTAAGGGTCTTCATTAGAACAAGAAATTTCAAATAACAAACAAACGATTGTTTAAGGTAGGTTACTAGGTAATCAACTTGTCAACCAAGCCCGATTCTAGACTATAATAAGAAGTCTGAGTAATTAAAAAAACACCCCGTATTATTTAAAAGAAATGTCACAAAAGTGAAAGTTTGGAACTGCAATCATGATTGAAGTTGTTGAAATGCTTGATGAAAATGAAAATATGAGATATAATAACAAAAGTAATGGAAACGATATGAGAGTTTTCAGATATCTGAGAGATAAACAAAAAGTGAACAACCTAGAGGACAGAGTGTAACAAATATAAAGGAAAAGAGTTTGACGAGAAAAGAATTATACCATATCTACTGTCAGATGGGTTTTAGAAAAGGAAGACGCTGTATAATTATGGCAATAGAAGACATATCTAATAATAAAAGGATGAAATATTCTAATAACTTTACCGTATGCAGATGATATTGTGATCTTCCCAAGAAAATAGGAAACACAATAAATGCGACAAACAAGAAAATACTGAAAGTAAATGTAAGTAAAACAAAAATGTTAGTGTTTAAAAAGAAAAAAACGAAGAGATAAAGAGAAAAGCGGAAGTGAAAAAACGATAATAAGAAATAATATAATAACTTAGAATACGTAATAAGGTAATGAATTTGATACAAAAAGAAATAAAAGGTTACGAAAATACAGAGTTTAGAAGAAAAGACATGGAAAAGAGAAATGGTTGTATAAAAACTTGGTGAAAAGTGTGATATTTTATGAGACAGAAACTTAGGAGTGAAAATAATGAAAAGAAATAGAAATGTATTGAACATTTAGAAACACTATTAGGTTACGCGAAAGAAAAAGTAACAAGATTAAGTAAGTAGAAGCAAGAAAGATACAAAAATAATAACACAAAGAGACGAAATGATCAGATACAAAAAAGAAGAATAAAGAGTAGAAAAAAAAGCTGCCTGAATATGATAGTGTAACGGTTGTAGTTTACAAATAATAATAATAAAAAGAAAGTGACGGCTCTAGCGATACAACCTAGAAAAGAAAGGAACAATACTGTTTGAGTTAACACAGAAGTGTCCGGCTTAGTCGGTGAGTTGGAAGGGTTGTTGAGGGAACTGAAAGAAATAAACTGCTGCTTAACGAGGCGCCACCTGCTAGGTAACAGAGAGAAATAAAACCAACCAACAGAACAGAACAGACATGTAAATCTAGCAAATATAACTTAAAATACTAGAAGAAACTGGGAGAAGTGAGATATTCTATCGCATAAAACCTGCGTACGTTAGCAACAACAAAATAATTCAAGTTCACAATCAAATATGTGTAAATTCAGTTAAGTTTTTGTTTGTTACACCCCAAATTAAAGTTAGCGTACCGATTTAAGATTGGCGATTAAGGAAACTCGATGTACACAAGTCACTTGCACACGGTGACTTAAAAATTAGAATTAAACTTGGACGAGTACGGTACGTAGCTCCCGCCAACCCAAAAGGCCTTTTGTTTCAGTTTCACCCACTTTATTGAAAGCGCCACAGGTGTGATGGTGCTCGTGAAAACAAAACCGAACGTCGGTGGATGGAGTCTACCTCGAATAACAATTTGCTTATACACTAGGGATCCAAACCGTTTAATGTCACATGTACGTGAGCTCCAAACGCATGCAAAATAAATAGGTTCGTTAAACAATAAACTTACCTGTCTACTGATGCATGTAGTTCTGATAAGGAAGATTCTTGCTAACGACAGCAGTTGACAGCTATTAGAAGATCGGTAGACACAGGATTTCTTGGAAGCGGACGAAACGGCGAAGCTCGGAAAGCCGATATGTTTCTTCGAAATAGCAGGAACGCAGCGTGAGCAACCATCAACCGGTGAGTACAATTGGCCGTTGCAGCTTAGAGGTTGGCGACACCGTGGTAGTCGTGTCACGTTTTATAGCAAAGGATTCCCAATTACTCGTTTCAGCGTCCCCAGGAATTAACCAGGTGGTAATATATGAGTAAAGTATGAGGTCAAAACACGTGCTAAAGCATACGTTAAAATTAGAATTAATACAACCACGAGACAAACAAAAGAGATAGAAAAGAAATCACTTACGGCAAAATCGGTCGAATTTATACTTCCACACTAATTTAACTTGGAATAATTGAAGCCACATTGATATTTTATATGTAACTTTTAGCTTCGTGAAGCACCGAGAACCGCCTAATCGAAAAGAAAGTCACAAGATGTCCGCTCGTCGTCTAGATTAATTTTGTGAATAAATCGATCCACCAATGAAAAAATCGTAGTGTGAGCGGTTAGTGGAAGGAATGCCAAAGTTTTAATAGGAGACTAACCGTACAAGCTAGGTTTAGGCTAGGAAACAAAAGAATGTAAACAAATATTGGTAGAAAAATAAAGTGAGAATATGTGAAAATGTTTGGGAAAATACAAAATATTAACAGAAAATTCTGTAAAAGGTACAAAAGCTGGGTAAAAAAAGAAACAGGCAAATACTGATGTAAATTTGAAGTAGACATGTAGTCAGCGCTGAAGGAATACACATTGACTCGGATAGAATAAAAGCCATAAAGTACATACCCCCACCAACAAATATTCGGAAGCTCAGCCAATTCTTGGAAGTTGCATCATGGTACCGCCGGTTTGTTCCGTCTTTTCCACTATTGTAACCCCTCTCACTGCTCTTCTAAAAAGAAGCAAAGTTGTAAATAAAATAAGAAACAAGAAGAAGCTTTCCAACAACTAAAGAAACATCTCACGCAATCTCCTGTGTTGGCCTGCCCTGACTTTGAGAAATCATTCATTTTACAGACGCATCTGAATAAGGCCTTGGGGTAGCGTTACTTCAAAATCATGACGATGGGGATCATGTTATTGCGTACGCCAGCTGAACGAAATTACTCTGTCACTGAGAAAAATGTCTTGCAATAGTCTGAGAATTAGCACGATGAAGCCCTACCTAGAGGGATGTCATTTCATAGTTATCACGGATTATCAGTCGCTCTGCTGGTTTAATTCTATTAAGAGATCTAGTAATCAAATCGCTCGCTGGAGTGTTTTCTGCAACAACTTTGAAATCAAGTACCGCCGAGAAGTACTAAATCGGATTGCGGACGCACTCTCTAAGGAACTTCTAACCGAAACCAGGAAAGCCATTGACACTAACAGCACCAAAAATTGCGCATGGTATTCCGGCAAATTAAATAAAGTAAGCAAAAGACCACAGTCTGTTCTAGACTATGGTGTCCGTGAAGGGCAATTGTAGTACCGCCGCATAATACATAAGAAGAACACGATCGACGATGAGTTTATGGATCCATGGAAATACTGTGTTCTCAAACCTCGCCACCACCAGGTTTTGAAAGAAAACTATGACTCACCAACTGCGGAACATGGAGGCGTGGCGAAAACCACAGCGAGAATAACTGAACGGTATTATTGGCCAGGAATGTATAGAGACATTAGCAAATACGTTTCATCATGTACAACTTGTCAACGGTATAATGGAATGAAAATGGGATCTAGTTCACGAGTCAGAGTTTCCGTCAGTTGATAAAGGAACTAAGTATCCAACACTGTTTTACTCCGCCTTATACACCGCAGACTAATCCCGTTGAAAGAACGAACCGCACCCTCAAGACCGTTATCGCCCAATACTGTAAAACCGATCAAAAGACATAGGATCAACACTTATCCGAAGCTATGATGGCATTAAATATCGCGAAACACAAATCTGCTGACTGCTTTTGGGTTGCATGGTTGGTGCTTTACTTTAATAAATGCTGTTTTTCTGTGAAACTAATAGCAACTTGTTTCGTGCTAAATTAAGAAGTTTTGAGTTTTATTGTATTTTCTATATATCTTTGAACTGCTTTCTTTTAGACAATCAGAACACTGGAATTTTAACCTCCCGACCAACAACCGGAGAGTTAACTTCGTCATCAAATCTGGCGCCTGAGATCCGTCTGCTTTTGTTATTTACAGAAACTAACCAAATTGGGAAGATTGGTCAAAAAATTTTCGAAACATTTTTATTTGAATTTGCTTTGTAAACCACGAAGTCAAAGGACGAGTCACTAATGTCATTTACAATTTAAAAAAACATGTTAAAGTTATAGAGAAATCGATATGACGATGGCGGGGGAGATTGCTCTTGAGAAAATTGGAAAACTGAAGCAGAATATCTCTGTCTTAAAACAGATTCCTCAAGGAACTCGTTTCGCAGCTGCTAAAAGATTAGCCAATATCATGACCGCCTGCGTTATCAATAATGATCTGTGATCTTGGAAGAGACTTTTGACATTTGCTTTTTGTTTTTGTGTCCTCAAGAAGAAATGCAAGTCTTTAACTGCTGAAGTAAAGAAAACATAAACGAACTCCTTCTAGTTGATGACACTCTTAGTAGGAGACCGCTTTTACAGTGTTGTAGAACCCAAATTGTCCATCGATGACATTGCAGGAGCCGTAAGATTATTGGTTTTAACTGAAGACTTCGCTTCAAAGAATGCTGACACATTTAGTAAGTTGAAAGGTAATCATTCGTTCTCCAGAAAAAACTTAAGAGACTCCGATAAACACAAAGCAGAAGATTCTAACGAGCTTTGAAAATGGCGCCGCAGCAGCAGCATTGTACTCATTAAGTACGTTCCAATCTATGGGTTTTGAATAAAAAGGACGGAAGAATTTTCCAATTGGTGTTGAGTTTACTGTAAGAAGACTTGTTAGAAAATTAGGTTGTAAAGTTTATTTAGAAGAGATCGGTAATTATATGTACGTCCACATCAATTATTGTTTGGGACAAAAGATGTTGTGAAGCTGCTGTACATGCTGTGAGTCTTTGTGGCTCTGAACAAATTAAACGTCTTATTAAAGATAGATTTTGCAACGCTTTCAATTGTATTGAAAGAGACTCATTGTTTTCTGAAGTTGTGGAGGGATTTCAAAGCTTTACAGTTTCCTTTACCAGTGCTATTATCTCCCACCAAACTTTTTTACGGTGAGAAAATTATAGAATCAACAGTTGATTGTCAACAGGAAAATCCCCCCGATCCACTAGTTTTTAACCTTGTAATTTACTTTATAGTATCTGATCTGAATGTGTTTTACTTAGACAATGGAATTAGAAAAAATAAATTTAATTGTTTTTTTAGTGTACTAGAACATTCAATAAGTTAAATAATTATTTCTTTAATTACATCAATTAAAATATATAAAATAACTCTTAAAAATTAAAAATTTCCTAAAAGCTAATACTACACCTCCAAAATCAATATAATGTGAATATTTCCGAAAACTTGGATAAAGGAGGATTAGTTGCTAATACACTTGCTGCGTTTCCCGTCTAAATCGCAACACTGATTCTTTGGGTCAGAAAAACTGTGAAACTGGGTTCCTCTGTTTTTTCTCTCAGCCGAGACCCCAAGTCACGAACTAAATTAAGGGTTTCATCTCCAAAAACTCCAGAAGTCGCCACTGCAAATGGACATAGCATAATATTGTCTAAGCATGGCCGCGTACGTTTGACGTTTGTGGACTTCGGCAGTATTTGAAGTTGAGGAGAAGTAACTGGCAGCCAAAGTGTCCACACAAGTGGCATCCCACATAAGACATTTTTCTTGGGATCATGGCATAATTATTAAGCCATCAAGACGTTTTCCGTCTGTCCGAAAAAGACCCGTGGGTTCCAAAATGACGGGGACATTTACAGAAGAACATGTTCTTTAAATGATGTCATTGATCGCCGAGTGACGGGAAAATATTCCTGCACTTTTTTGACAGGTTAGTCCGTGGGTACCTTTGGCCTCTACTTCCTTCCCGCATCGGCAAGTGTGAGTCTGACAGAGGTTGGCACCTAGGCGCAGGCCAGTTGCGACCCTGAAGGACTCATCGTCGAGCATAGTTCTAAGTGGCGGGGAGGGGAGAGCGTTAAGTCATGCCTCCGATTCTTTCCTCGAGCACGCCAGGAGACTAGCTTTATCCTGAAGTGATTTTGCATTGTCGCGCAGGCGGGCAGACCGGTGCTCTAGAATTGGGGCTTCCCATTCTTTCTATGTTTTAAGTGGAAGTAGTGAAACAGTACTTTGAGATTTTATACACATTGTGGAGAAAGTGGAGAAAATTTGAAGATTAACCCAAAGAAGTGGGAAATTTACTTTACTTCCGTATACAATGAAGAGAATCACAATTGTTTTAACTTTATTTTTCCTGGGAAAAAAATAATTTTAGTAGAGAATTAGAGTTGTTGAAAGCTCCATTAACTGCAGCAGCAGGGAGATTGACTATAGAAATGAAAGTAGCATTATTGCGCGACATATTAAAGAATTTGAAGGCTTGAAAACTTAAAAACTGTCTAACAGTTCCAAAAGTCACATGTCTACTTCGTACCATTCTTACAGTTCTTTAGATATAATGGATAATCTTAATAAATATATCAGCGGAACAATGGAGGAGATTTTAAACAACAAGTTTTTGGAAAGTCAATGGGAAACGGTATCACTTTTTATACGTCATGGAAGGATGGGTATCGGTATGATGAAGAATATATGCCTTCCAGCATTTATTTCTTTAATGGAAAGTATCATTCCACTTTTCAGTATCATGCATCCCCTTATTCACCAACAAATAATCACCAAACAACTACACCACAAACTAATCTCGGACACGTGTTTCAATAGCTAAGCTATCATCATTAGTTAACGACACTAAAAACAAAAGAAAGCTTATATCTGCGTGTCACGCTTTGTTGCATTTTATTGATTTTTATATAAGTTTGAATAATTCCAAAAACCTAATGGACCGAAATCACTATAATTGATAAGCAAACTTTTGTTTTTAAAATTTCTAGATTTTCACAATAATCAAATACCTTTTAGTTTCTAGTTCAAAATTGCTAACTCTATGGCCATTTTCAAGCATAGGCATGGCAACACTGGACCTGTCTGAGCGATGGTATTTGACATGAGTTAAGTGTCTCTTTAAAACGAGTTTTTATAGGTCACTTGGGTTGCCCTATATATTCTTGATTACAGTTTTTACATTTATTTTGTATATTCCCGATTTATTGCACACTTTCGGATTGCCTAAAAATTTTGCAAGTTGTTACAACTATAAGTTACTGTTTTATAATTAAAGTCAAAAATATTTTTGAAGATCTTTTGTGTAGGTGGAATTTGGTAATTTGACATATTTCTTATCTATTTTGGTATTACTGGTTCCTGATGTTTAACTTATGCTTATGTTTGTGACAATTGATTCCTGAAAACCATTGTATGATGCAATCTGCTTAATATTTCGCAATTCTTTACAAACTTTTGTGGAAAATTTAATAATCAGTGAATCAAAAATTAAAGGATGCAAGTTGATGTTGCATACTATGGTTGGAGTCATTTGTTATAAACCTCATAGTCTCAAATTTTGAATTTAAAATTTCTACAAATCATTGATGGCTGTGAACTTTAGTATCGATAACTGCAAAAACATTATCTAAATATTAAATCAAATTTTAGAAAAATAATCTAAATTATTTTATAAATCAGTTTCAAAACCCATGAACAGGTTAGCCATAAACGGAGATAAGCTGTTACCCATTGTTGTACCTATATTTTGTTGATAAATATTATTATTAATTTGAAAGTAGGTTTGACTCATTCATAGTCTTGACAATTTGATACAATCATTGAATTGTCTAAATGATTTTGGTGCAACATATATTTTAAATAATCTAAAGTGACATCTATCGGAACGCTTGGAAGCTCTAAGACAGTACAATGTTTTTAATTTTTTCAATAAAATCGTATGAATTTTGAACACTCAAATGTGGTTGTTGATATTGGAAATCTTTGAATTTTTTTGACAAGCATTTAGATATTAGATAAGTAGGTGCATTAATACCTGATACAATGGACTGCATTCTTTTCCAGGTTTATATATCTTAGGTAATTAATAAACTATGGGAAGAAAAGGATTAGTCTAAACCTAAGGCTCTACGGGTATAAGCAATCATTTTGGGAAGAGGATTTTTGATATTAGTAAATAGAAGCCTCTATTAAGCATTACCTGAACTGAATCAATCAGTCCTTTGGTGTTTCCCTTTTGTTACAGATACACGCTGCAGTTTAGGGTTCCATTCCTTTGATGCTAGATTAAGTTTAATTACTATATTTAATGTTATTACAAAACTTACATTAAAAACAAAAAGTAACTGTAATTTTAATAAGGTATGAGACTAAGGACACTATTTAAATTAATTAAACAATTGCTATTGAAACAAAATTTAATTTCGCTGCTATGAATATATAAAAGCGCTCCGCTCTATAGTGCAAAATGATGTGGGTCTGCACTTTCATTAATAAGAAAATATCTGAAATTAAAGAAGTTTCGTCATTATAGACCTCATATTATTGACCACATCAACATCCTTATTATTTCATAAATAAAGAAATCCACAAACGGTTCTCATATCAATAACATTTATTTTAGCACCTTCATTAATAAGAAATTTAGCAATATCCATATTTTTGCTTTTAAAGGCGAAGAGAAGAGCATTTAGTCCTCTCTCGTCTTCTAAGTTAATGTCTCGAACATTTGGTCTCATATTTTTGACCATATCAATGTCTCCACATCGACATGCCCAAAGAAATGCCGTCATACCATTCAGATCAGTTAAATTTATATCAGCACCTTCATCAATAAGATATTTCGCAATGTTCATATTTTGGTACATAACGGCCAAATGAAGAGCACTCAGTCCACTCTTGTCTTGTAAGTCAATGTTTGCAACATTTGACCTCATATTTTTGATCATATCAATTTCTCCATATTTACATGCCCAAAGAAACGCAGTCATGCCTTTCAAATCCGTTAAATTTATATCAGCACCTTCATCGATAAGATATTTTGCAATCTCCATATTTTTGTTCACAAAGGCCAAATGAAGAGCACTTAGTCCATCCTTGTCTTGTAGGTTAATGTTTGCAACATTTGACCTCATATTATTGACCATATCAATTTCTCCATATTTACATGCCCAAAGAAACGCAGTCGTACCTGTCAAATCAGTTAAACTTGTATCAGCACCTTCATCGATAAGATACTTTGCAATGTCCATATTTTTGTTCAAAAAGGCCAAGTGAAGGGCACTTAGTCCAAGCTTGTTTTGTAAGTCAATGTTTGCCACATTCGATCTCATATTTTTGACCATATCAATTTCTCCATATTTACATGCCCAAAGAAACGCAGTCATGCCTTTCAAATCCGTTAAATTTATATCAGCACCTTCATCGATAAGATATTTTGCAATCTCCATATTTTTGTTCACAAAGGCCAAATGAAGAGCACTTAGTCCATTCTTGTCTTGTAAGTTAATGTCGGCAACTTTTGATCTCATACCTTTGACCATATCAATTTGTCCATATTTACATGCCAAAAGAAATGGTGTCGTGCCTTTAAAATCAAGTAAATTTATATCAGCACCTTCATCGATAAGAAATTGCGTAATGTCTATATTTTTGTTCATGATAGCTAAGTGAAGAGCACTTAGTCCACTCTCGTCTTGTAAGTTAATGTCAGCGACATTTGACCTAATTTTTTGACTATATCGATATCTCCATAATTACATGCCCAAAGAAATGCAACCCCACCTTTCAAATTAGTTAAATTTATATCAACACCTTCATCTATAAGAAATTGCCCAACGCTCATATTTTTGTTGATAAAGGCCAAGTGAAGAGCACTTAGTCCAATATCGTCTTGTAAGTTAGTAATGTTTGCCCTCATACTTTTGACCATATCAATGTTTCCATATATACATGCCCAAAGAAATGCTGTCAAACCTTGCAAACCAGATGAATTTATTTCAGCACTTGCATCGATTAGAAATTTAACAAGGTCCATATTTTTGCTTTCCACGGCTAAGTTAAGAGCCATTAGTCCTTTATTGCCTTTGAAAGTAATGTCTGGTAGACTTGATCTCATATTTTGACAATATCAATCTCTCCATATTTACATGCCCAGAGAAACGCAGTCATGCCTTTCACGTCAGTCAAATTTATATCAGCACCTTCATCTATAAGAAAGTGCGCAATGTCCATGTGTTTGTTTATAAAAGCTAAGTGGAGAGCACTTAGTCCACTCGTCTTGTAAGTTAATGTCGGTAACATTTGCCCTCATGTTTTTGACCATATTAATATCTCCATATTTACATGCCCAAAGAAACGCAGTCATGCCTTTCAAATCAGTTAAGTTTATATCAGCTCCTTCATCTATAAGAAATTGTGCAATGTCTATAAATTTGTTCTTAAAAGCTAAGTGAAGAACACTTTGTCCACTCTCGTCTTGTAAGTTAATGTCTGCAATATATGCCCTCACATTTTTGACCATATTAGTACGTCCAAGTTTGCATGCCCAAATAAACGCAGCCATGGCCTTTTGGAATTAAATTAATTGACTTTCTTCTAAATGTTTCTGAATTCTCACAAAGCTGGCATGCTACATCAAATGAATCAGTACTTAGCGCGTATTCAAACGTATTATACCCTAGTAACTCATCTACAGCATCGTCTAGCATAAATTCTGATAGCAGCTCAAACATAAAAAGTGATTCTATATTAATTAGATAACAAGTAATTAAATGCCATACTGTTCTGCTACATCTGTCTTTTAGAACAACAGATTCGGGATTTGATGCGATCGATTTCAAAATTGCATTTATGTTTTTCGAAATTATACTCAAATGCAAAGGAAGCTTTTTAGCTGCGTACTGGTCAAACACACTAAATACAAATTCGTACCCGTCTTCAAATCTACATTGTATCAAACCACTCAGATTTTGTGTTTTCCAGTTTTTATATAACCATTTGCCAACTAAAAATTCGGCAAAGTTTTGTGAACAAAAGTAACTTGTAAAGTTCCTGAGTCTACCCACATCACACCATCCCGTCCAGTAATACCAATTTGAGTGTAACATTTCAAACTTTCTTGAAATTTTTCTTTCACTTGCAACTTCTTCAACAGATGTTCTGGAAACACAACTAATAAAGAACCTAGTTTTGGAACTCTTCAAAAGATTGCATATTAATGAAATTGTTTGGATATTTTGCATTAAACAATTCGTTCTTCTTATTTAGGAAGGTATTGTACAAATCCTTTAGATTAAATTCGTGGTTGAACGTAAAATCGTTCTTTTCTAATGTTTTTTGAGATCTTCTTTAAAAAAATCAGCCAATAGTTTTGTTTGCAGCGGTAATCCTGTAAATTCATGATCAGTGCTACTTAAATTATCAGCAGCAGCTTTCAAAATCTTTTCAATAAACTTGTTGATTATCTCAACGTCTTCCTCATTTTTCCTCAAATCTTCATAATAATAGTTTAAAAATTTACGTTGGTCTGAAATTGAGAATGGTTTTAAAGTGCGAGAAACCGTATTAAAAGATGCCTCTAGATGATCTTTGGCATTAGGACGTGTGCTCACCCATACTTTAAAACCAATTTCCTTAAAGATTTTGCAATTGAAGTCACTTCTCTTTTGTACATCATATTTATTTCATCAAAGCCGTCAAGAAGAACCAACACCATTCTTTGATTTACAAATTTTGAAATATCTGTTTAGTTAACTTGTGGTTTATATTTCGACCACAAAAACGCTCCAAATGGTCAGAAAACTTATTTTGTTTTAAATTTTTAACAGTTTCATAATAGTCATTATGTTTATTTAAAATTATTTTTAAAATCCAAAGATTAGTGGGTGCGTTCAAGGCTACGTGATTGAAAAATTCGGTTTTACCCATTCCTGGATATGCTGTAATTACGCACAAATCTTGATGAAGCATTTCTTCAAAGGGACATCCATTCTCTATATGAATTATCAAACTCGTTTAAAGTACGACGATAATCAGACAGATTCTTCTCAAAGTCTGTGATACTCCGTAGCTTTGAAGTTGATTACCCGTGTTTGGGCCTATATCTCCACGAAACAAACGATCAAAGAATTTACATTGTTTATAAAATTCTGTGTTGAATTTATTTAAAGTATGGTAATCTATAAGCTGGTCCCTCGATACTGAGCGTGGCACGTAGTATTCCAGTTTTTCTCCTTGTGCATCTCCTATGTTGTATCGGTCCATAATAATGTCGATCATTTCATTACATTTAATAAATTTGTACATGGACTTGTTGATCAAGTTTTTCAAACAAGTGCCCGGTCTATTTTGTAAAGTAATTGGGTGTGTTAGAATCTTATTTTGCCGTTC
Organism: Abscondita cerata; assembly: GCA_030710515.1. Classification (NCBI taxonomy): domain Eukaryota; kingdom Metazoa; phylum Arthropoda; class Insecta; order Coleoptera; family Lampyridae; genus Abscondita; species Abscondita cerata. Next base: position 18,353 of record JALBCR010003210.1, read on the forward strand.
TTTGTCCAAATGGTTTAGGTTGAACAAACAATTCGGGTTGTTAATGATAACAACGTCGAAATTGAATATGACGATTACTTGGTACGAGTAGTTCTCCATTAAGCATTGTACACTTTCGATACGTTTAAGATCTTCGTGGTTATAGACTTGAGCCAAAAATGGCACCTTTTTGTAACCATAATGCTTCGTATACTTTTGAAACGGTCAAGTTTCCACTGCCAATCGTTTTCATCAAAATTGTTTTTAAAAAGGAAATGTTTCATCCACAATATTTTTGGCAAATCTTGGTCCCAGTTAACAAATTTGAAGTATTTGGCAATGTTTGCACTTACATAGGATTCTAAAAATGTTTTGCACTTGATTGTACTACAACTAATTTTTTCCTTCAATAACTTCTTTCCACGCCTCGAACTGAGGTTTAGTTGAATATTTGAGCGAAAATTCTTTTACTTGATGATGGTTGAGATAAAAACTAGTTAAACACCTGATTATGTCAGTAGTTGTCACAGCATCAAATTCTGAATTTTTACGTCTTTGATATTTGTACGGGCAAATTCCATGTAGTTTTCGAACAAGGTGTTAAGGTGTAATGAATTCATTTTCACTGCCTTCATAATTCGTTTCAGTTCGTTCTTAATGAGATCATCAGTTTGAGAGACATGCGCTTGTTCCGTAAATAATTTGAAACTGCACAAAAATCATCTTCAAACTTAAACTTATCACAATTTTTGAACTCGTAAATCTTTGGCTTGCCCGTAAGAATGTCTAACGGAGTTTCAACATCTTCGCAATCGCCTATAAATTCGTGTTCTCCACCAAGCGGTCTGTTCGTGTAAATCAAATAAAATATTTTATCGGTTTTGCGCAAAGTGGTGATCATATCATCTTCTTCAATTTTTTGAACATCACACTCTAAGCTTGCTTTGATCTCCAAGTAACTCCTGTGATATTTGAATAAGGAAAAGTCTTCATTCATATTCTTTTTCTTCTTTTTTCAACATCGTACAAGAAATCTCTTCTGGGTATGTTTCTTGGATTATCTTGATGTTTTAATTGTATCAAATACACGCTTCTCACATCGTATTCATCATTGACGTACAAAACGACGTCATCCAAAGCTCCAGAATGTTCAACGTTTGAAGCGATCCAGGCGTGTTTGACTTTAGGATTTTTGATGCAACGCAACGCCAAAAGAGCAGCAATTTTCAGCTCATATTCTTTGCCCACATTATTGACACCAGATCGTCTTCTCAATTTCTGAAATCAATACAAAATATAAGTTAACGTTGACTTTTTTCAAGATCATTGAACTGAACAAAAACAATGTACAAAGATAGGAGTTTCGCTAGTCTTTTAATTTTCAAATCGCGCAACTAATGTCCTACTACTTTAATCATCTAAAAGATATGCTGACTAAGGTTACGTATTAGTTATTTACCTCACAAGTTCGGTGAGATAAATTTACCGCATGAGGACATTGTTTGCAGCACGACCGTAGGAAGCCATTGCATGACGATATATAATGGACCGGTCCAAGCGCCAGTCAAGACAAGTCCGAAAAATAGTTGGTTAAAGAAATAGCAAAAACGATTATGGAAAAACAGATATTCGGAACAGAGAATACAAAATATACGTTGAGACCGCCTGTCGAAGATCGTGAATGTGAACTTTGACGAGATCGTCATTTGGTCTCCAAATCGAATAGGTTGACTTCTACTGTACATGGGCCAATCCATTTTGAGTGAAAGTCTTCTGCTGCCTGTAGTCGTAATCGTTCAAGCAGTTTCTGGCCATCGACTAATTGGGTGTTCGTCGGTGTGCATATCTCGACCGATATCTTGCTGCTCTCCCTGGTTGTCAGCTGAATGGATTCTCAATTCTCTAGGTCTCAACAATTCGTACACCAGTAGCGCATGGCTAGGAGTGGTGCCTGTAGCGTCGTTTCTTGTAGTCCTCAGATTAAATAGCACGATAGAGAGGATGCGGTCTCATACATGCGCCGGGCGTCTCTCCAGGTGAATCGGTAGACTCTTTTCAATCTCCTGGATACGTTTCTCCATCGGTTAGCTTGGGAATGGTAAACTGAGGCGGTCCAGTGCACACAACCCCAGGCGGTGAGAGCAGCGTCCCAACCTACCAAGGTGAACTGTAGTTTATTGTTGGAAATGATCACCTTAGGAAAACCGTAACGTCCGAAGATCTCGTTTACAATTTCTCTCGTAACATCGCGGTGGTGGCGTCTCTTTTGGGTAGGCTTCGATTCACATGCTGAACAAATCGGTGTCCACCATAGATTTCGGTATTTAGTGATGCTTGGATGTATGGTCAAGAACATCACCAGGTCAGTATGGACTGTTGTAGCACAACGTAAGTGCAATATTGCGTCGTGGTATGCTTAAAGTACTGCTTTTTGAGCGCCCACTGAAACCATAACAAGTTCTCGCGGTGCCCACCTTGTACAGTGAATTCAGAAAAGCACAAGAGTAAAAAGGTGTGGTGGTTTTGCTGTTGTTCTTCTTGGACGATCAAGTCTGCCACGGCGATGTGGGCGCTGGTAGGTGGTCCGTGTACATTCTAACGGGTTTGGGGGAAGTATACGGTCGGTGTTCAAACCTTCGTCTTCGTCGGCCTGCGGTTCAGGTGCCATCACAGATGGTTTGGGGGTTTCAAGACAGTGTTGAACGTCGAAGAAGTACTTCTGAAAGCCAGGATCCAGCTTGCTTGCAAGAAAGAGTACAATAAAGGAATGTGATGACAAATACAAGAAATAAAGAATGAAGGAGTTGCATGGTTATTTATAAATAAAGAAGAAAAAAATAGAAGTGGAAGAATACAGATAGATGAGGAGAAATGAGAGGAATACTGTATATTTTTTTTAGAAAGAAGAAAAGAACACTAAGTAAATAAAGCGTTAAAGATAGGCAAAAAAAGTATAGAGAAGAAGAAATAAATAAAGTAAAAGTAGAACAAACGGTAAAGAAAATAAAAAAAGAAAAACAGAAAATACAGATAGTACACAAGGGAAGTATATAAGCAAAAGATGAAGGAAAAGTAAGAAATTTATTTAATAAAATATGGGAAGGAGAAAGCTTTAAAAAAATAAGGGAGGCGACATACAACGGAGGGAAAAAGAAAAGAATAGAAAGTTATAAGCTATAAAATTTACGGAGAGATAATAAGAAGATGACTAGAAAAAGAGATGGAGGAAAAAATGTTTTGGCAGACTAGCAAACACGCTTAAACAATGCGGAAGGCATATCATGTGGGAGGTTTTAAAGGAGAAGAATATAAATTGAGATTTGGTGAATGAAATTAGGAGATATATCAGGAATCGAAGGGCAGAATAAGAGTGAGTCTTTTGGACAAAGAAGGGATTTAGGCAGGGTTCTCGCCCGAGCTTAATTTCAATAGACATTGGTGATTTGAAGGAAAAAAATCAAAAAGCAAGCAATAAAAAGAAAGTAATAAGAGTAGTAAGAGTATGCCTAGAAAAAAACCAAAGGGCAAATGTGTCAAAAACAATAATGATGAATTTTCAAAAAGAAGAAGAAGAAGAAAAAAAAGAGACGTGGTTGTGAGAGATGAGCAGATAGGACGTGTAGATGAGAGGAAATATTTGGGTTATAGAATTAGGTACGATAATAAACATAATAACATTTGGAAAAGACATGAAAAAAGGGGTTGGTTTTCGATAAACTTGTAAAATGTGTAATAATGTATAAAATAGAAATATGGGGACTGAAAGAGTGGAAACTTTAAAGAGAGAGATGGAAAGAATATTAGGATTAGAGAGAGAAACACACAAGATAAAGTAAATTTAGAAAAGATAAGAGTATTATTATTATTATTATTATTATTATTATATTGATGCTTTAAATTATATAATTTTGCACAAGTCAAACATAAAACAAATATAGGTATATAATGTGTTAATTGGACATATTTTTAATTTTGTGCAAAGAAGAACAAAATTATTTCAACTGATTTTAAATAAGTCTGGCTATTTAACCATTTTGACATACACCACTTAATTAGGGTTAGAAAATTAAAACATTTGAAAAATCGAAGTTTTTAAAGAAAAGAAAAATGACGGTTGGACTAAACAGTTTCTAGATTAATGAATGTAATTTTATTTAAGTACAAAAGAATAATAGCATAAATACAGAATTCTAATTGAAAAAAGAAATTTAAACAAAATACCGCTAGATGGCAGTGTGAAGTTTCAGGAAAAGACCGTTAAAATTTAAAATTACAGGCAATCAAGTAGGCCTGGTTTAAAAATTTATAAATACAAAAGCGTACCGACGCTTTTAGGCTCTAAAAATTAGACGCGTTAAAGATAAGATGTAAACGTCCAAATAAAATTTAGAAAGAGGGTGAAATAGTGTGATGTCACAAAATTCGAAACATGAAAAATAATAAAATTAATAGTGACGCGATTTGAGTTAATAAATAGAAATTAAGTTAAATAACGCGACTGCAAATTTAAAACTAAATAATACAAGCCGACGAGGAAAAATCAAGAACTACATACCATACGATAAGAGAAGCACTTATCAGTTAGACTAAATGACAAGGTCAGTTTTGTAATTAATTTTAAGTTAGTTATCGGAAAGTGTAATTAGCGCACATAACCACTTTGTCAAATAACGGTCGGAGTTGGTATTCATAACCACGTTGTCCCAGTGAATGATTGTTTAAATCAATGGTAACCATTAATTTAAAGCTTGAACAGAGTTATTATTTATTAATTTATTAAAATTGATATTAAATAAAGTTTCACACGCATGTAAAGCACCTTTACCTGGTAAAATAAAAAACCCTGAGAGACAGAAGCAGAATTTAGTTGTTTGTGGGAATAATGCAATTAAATAAATTTCAGACAAAATTTTAAAATCAAAAGTAAGAATTTTCCTCATCACAATATACAGTGACCGGTAAAGAGTTTGCAACAAATGGGAAAAATTTTTTAATTTCTTTTGGCAAATAAATTTAGCATATCGAAGGACATGTCATGGCGGCAAATATCATATAAATATGTAAAAAGTGAGGTTAGATTACAAGATATTGAATAATACCTAAAAAAAAGTTGTTCGGAATTAGATTATACGTCTATGCGCAAATTTTCAAAAGAAAATAACGACTTTTTAAAAATATCAAGTATTGAGAAAACAAAATATTTTGCGTTTGATTTGCATAAAACACAATAAAACCAACAAATACACTTTACAATCCTAAGATGGCGGATAGGAGAACGGCTTTAGTGAATGATCGTGCGAAACGCTTCGGTCAATGTTGCAAAACTCTCGTCTAGTATACAACTATGACTGGTAGCGACCAAAGCGGCATTGTAGATCTTGTCCAACTGTCATGTCGTAGTTAAGGATCTATAATAGGTTAAAACGATGACGGATTCAGCTACTAAAAGGCTGATATATCTCAAGGCAGTACCCTACTAAGATACCTTTCTAAGTCCTTGGAGCTGTCGGCGGAGAGGATTTTACATCGAATCCAAGGGAAAACGATGGAATCAACACTTCTACAAAGAGGGTGATAAAAATTAGGTCAAACAGTGGAATCCATAAGGAACAAACTGTTCTACGGCCTTAAGGAGGTGTCTATTAGAATTAAGAAACCTCACAAACCACCAATAGAGGAAGAAGCATTTGATCCTCAGGACACAACTGCCATAAAAATAATGAAGAAGGGTGGGACACTACAGACCTCAACTACAATTTAACCATAGAATGAGTGCAGGTGAACTTCCACCACGCGAAGGTTGCTTCCGCCGCCTTTTGCCAAAGGTTTACCAAAGGCACAAAGATGGTGGGCTTAGTCCAAAACCCTAGTTTAATGGAAAACGAGTATGTGGACTACGTATCAAGAACTGTAAGTTGATTTATGACAGATCTGCTCTGGCACCGAGAGCGGCTATTCTCATTAACAAAACTATCAACACCATGATTCTGTTAGAATTTACAGATGCGAACACGGCCAATATACTAGCAGAACTAAGCGTCTATGGAAGAAAGAAAGAGGTAATTCTTTCCTTAGCATACTTTGGGAGAGGAACAGGAAACCCCACCGAATACGGTGAAATGACTCATCAGCCACTGTGAAGCCAACAGGAAACATAATTCTTGGGGTGTACGAAAAAGGTAGGGTTTGAACGCTAGGAAACTAACTGGATCTACAAGCAGGTAGTCAGATCTGGAATTCTATATGCATCTGCAGTTTGGTGGAGGAAAGTAAACCAAAGTACAGCGCAAGCAAAACTGGCAAAGGTGGAAAGACGTGCATGTCTGCCGCGATGGAGACCTTTCTTAGTATGGATACTCTACCGGTGGCAATTAAGAAGGTATATCTACCATTTTAAAGAAAGCAACCTCAAAAGTCATCTAGAAATTTTTAGAACCACTTCTTTACTAGACATGGCTGCAGTAAGCGACCAGACAATCCTCAACCTTCGATTCCCCGCTAGGGAGGAGTAATGGGACCGAGGTTTAAAAGACACAAGTCTCTCAGTGCTAACGCTACCATTTTTCAATCCACTTTCTTCACCAAAAACCGATGCAAACAGCATATAAGTATCATGTTAAACGTCAAGCTGCATTAAAAGCACTACAAAGTAATAGATTAAGATCACACATGCCACACAAGTGTTATCAGGTGCTAAATCAACTAGCGGACAAGAACAAAGTTAAACTTGTCTGGGTGCCAGGGCATGAGGGAATAGGAGGCAATGAGGAAACAAATCAGCAAGCAAAACTAGGGACAGCAAAATCTTTTATAGGGCCATCTCCTATGTACGGCTTTATTCAGAGGGATTATTAAGAGATTATTACCAACTGGGCCAACAAACAAGTCAACAAAACCTGAAGTAGTTTGCCAGGTCTCAAATACTCTAACATATTTTTAGCCCTAATCAAAGAGGGAGGAGAAAGTGTTAAACTTACCCAGAAGAGTGTTAAAACTACTTTGTGGTATACTAACAGGACATATCCATTGCATGTATCACTTGAGACTGGATGATGATGATGATACATGCAGGTACTGTAGTGAAGAGGTAGAGCGCATGGACCACATCATTATGAGGTGACCCGTCCTATGTCTAAAAGATACAAACACTTAGAACTCATTTTTATTTTGGAAGAAAATCTATTAAAACTCCAGACTAAGAATCTGATAGAATTTGTCAAAAACATACATCTTTCCTGAGTCCAACTAGAGGGGGAAACAAAAGATCTAATCTGGTCGTAGTGCAGGAAGTTCCTTCCATAACACTCACCCCATTCCTAATAATAATAATAATAAACAACTCAAACATACATCACCCCAAAATACCGACAAGGGTGTGGCAATTTTTTTTAAGCTCAAAATTGGACGGAATTTGGTAGAAGAGCACCAACCCACAAAATTTTAATTGTGTGGATAAGTTGATATTTGGCTTCCATATACCGCTTAACATTATCTACAAAAAGATTCAAACTAAATCAACCATGTGCTGCCATTGCAAGTGAGTGACCCAACCAACACTTAGTTTTAGTTCATTCCCTATTTTGCAGAAATGATCCATGTGGGTTGGACTCTTTTCTTCACAAAATTATTTGTGCTGCCACCTGTAAGTGAGTGAACAAACCAACATGGAATTTTACATTTTTTTCTGTTCTGCAGAGTAGATGTGGGTTGGATTCTTTCTGCATAAAATTATTTGTGAGGTTCAGTTGTCAGTTGTCACGCTGAACCAGTTGAAAAGTTTACATTATAGTGTTACCAACTATTATCAAACATCATGGGTGATAGAGGCAAATACATAGTTTCATTAGCTTTACAAACATCCAATCAAAATAATAACAACCACGAAATTCAGGTAAGCTTTGAGAAATTGTTTTTCTATAACCTCAAAATTTCAATGGTCCGATTTTTAGCGCCAAACTGAACTTCCTGTTCTAAAACAGCTCCAAAATAAAACTGAAATAGATTACAACCGGCATACTCAAGTAAATGCAAATACGGCGAGTAATGATGACCACACAGAGGTACAATTAATTTGTTTTTGTTTAATATATATTATTTATTTAGCTTTGCCCAGAAAATCTCCGGAAATACTCTACAATGTTTTTTAAAGCACTATATAGTATATAAACTTTCGCACATATTTTTATGTTAAATTTTGAGTTTGGCAATTATTAAAGTTTTTAATTTATTTTTAGTTTTAAGCACATTTGATGTCACTTTAAATTTTTTAACAATTAATTAATTTGTAATTAAACTCAAATTTTTCAGTTTTAATAATTTTAAAAAACCAAAATTTTATTTCTAAAATTTTGAGATTAACGGTTTCAAACTTTTATTTATTTTTAGGCCTATTAATGCCCTATCTATAAGAAATTAAACAATATTTAATTTTTTTAAAAGTAATCAATAATTAAATTTATTTTAATTTCTAAAACTTAAAATTTCGAAAAATATATGTAAAATCCCATATTTAAATACTACTACTAAAGTCTAATAGATTCTTTAATTTTTGGATTTTGAAAATTTAAGTTTGCATTGTTTTTGTGGCAGAATTAAATAAGTTTTTTCAAAAAGTTACTGTTTCTTTTACAGTATAGTAAAACTTAATATTCTTCCTAAAAATAAACTTTAACTTAAATTAAATTAAAATTTACAGATTTTAAAATTAAAACTTTCTTTTAAATTACGTTAAAAATTTTTAAAAATTTATTGAAGAACTAGATTTACTTTTCACAATTTTGGAAAATTTTGTACTAGTCAAAATTCAAAATTAATGTATTTTTGATTAAAAATCTATATTAAATTTAAATAAAATTAATTGCATTTTTGCCTACTAGAAATTTTAAATTTTTCAAACAAATCGAAATTTAAATAAAAAATTAGAATAAATTATATTTCGACAAATGTTTCTTGTTTTACATTTAAACTCACACAAAATAAAAATAAAATAATTTGGAAAACTTAATTTTAGGTAGAAATCAAATTTTATATTTTCAAAACATGTTTAAAAATTATATTAAAATCAACAAGGTGTATTTATTTAAAAGAAACAAAATTTATTTTTACAAATTTTAAGCTGATTTGTGAAAAGAAAATTTTTGAGAGGTTAAACTTTAAATTAAAATTAAAAAAAATGTCTAAAGATTTCATCAAAAAGTATTTTTTAAAAATTTATCTCCCATTACTCTTAGTAATTAATTAATTTATTTTTAACAGAATTTATAAATTCTATTGATTCCAATTCACAAAATACTTACAAAAAATCGTAGAGTGAATTAATTATTTATGAAATTTAAATAAAAAAATTTACGGTTTTTAAATAAAAATTTAGTTTTCGGTACAATTTATCTTATTTTTATATACATTAGAAAAACTTGAATTTTCAGAATTCGCTAAATTTAGGGTAAAATGTGAACTTAAAAATTTACGTAAATTCTAAAATACTTTTTAATAATCATTTTAGTTTCAAATTATTTAAAAATGCATAATTTTTTTGAAAAACTTGCAATTTTAAAATTTCTTTTAAACAACGCCAACCTTTCAATTCAAGTGTATTGAAATTTGTATTCTTAAGTTTATCAATTTTCAGACAAAAATCCAACAGAAATTCTATGAATTCTATAGAAATCAAATTTCTAATTTAGTCCAAATATAATTTACCATAAATATAGTCAACAGAATTATACGACTAAATTTTTAAGCTTAAATGCGTTTAGTTTTAAATGTAACTTCACGCAGGTGAATTTTTAATAACGCAAATTTTATGAGTAAGATCAAATGGCCCCCCAAAAAAAACTAAGATTCGTCACAGGATGTTGAGATAAAGAGTGTTGATAATTTCACAACTTTGTGCATCACTTACAAAGAATGTACCGCTATTACAAACAACTAATCATGACCTTGATACAACAAATTTCGCAATAAAAGTAAAAGCGTATAAAGTAAAGAAAACGTACCACTCGAGGAGGTTCGGCCATTTTAAAATCGATCCTTAATCGGCAAAAATAGTATGTAATCATATTAAAACTATGAATCAACACTTCAAACTTAAATAAATACAAGATAATAATGTATTTTACAAACTCGCAAACCTCTCGTATCTGGGTGGAGTGTAACTGCGCAGATAGAGAACGCATTCGGCTGGAAAATGATAGGTAATACGCTGGGAATTCTAATTAAAGACCAGCTTTCAATTTAATTAAAAATTACATTCATTGTTACTTGTAAAAGAACTAACTGCAATATTTGTAGTTCGGAAACTGATTATATTTCTTATATAAAAATAACAACGAACACAAAGGTTATAAAGGGGTTTAACAATTGCTTTTGAATCCATTGCCTACTTAATTAGTGGAGTCAAGTAAGTGAAAAAAGACGATTTGCGAAAATATCGGTTAGAGCTTAACGACCCGGCACAAAATGTTTGTTTGGTGCCAATAACAACACCCTTAAGCTTTCCTATCCAACATTTGGGGCAACCCCTTTTTTAACCGTTTTTTGAGTACTTTTGGCTTTAAAATTATTCCTTAGAGTTAAGGAACCAGATTTGCACCCTTTATTATCGATGTTCAAAAACATTTTGGTTCAAATTACACCTTCCTCTGTTTATGCCCCTTCTGTTATGTATATGTATAAACAAAAACACGGAAAAAATTCCTTTTTCTTACGACCATTTGGAAAAACTGGGGAGCATTTGGAAAAATAGTCACAATTCGATTTAGAGTTAAATATTGACAATACTATATGTCGAAATGTAGAAGCGCCATTTTGATGTTAATATTTTATCTAGGTTTTGTTTTATCAGGTTATGGGCCCAGATTACGAGTTTAACCTATTCATAATAAACATTTTAATGTTTCACGTTTAACAATTATTGTACAGTTAAATATGGAGAAAATTCCGATTGACATGTTGAAAGGGCGTGAAAATTATGAAACGTGGAAATTTGCAGCACGTGCGTATTTAGAGGTAGCTGGTCATTACAACAAGGCAGAAGTTATATGGCGCAGAAATGGCGTTTGACGATGAAATTATCGGGGCACCTTTGGTTGCCGGTTTAACTGACGATTACAAGTCAATGATTATGGTGATGGAGAGTTCAAGTGTGAAAATTTTGACCAATTTAGTAAAAACGAAATTGTTGCAGGAAGCATCTAATTCTTGTGCGAACTCTTTAAATACTACGCTAATGAGCCGAAATGGCAGAAAAAGTTGCATAGTAAGGAGAAACCAAAGCGGACTAAGTGTTACGGTTGTGGCGAGTTTGACCATAGTGACAATAGTTAATAACGGGATTTTGAAAGCGGAAAAGAGGGAGACGTTTGCCTTAAGTTAAGAGTAAATCACGAAGATGTGGAAATCGTGATAAAAGTAAAAATATTCAAGTTCCTTCTTTAAATCACCTCACACTAAAACTTAAAATGCCCTTCTTCCACATAATTTTTTTCCTTTCTACTACTGCCCTTATACATTCCTCTCCTTCCCTTTTTCTCTTAATATTACTTGTATTTTTCTCTCTTCTCTTCTAATTTCTCCACACTTTTCCATCAAATGCTGCAAGTCCTCCCATCCCTCCCCGCATATTCTGCACTGTTGCCAATACTTGTTTACATTTTCTTTATTTCCACACTTAAATCTCGCTCTCATCCTTTTCATCTTTAAACTTTTGTTTCCTGTTATATATTTCAGTACTCTCTTGGTTCTAATTTTTCCATATCCTTTGTTATATCTTCCTTCCCTTATTTTTGTTCTTCTTTCTTGAATTTGCGTATCTTTATCCCTTTTCAATATGTCGTTTCTATACTTATGCCTACCGTTCTCCTTCTTTCTACTTCTTCTCTGGCATATCCTACTCTTTCGTATAATCTTCTTTCTTCTTGTCCTAATTTTATTCTCTGCTTCTTCACTTTTTCCAATATTCCTTTAGAATTGTATTTTCTCCCTTTTCTCTAAATCTTTTTATACCTCATTGCTATCTTTCCATCTTGTACATTGTTATTTCTTCCCCAACTATATATATAACCGTGTTTCTTTTCTAGCCTCAACGTCCACCTCAATACTTTTCTTGTACTTTTCTACTTTTTCCCACTCCTTCCATCCCCATACCTCCCTCCGTACATCATTACACTCATAACTAGTTTCTGAAAAAGCTATTTTCTTTTTCCATGTTAGCCCCAAACACTCTCTCTCCTATTCCCCACACCTGCCCCACAACTTTGTTACCTTTTTTACTAATTCCCTTATATGCCCCTCATCTTTATTTTTATATTTTATATTATATCCTAGATATTTGCATTCTTCACCCTTTCTAACACTTCTTTTCCCCATTTACACTTTTTCTCTTCTTTTTCCTTCTTCCTTGTTTTTTTTGAAACACTATTCTTTGTTTTTCCAACATTCGCCTTTATTCCCTTTCCTTCTATATACTTCTTCACTACTTCTATTGCTCTTCTTATTTCTTCTTCCTTATTTGCCACGACCACAAAATCGTCCGCATATGCCAGAACCCTTTCCTTTCTATTACAACTCCAACTCTTTGTTTCCCTTTCATTATCTCTTCCATTTCGGTCATGTATAGCGCGAATAAGCTCGAGCTCACTGTACATCCCTGTTTAAGTCCTTATTGGTACAAAAACATTTTCCAATTTTCCTTCTGTTTTGTTTGACACTTTGTTTCCTTCTAACTCTTCCAGTGCTTCTATCAGACTTTTTGTTATCCCTTTTCTCTTAGCTCTTTCCTACTCACATTATCGAACGCAGCTTTTAGGTCTAGAAACAAAGCATACATCTTCCCCCTTATTTTTATTTTCTTGTTCACCAACTGCCTCAATAACTTTTTCGACATCTAGTGTCGACTCGTGAAAGCGTTCACGTACGTAAATGTAATCAACTTTTGCTGAGAGGTATGTAAAGCAGTTACATAGTCGATCCTTTAATAATTATAGCCAACATAACAGTTGGCAAGTATAAAATTTCGAATCGCCTGCAGTAAAGTACGCATGTGTCACTATTGTACAAACGCGCGCTGTCGACTATATGCCCTACTGGAGGGATCATAATATTTAAACGATAACTTTTTCGACATCTAGTGTTGACTAGTGAAAGCGTTCACGTACGTAAATGTAAGCAACTTTTGCCGACAGGTATGTAAACACTGGAGTTTTCTCACTCCCGATGAGTCCCAAAAAGACGAAACAGCTGCAGGCGATTCGAAATTTTTATATTTGCCAACTGTTATGTTGGCTATAATTATTAAAGGATCGACTATGTAACTGCTTTATTTACCTGTCGGCAAAAGTTGCTTATATAATATAAATATATTGTTGATTGCTCTTCACTCTTTCCTAAATCCCGCTTGCCAATCACATTTTAAATTTCTTTCTTCTATCTCCGCCTCTAACCTCCTTTTCAATATCTCCGCATAGATCTTGTACCTTGCGTTTGTGACACTCACTCCTCTGTAACCCCGTACTTCCCTTCTATCTCCCCTTTTATATATCGGACATATTATTACTTCCTTCTACTTCTCAGGTAATCCTTGCCCTCTCCATATCCTACTTAGGAATAATCTCACCCTTTCTCTCATCTTAATCCTTGTATATTTTCATTGTTCTGCCGTCTTTCCGCTTTTCCACTTTTCAGTTTTCTCAGTATTTCCTCTAGTTCCACTTTTCTTATTTCTCATTTTCTTTTCCTTGATTTTTTCACTCCTTTTGTTTCTTTTGGCTTGTTTCTATTCCCTTCTTACAACTCTATACAGTGTTCTCTCCATTAATTTTTGTTTATTTTGATTCTTGGTTTTTTGTCTTTCTTCTTTCTCTATTTATAAACTTCCATATGTCTTCTTCATTTTTAATTTATTTTATTTTATCTTTCACCTTTCTCTTATATTCCTCCTTTCTTTTGTTACAGATTTCTTTATACTCTTTTTAAATTCTTATACTCCTCTAAACTTGCATGTCTTTTTTCCATTTTTTCTCCCTCCTCTTGCTTCTTTCTTCTTTTTCTTGCACTTTCCGTTCCACTAATAACATTTCCTTTCCATTTCTGTATTATGTCTTCGGTATGTTTTTTTTTGTACTGCTTCTTCCATCTTTCTTACAATGTCTTCGATTTCCTCTTCTATCCCTTTCTTTGTTGCTTGGTCGTATTTCATTATTTGATTATATTTTTCTGTACTTTCCTCTGTCCATACTTTTTACTTGCGATGCAGGATTTTAAACAAAAGTGACGTATTATTGCAAGCGAAATTGTGTAACGGATTGTTTAAAGTTGAGCAAGCATCATGTACAGGATTTATTGCAAAACCATCCGATACTATGGAACTGTGGCATCAGCGGCTTGGTCATATTGGCAATGACAATTTATTAAAATTAAAAAATGGTTTAGTAAATGGAATTGACTTTGTTGTAAGAAATGAACATGCTTGTGAAATTTGTTTACCACAAACACAAAACAAGTTTCCATCAAGTAATAATAGAACGACTCGAATATTAGAGTTGATACATTTAGATTTGTGTGGACCAATGTCAATAGCTATGGAGGTTCAAAATATTTTATAACATTTTTAGACGATTACAGTCGTAAAGTGTTTATCTATTTTTTAAAACAAATCAGAATTAAAGAATTTAAAAAATGGTTAAAAATCAAACCGATTGTAAAATTAAAATGTTGAGATCCGAAAACGGCAAGGAATATTTCAAAGACGATTTTTCAAGGTACACTAAATCCTGTGGAATTATTCATCAGCTAACTGCTCCATACTCCCTGAACAAAATGGTACGGCAGAACGCATGAACAGAACGTTGGTTGAACGTGCGCGGTGTATGCTGCTTGAGGCAAAATTGGAAACCAAGTTTTGGTGAAAACGATTAACACATCAGTTTACTTAGTCAATTGATCACCGTGTCGTGGTGTCTTGGGCAAAACCCCTGAAGAAGCTTGGAGCGGTAGAAAACCAGAGTTATCTCATCTTAAAGTGTTTGGACGTAAAGCTATGGTGCATATTCCAAAAATTAAACGCAAGAAGTTTGACTACAAATTGTGTGATGGTGTCATGGTTCGATGATAGGCTAGTGGGTGATTCTAGTAACGGAAATCAACCATTACCGCTCGATCTTAACGACCAAATCCAAGAAGTGGAAGAAATTGAGGGAGATTTTTAAGCCAGGAAAAATATCGGCATCTTTAAGTATTTACAAATATGTTAAAGATAGTATTTCCGACAGTTTTTTAGAATTCGCAAGCCAGTTGTAAATGCGGATCCGAAGATTCAGATTCAGTGAAGGAGGCCCATATCTTCACAAAGCAATTGCTTAAACGGTTTCTGTTGTTTACTGAATTCTGAGAAATTTTTGAACTTATATAAGGTGTGGGGTTGTAAAAGCTGGTTTTCTCGAAACTCTTTAGTACACCCATAGCTTCTCTGTAGCTCAAAATACTTTGAACCATCGTAACTTAATTCGTGATAGTTTTCTTCATTCTTCTGCAAATCGTTCTCAAATATAATGTTAAAGGTCTCCTTTATGTGCATTTTCTGAAATTTTTTCTTGTCAATTCCTCGTATCAAAAGTTTACCATCAATTTTTTCTAACGCTGTAGTTGTAAATAGAACCCTCGATACTGAGCGTGGCACGTAGTATTCCAGTTTTTCTCCTTGCGCTTCTCCTATGTTGTATCGATCCATAATAATGTCGATCATTTCATTACATCGAATAAATTTGTACATGGATTTGTTGATCAAGTTTTTAGATAAGGGCCTGGCCTAGTTTGCAGAGTAACTTTGTGTCCAAGAATTATATTTTGACGTCTTTCGTCCAAATGCTTTAGGTTGAACAAACAATTTGGATTATCATAGTTATCGATGTCAAAGTTGATTATAACAATTACTTGGTACGAGTAGTTTTCCATTAACCGTTGTACACTTGCGATATGTTTAAGATCTTCAGGTTTATCGACTTGAGCCAGAAACGGCACCTTTCCTTGTAACCATAGTGCTTCGTATATCTTTGAAACTGTCAAAGTTCCATTGCCGATCATTTTTGTTATAATTGTTTTCAAACATTCTAATTTTGGTCCAAAATATTTTTCGGCAAGTCTTGGCTCCAATTATCGAATTTGTAGTGTTCTGAGATGTTTGCACTGACAAAAGATTCTACAAATTCTTTTGCGCTTGATTGTACTACAACTAAGCTCTTTCCCTCAATAATTTCTTTCCACTCTGAGAACTGAGGTTTAATTGAATGTTTGAGCGAAAATTCTTTTACTTGATATTGGTTGAGATAAAAACTGGTTAGAAGGCGGGTTACATCTGTAGTTGTTACAGCTTCGAAAGTTGAATTTTTAAAATCTTGAATATTAGTAAGGGCAAAATGCATGTAGCTATCGAACACGGAGTTAAGGTCTACTGATTTTATTTCCACAGCCTTTATAATTCGTTTGAGCTCGTTCTTGATAAGATCATCAACTTGCGTGATATGCGCTTGTTCCGTAAATAATTTGAAATTGCACAAAAATCATCTTCAAACTTGAACTTATTACAATTTTGAATGTATAAATGTTTGACTTAGCGGTTAGAATGTCTAACGAGTCTCAAATTCTTTTGCAATCGTCTATAATTCGTATTTAGCACCAAGCGGTCTGTTCGTGTAAATCAAATAAAATATTTTATCAGCTTTGCGCAAAGTGGTGATCATACCGTCTTCTTCAGTTTTTGAATGCTTGATTGAATCTCTAGGTAACTCTTATGGTATTTGAATACGGAAAGTCTTCATTCATATTCTTTTCTTATTTTCAACAAGGTACAAGAAATCCCTTCTTAGGATGTTTCTTGATTTTCTTGATGTTTGAGTTGTATCAAATACACGCTTCTCACGTCGTATTGATCATTAACGTACAGAACGACGTCGTCTAAAGCATCACAGTGTTTAACGTTTGAAGCGATCCAGGCGTGTTTGACTTTAGGATTTTGATGCAACGCAACGCCAAAAGAGCAGCAATTTTTAACTCATATTCTTGGCCCACATTAATGACACCAGTTCGTCTCGTAAATTTCTGAAATTGATACAAAATTATTTTAACCAAATTTAAAACACCAAAAAGTATGTAGTGTAAGGATTAGTAAATATAAATTAAAATACATTTTCACAGGGGCTTGTTAAAGTTACCTACCTATGTTTCTATGGAAAAATTAGTCTCTGTTTTTCATAGAAGACTATTTTTATTTATTCAAGTTTTTGTCTGTTTATAAAAAGTTTTTGTTTAATGTCAATATAAATTATATTATATAATTTAATTACTTTAACATGGTAGCAGAACTTGGTTCGTGTTAAAGTAGTTGTTATTGCTACAGTACAAGTTCAAATTAAGAACTGAAGAAGATGGATATTACCAAGATCCAAATAGGTCTATTAGATGGAAAGGCTAATTGGTTAACATGAAAATTCAAGGAGGAAACAATATACTTGATGGTAAATTAAATTTTCTTGAGCGTACACTTTCTGGATGCACAAAATACATACGATAAAGATTTAGCTTCCTTCAGAAAGGCAGACAGTAATGTGTTACTTATGCTTACCTTAAATTTGTCACATTTTTTTTTTTTTTTTTAATATCCCTGAGGCTATTTATTTCATTACAATCTGATCACAGGTTGATCAATAAGTAATTTTATTCAGACTTAAATTACTACTACAACTTAGAACTAGGAATCTACTCATTAGCAGTTCGAAGACTCTGATTACTTAATTACACTTATTGGACGTGTACACTATCAGCACTTTACTCTGCTTTTTAACTAACACTTAAACTAACTCGAAAGGTTTAGTCCTCTTGAGCCGTCTAACCAACAACGCATTGTTGAGGAGCTGGATAGCCTCTACGTTCACATGATGAAGAAGTCGCTGTTCATGACTTCTGGCGTATTTTATAATAGTCTCGCTAACTGTATCCATTTCCAGGTCTCTATGGAGGTCACAGTTTCTAAAGTACCAAGGAGCATTAACAATATTTTTCAGTACTTTATTCTGGAAGCGCTGAATGATGTCAATATTGGTCTTTCTGGCACAACCCCACAGTTGTATGGCATATGTCCATATGGGCTTAAGGATCTGTTTATACAATAGTATTTTGTTGAAAATGGACAGGGTGGAATGTCTACCCAATAGCCAATACATTTTGCTGTACTTGAGTCCAAGTTCTTCACGTTTTTTACGTGGGCTTTCCAGCGTAGCTTAGCGTCCAACGTAATACCTAGGTATTTGGCTGTGTTAGCATATGGTATTTGTGTACCATTTAAACTAATTGGGATATGTTGATTATGTTTATTTGTAAAATTGACATGAACCGATTTGGTTTCATTCAATTTAACTCGCCAGCGTTTAGTCCAGTCGTTTTCTTATTAACAGATATTTGCAGATTTCTTGCTGCTTCTTCGTGGTCTTTGCCTACAGCTAAGATGGCCGTGTCATCTGCAAAGGTAGCTATCGTGTCGTACCTTAAATCAGGAATATCACTAGTGTAAAGGAGATAAAGCAAAGGTCCTAATACACTGCCCTGTGGCACTCCTGCTTTAATTTCCTTTGTTGGAGAGTAGGCATCCTCTTGCTTAATTCTAAAAGCTCTATCTGAAATATATGATTCCAATAACTGCGCATATGGTCTGGGTAAAATTTTTTTAGTTTATACTTAAGTCCCTCGTGCCAAACTTTATCGAAAGCCTGCGCTACATCAAGGAAGATAGTAGAGCAGACTTTTCTTTCCTCTAGCGATCTTTCAATTGTGTCTGTTATTCTGTGGACTTGATCTATAGTGGAGTGGCGTTTTCTAAAACCAAACTGATGTGCTGGGATTAGGTTTCTCTCGTCTATGATTGGTGTCAGCCTTTTAAGAAGTAGCTTTTCGTACAATTTTGAAATTACAGGTAATAAGGAAATGGGCCTGTAAGATGAAACTTCGTTAGGTGGTTTTCCAGGTTTAGGGATCATCATTATCTCAGCTACCTTCCATATCTGAGGTACATATCTTAGTCTAAATGAGGCATTGATAAGGTAGGTAAGTTTGACTATAGCTTTCCTTGAAAGTTTTTAAGAATTTCCCCAGTAATTAAATCAAAACCTGGAGCTTTGTTTGAATTAATACTTTTAATTTCAGCTGTAACTTCTTTTGGAGTTGTGAGTCTGATTTCACTTTCTTCTTGGTTAAGGTTGTCCCAATCTAATGTGCCTTCACCTTCATTTGGTTGAAATGTGCTTGCAAGGTGTTCAGCGAATCTAATAGCTTTCTGGTGGTTGCTTTTGCCCAACTCCCATCTGTATTCCTTATTGGTGGATTCTGCGGGATCGGTCTTTTAACCTTTTCGTAGCTCTCCAGAGCGAATAATCAGTTTTATTGTCATTTGTTAGTTCATTTAAGTATTCACTGATTGTTTCATTTTAAATCTTCGAATTTCTCTTTTAAGTTGCTGGGTAGCATTATTCAATCTAGTCTTGTCTATTGGAGCTCGAGATTGATGCCAGATTCTTCTGAGTCTTCTCTTTTCAAAGACAAGCTCTTTTATATTTCTTGGATATTTGTTACCTTTGGTCTTTGTGGTGATGGTAGGGTATTATCCCATGCAGCTTTTTGTATGTTCTTGACAAAATTTTTAGCTTCAATATCAAGTTGTTCTTCATTTCTTAATGGTGTTAGTAAACTAATATTTTCTTCAAGTTGGAGTTTAAAGCTACACCAATCAGTTAATTTATTAACTAATCTAGGAGGAAACTCTTTATGCATAATGCTATCATTGAATGTGAGAAGAATAGGGGAATGATCAGAGTTCATGTCCCATGCCTCTTCAACGTGTATATAGTTTAGAGATAGATTTTGAATAATAAAGAAATCAATCAAGTCTGGGATTTTCTGTGAATCTGTAGGCCAGTATGTCGGCTTTCCAGTGGACAATACCTCGCATTTTAACTGTTTAACTGCTTCCAGGAGTTCTTTTCCCTTCGTATTTGTTAACCTGGATCCCCAATAGGTATTTTTAGCATTATAGTCACCTCCTATGATGAATCTTTGACCATGGCTATTCAAGAAGTCGAGGTACTGATCTTTTTAGCGCATGCCTTGGAGGACAATATACTGCTGCAACTACAAACTCATATGTCCTAGTTTTAACATTAACGGCAGTAGCTTGGAATTCTTCTGCTTTATATCCTATTTCTTGGTGGTGCTTAATTGTTTCCTTTATTATAACTGCACTACCTCCTTTGGCTGCGTTTGCAGGATGTAAAGTATGATACACTTTATATCCCTTAAATCTAATAAAAGATTCTCTGGTAAAATGTGTCTCAGAAATGAGACATATATCGATGTTTTCTATGTCGAGGACTAGTTGCAATTCTTGTTTATGTTTCAACAGCCCATTGGCATTCCATTCCATGATTCTTAAACTAGTTGACATTAAGTTTCTTAGGAATAGCTCCTTTAGCGCTATATTCTAACCTTAATATACGCTCATCCATTTTATTTAGTTTCTCCAAAATTTGTTGGAGAGTCTGCTCAATAGATGTGCTTTGTACTTTGTTACTAGTTTTAGTTTCTATATTCTCAGAAACAACTTGGCTATATGTAATTTTCCCTTCTTTCGCTTTGGCTGCTCCCGTCTGTTGGTTAATTCTTTGAGGTTGTGTGGGCAAAACAGTCTTTTTACCACGTTTGTCCTTTATTTTTGTATTTCTTTTGCTACAGTGCATCCCCTGTAATTTGCTGGATGCCCCTCTCCACAGTGTACACACTTAGGCTGAGCAGTTTTAGGTTTATCACAGTCCACTGTTAGATGTTTACCAGTACATCTAACGCAACGTGGTTCTTTGTTACAAAATTTTGCGTATGGCCATATGCTTGACACTTTTACATTGCGGTACAAGTCTCAATTTCCTTAGTGGCAGGATTTCTACTCGGACTCCTAATATATCGGTAATTCTGTATATTTTATCAACACTTTCGTCATGTCTAAATGAAAGCATAAACATATTTAACGGTTGTTTGCTCTTATATTTTAGTTTGGGGTAGCTTCAAGAAGTTTATATCCACGTTTTCTCATTTCCTGGACAATGTGTTCTGGTTTTATGGAATGGTGCAGCCTATTGGCCATAACTTTAATTGGTCGGTTCTGCTTATTCTCATAAGAATGCCAGTAGTATTCCTCTTTGTTTAATGCTGCAGAAAGCGTTTTAAAATCAATGTCATCCTGTACATTTATTTTAATATTTTTATCATTAATGACTTTAATTTGTGCATTGGGAATCTGATTCACCATATCATGAAGTTCGTTAAAGTTCTTAATGTCATCCACTATGATAGGTGGGGGTGCTTTCGTTTTTAGCTTTTACATCATTAGTGTTATTACCTTGTTCTTGTTTTGTTGTTGTGGTGGTGGGGTAAGCGAAGTATTCATTTTCTTTTCTTCCTATTTTTCACACGAATCCACTCTGTCTCACGAGCTAATTCCTCTTCATCGGTGCAATATTCATTTTGTTTCTCCCTTGTTTAACGTTGTTAGGCAATATTGTTTTTCTAACTCTGAGTATTTTTGCTCATTTCTTCATACATTTTATGTATTTTGTTTAATTGAATTTGGAGTTGTTCGGCCCTGTTAACGGCACTTACCTTTTCGTTCTCCGATAATTTCCAGCTGTTGTAAAGTTGTTGTTCGTTTTGCGAACGTTGATAATTTTCTTGGAATAATGCATTATTTTGGTGCATTAATATCGCTTCATTTTGCGATTGTGAAAACATTTCTTTACGCGATAAATTTTACGACCGTATAAAGGTCGCCAGTTATCACTCGCGAGCAATGATAACCGTTTATCTCTTTCGTTCACAGTAATATAACTCTCGACACGTCTTAATCGTTCAAAATTCAAACGAATACTAAAAATTTGTCACATGAAACCTTACAAAGAGTTATGAACTTGTTACGTAATTTTTGTACATTGCGCCAAATTTAGTGTGATTCTTGGTGGAGTTATTTAGGGCGCCGATAGAGGACGGTTTTGGTTTGTTTTCACGGTGTCTGTTGGTCATTTCCGTCCTGTTCCGCTCAATGTTACTTTAAACGCCGTGGTGTTCGCATGCGCTCTGTCTCTAATGACGTTTAGGTAAATTAAATCTACTGTTTTCGATGGCATCACTAGTAATCGATCTTTTATTTAAAGGTATTTATAACAACAACGCCCAGTGTTTCTCTCAAATATTTTTGCATATTTCTTTGTTTCTGTTTTAGACAAAAATACGGACACGAAAATACGGACACAAAGGTACGGAGACGAAAGTACTACTACAAAATAAACTACTACCACAAAATTCTTTGTCTTGGTAAAATGGCTACCTTGTTTCCGTTATGCGAGTTGTAAGTGTTGAAGACGGCACCCATTTCTAGAAACCGTACGAGCCTTCTCGTCAACCACGCCCGCTTCGTAATTGCCTTCGTAGCTACCTACCAAAGTTGTATAAGGTATTGTGTCTGTCTGTTATTTTGCGTGATGAAAACCAGTTAAAAATCGACCTTGATCTTGCCGCCAAACATAAACAAAGATCTGCCTGTCGCTGACTGCGTCGTAACTTTAGTGCGCCCAATTAGAAACGGGTACTGCGACATCGGCCCGTTACGATTCGCGTTTTCCTGTATTTGTGCAAATTGTGTTATTGTTATGTCGTAAAATAAACTTAATTTGTGACTTGTTTTCAGTGCGAGTATTTTATTGTAGCCCTAAGTACGAGTACATTAACCGTTCTATCTTGCGGAAATGTAGCATCTCTTTATGAAAAGATAGTGGCACCGGGCTATGACAACCAATATTTGAGACGGTCTTTTCAGTATCTTGACTAATATCTTAAACACACGCCTCCCGCACTTTAGTGACCTAGCCGGTTGATACGAATTGCACCGTCGAATACGAATTTTATATCAGGTTCAATTAAATACTTATCTGTTTATTCTCTCTTTTTCTCCTGTTTTAATTTACATTCGTCGAAATTCCCAAACTTGGTTTATCTGTATAATTTGAACGTTACAAGCTTTAATACAGCAAGGAAAATGTGGTTAGAGCTTCACAGATTGTACGATGGTGCAAGTGAGAAGAAAACGTGTGACTTGTGTATGGAGTCTTTCCGTTACAAAAAAGAAGAGTCTGATGATATGACCTCATGTATTTCTTAGTTAAAAACCCTGTGGAATGAATTACAAGTCGAGATGTCCAAAGATGAAGCTGCTACAGGTAATAATTGCACAGCTAACATACGAACCGTTTAATAATGAGCATTCTGTGACAACAGCTAATGGTGATAGTGTTGGAGCTTTAGGACCGTAACAGTTGAGTTTAATGGGATAATTATTGAACTAAATTTAAATGATGTTTGGTACGTTCCCAAAATCCCAAAGAATTTGTTTTCTGTGTTGTCACCACAAGATAGACAGCAAAACAGTAAATTTATTTCCGAAGCTGAAGTATGTTACTTAAAAATTGACATAGGAATGATTTTAGTGGGAAACAGAAGCAGATATGGTGGTCTATTTTAGTTATCCTTTAAAAATGTTGTGTCTGGCAATAATTCTGAGATAAATCATACTGAAAAAAAAAGAAAATTTGTATCACAAACGATTAGGCCACTAGAACAAAAGACATATTAGGCAGACTTTGAATAGACAACTTAATATTAAAGTGCCGTTGGACGGTGAGTTATGCGAGGGATGTATATATAGAAAAGTCATATTTTAAACTATGGTACCTGAGAAAGAGCTAAAGCATGAGGAGAGCTTTTGCATTCAATGTATGTGGTCCTTTGCGAAATCTTAGAGAGGATATCAATATAATATTTTATTCAAAGATGACTATAGTAGATTCCGTTACGTATATTTTATGAAGGAAAAATCAGAAGGTGCAAAGCATTTAAAAACAGTTTTAGCCGAAATAAAAGTTACTGGACATGTGGTTAAAAAATGTTTAACAGACAACGGAGGAGAATTTTTTAGTCAGGAAGTTAAGATAATGAGTGCAAGAGATGGATTGCCACAGAGCTTATGGGCTGAAATTATAAATACGTCTGCATACATTTTAAACAGATCAGGTGTTTCAGGCGTTAGCTTTAAGTCTCCATACGACGTTTGGTACGGAAAAAACCCAAATTGACGCATATGCGAGTTATAAGTAGTACTTGTTATCTTCATGTTCCAAAACAGAATAGAAAGAAATTGGATAAGAAATCCAGAAAAGGCATCTTAATTGGATACGAAGGAGATGAGGAGTATCGTATATGGTGTCAGGAAAAACGTGACGTGATAAGATCAAGAGATGTAATCTTTGATAAACAACCATTTTCAGTTCCTGAGTTAGTCACTCTAGATGAGCCTTTTTCTGAGAATTTCCCTTCAACTTCAGCAGATACTAATAATCAAGCAGAAGATAGTGAAGCGGAAGAAGAACTTGAAGAAAATGTCGATGAAGATGTAGAGAGTACTATTACATATGTTTACGGTTTTAAATATGTAGAAAATGGAGTGCAGTTGCGAGATAGAACAACTATAAGGAAGCCATCTAGGTTTGAAAATTATTCAGCGGAGGTTGCTGTAAATATTCTCGAAATCAGATAGTCAACAAACTACAAACCAACGATAAAAAATGCAATGGATTATCTTAATGCAAAAAAAAATGAAATCACATAGAGAAAAGGAAACAAGGGTTCTACAAAAGCTGCTACCAGGAAGAAAAGCAATTTCCTGTAAGTGGGCCTACAAAGTTAAGATGAATCCAGATGGATCAATTGAAAAGTACAAGACAAGGTTAGTTGCCAGAGAGTTTTCACAGAAAATGTGTAAAGATTATGATCAGACATTTAGCTCTGTTGCAAGATTAGCTTCAGTGAAAGCTATTTTAAGTATTGCTGCTTGCGAGAAAATGCTGCTTACCCAATTTGACGTATCTACCGCATTTTTGTATGGCACTCTTGAAGAAGAGATATACATGAGACAACCTGAAGGTTTTGACAATAAAACAAACAGGGTTTGTCGTCTGAAGAAGAGCTTGTATGGCTTAAAACAGGCACCTTGGTACTGGAACAAGCGCATTGTTGATGTACTTAAATGAATGAACTTTGAAACAAGCGATGCTGAACAATGCGTTTTCTAAAGAAAAAGGGCGTGGTATGCTTGTATTATGTTTGTATGTTGATGACGGCTTGTTAGCCTCGAACAATGAAGACATGAAGAAAGAATTTTTTAAAAATTTAGAAAAGAGTTTGAGATAACTCAGAAGCCAGCTTCTTATTTTCTTGAGTTGGAAATCAAAATTGATTTTGATGGAGTGTTTAAAGTCAGTCGGGCAGCCTATGCAAAGAAATTACTAGCAAAATTTCATATGAGTGATTGCAAACCTTATTATTTAATGCTGAATTTGATTTGATTATTAGATTTATGTTTTTAGTTAAAATTTGTTTTTTATTCCCTTGAAGGTTATTTATTAGTTATTAATTATGTTATTAGTTGAGAAGCATTTCAATAAAGGTAAGCAACAAAATGTAAACCAAACTGCAAACATTCCAATGATCCCTTATAATCTACGTAGCATTTATCTGAACTTTAGCCGGTGCATTTTAAATACGTTCTTAGATTAAAGAATATTTGTTATTACACCTTTTAACAGAACAGGAGAGTTTATTTTTCGACCCCTTTCCCCTCCCAATAGTAAGGATTCAGACGTGCCCTGACCATTTGGACACTTTAAATAATTAAATTAGTAAAAGATACCATCAAGATTAGTGTTTTAAGTGCATAAACACTGTTATTGGTAATCCGTCTAAGCTAGGAAGAAGAATCCCACAAATGCCTACGGGTGACGGGTTAGTGGAGCTGAGGGTCGCTTAAATAAAATTAAATGGTTTACTTGAAATGACACCGATCCACAACCGATGAATCTCAAAATTGGAAGTGATTACTGAGGCAGCTGACGAGTGGTTGCTAATGAGCTTGTGGCAGTAAATCCTAATTTAAATATAGATAGCGTCAGAACTTCTAAAAAGAAAAATTCAGTTTATGATTCTATGTAAATATGTAAAGCTAAATTAGGTAGTATGTGAACTGCTAAACTTGGAATTTTAGAATTACAACCATACGTGTTGCAACCTATTTCAAGAACATGTGTATCGTAAAAATTGTTGACGTCAATTTATAAATATTTGCTGTAAAGAAGAACCTACCCAAGTAGAACAAAACGTTTTGAAACATTCGTTAAGAAATATATTGTTCCGCGTAGAATGTTTTCTTTCGATGTTTCAAATCATACCTATAGAACGTGCGACGTAAAACATAAGATTGAGAACGTGCCACAGTAATTCATTTTGACGCTTTTTGAATAGTTTTAAACAGTTACTTACACTGTTACGATGGAACATAATGACGTTTCATTGAAGGTTTATATTTGTCGTTCTAGAAAGTTTTGTTTTGAGTTTTAAAAGTGATCACGGAACGTCCGTTAGAAATGTAAAATGTAAAACGCCGTAAAGAAAATGCTTTTGTAGTGCGATTTAAAATGTTTTATGTATGCAGCCAATTCTGTGATATTGTAGCTACTGCATTAATATGACAAATAGATAAATAATTAAAATGCGCGATAGAGTAGACCAGGTCGTGTTTATTGCAATAATTTTATTTTTTTTAACAAATAATACAAATAATACATGCAGATTGCATAAATTTTGACCTAATTATTGTTCTCCCAGTATTAAACCAAGAATTCATTACAAGAAAAACTACCTGCAACAAACTGTTTATAGAAAAATGACTCTTATCGGTATGGAGTATGGCATGTTATAAACGCAATTCCTTTTCTACTTGAAATACAGAGTGAAACCTGTTTATACAGCCAGCACTCGCACTATGGAAACAAAAAATAAACTTGCCTTTCTATCTAAATTCTTACAAATTCAAAATAAAAAACCACTGATGTGTCAGTAGCCCCCCAAATTAACTTTTGATTATCTTTGCAATTAACGTTAAATACGTAGTTGTTGAAGGAATACGTACTACCAATGAGACATCGTTAAAACGGCTTTCAATTTTAAATATTAGAAGTAAAACTTATTGTTTTATGAAAGACAAAATTTCAAACCTTGCCGCTGTAGTATTACAACCCTTGTAAACGGTGTTTAATACACGCGTCATCGGTTTGAATCTCAGACAGGGAATGGTCAATGTTCTAAGAATACAAAAATGTAGGCAAAAATTAGGCAGAATTATGAGATGTGATTATTTTGAATAATTATTTTATTGATTTATCAATAATAGCTTTAAATATAACGCTCCAAATTTGGTTCTGCGTATGTTTCTAAACGTTTAAATAACTTTACATCTATATTGAAATAGTACGTTCCAAATTGAAACGTTTATAAAGGCGGGCATTTCACGTTTTGAATTACGTCTTTGTCTCAAACACTTTTTGTAGATCCAACAGTAACCCCTGTCGGTTTTAATCAAAAACAAAAAACAAGTAAAAAGATATAAAAAAAAAGATGGAAGTGGAAGTAAAAGCGGAAGAAGCTGTCGAAATAAAAAAAGGAGTTATACTGGTTAAAATGAGTAACATGGAAGATAAAATAAAAGTATTAAGGAATAAATCAAAATTGATAGAAACTAAAATATACGTAAATAAAGACATGTCATTGAATGAAAAAGATATACAAATGAGAATATGACAAAAGCAAAAATGTTGCAGCAAGAAGGAAAAAAGTCAAAATAGGATATGAAAGAATATGAGTGGAAGGAGAAGAAAGAGGAATAATAACAGGAGTTAGAAAATTGTGAAAAAAGAATTAGAGGTAAAGGATAGAGGAGCAATAAAAACTAGAATAAAGACAGAAAAGGGTAAGAGGTTTGCGATAATTGCCATATTTGGAAGAAAAATGGGAAATACAAAGAGAATAGTAGAAAAGTTATTAGAAAAAGAGGAAGAGGAAAAAATAATTATAGGAGGACATTCTAACGCAAGAACAGGAGAAGAGGGGGAAATAATAATAAAGGAAAAGTGAAAAAAGGAGTTCGATTGATAAAAAATTGAATAGACAGGGAAAGATACTGATAGAATTATGCGAAGAACAAGGATGGACTATAATGAATCGTAATCTGGAGAAAGAAACGGCGAATACACATATATAGGAGAAAGAGAAGAATTAGTCATAGACAACGTAATAGTAAATAAATAAAGTAAAGAGGAGATAGAACAGCTAAGGATCGGAGAAGAGGAGGAATCCGATCATCAACCGTTAGAGGTGATAATGATAGATAAGTGGGAAGAAGAAGAAGATCTAAACGATAATGGAGAGTGGGGAGAAAAGAATGTGTAGTTAAGGAAAAATATAGAGAGGTACAGAGAGAAGATGGAGGAGGAGCAAAAGATGTCTTATGAAGTTGAGGAAGAATAAATAGAATTTTGAAAAAAAATGGAAGATGAAACGAAAAAGAAGAGGTATAAGAAAAAGAACACAATTCAAAAAAAAGAAGAGATAAGAAAAATGGAAAAAGCAAAGATAGAGTTAGAAGAATACGAAACAGAGAAAAAAGCTACAAAAAGGTTAAGTAGAAAAAATAAAAGTGAAGGTCAAGTATGGAAGTTCATTATCAGAAGGAGGAAAAAGTTTAAGAAATCAATAAAAGGAATAGATGGAAAAAATGGGAAAAACATTGTAGAAGATTATTAGAAGGACAAAGAGAGAAACCAACAATTGTAGGAGATAGGAAAAAGAAAGAAAACCAAGATGTAAAGATATAAAAAGGAGGAGCAAGCATTAAGGAAAGCGAAAATAGGTAAAGCCGAAGGTACTGATAGAACGCAAGAGGAGCAGTGGAAATACATAAGTGATGAAATAAAAAAAGGATAAGGAAGGTATTTGAAAAGATATGGAAAGGAGGAGGAGTTCTTGATAAATGGAGAAAGGCAATAATATTTCCAAATATATACAGGGTCACTGGTAATTGGATACATTCCTTTGGAGATCTGATAGAACATGAGGTATGAAGTAAATTTAACCCTAATATGTATTATACAAAACTTAATGAATTTTGAGATATTTCGATTTTCAATTTTTCTTAAAAATGTTGAATGTTAAAATGTAATTTTCAAAAATGTACGCCAACTTTGTGGAACTTTTTGACGGAATACTTGCCCAACACTATGGTCTTTGTATGGAATAAAAATATCCCTTACCATTTCCATTATGTGATAATTTCAAAAAAACTTGTTCAATATAATTTTTCAAAAATCAGATGTGATATATTTAAGGCATCGTAGAAAAAGCTGCGGATTTGTTGTAAGCCCGCGAAGATGTAGTAAAAAGTAAGAAAACTTGAAAAAATAATCTAGAGTTAAGAGTTCACTGCCAAGAAGCCGTCGCACGTACTTATCAAACAAAAATTTACAAAAGTTAGTTTAAGTTAGTATATTTAGATCTGGGTTAAAAATTAAATAAAATTGTAACAAATTATTACTTGCGTAAAATTGTGTACGAAACGTTATTTAAAATTACGTTCATACTTGTAAAAAATTATACGTTTGATTATTTTTCTAAAATTTAAAATTTTGTTAAAATCATAAACCACGTTATTATTATTAAAAATTCAAGACTTTGGAATATTGTAAATTAAATTAAAATAATTAAATGAGTAACAATAATTAGAGTCTCATGTTCACAATCAATATAAATCTATTTTATTCTTAACTTCTGTGAAACATACCATTTTAGATATTTTAATGAAATTAGACGTACATGTATTATCTAGCATCAAATGTAGGGTTTAAATTTGCTTAGAAGTGATGTGGATTTTCAAAATAATTTTTATTTTAAGAAAATTAGGTGCGTACTATCAATGTCGGCCAAAACAAGCAGATCAAATGGTTCCTATTAAATATTTTAATAAAATTTTCATACAAACATTTTTTATGTACCACATTTTCTTATTTTACCAGTGGCGCTTGTACAGAATTGTTCTTGTCTATTTTGTGACATTAATGGTACGCCACTAATTTTTCTTCAAATCAAAATTATTTTAAAATTTCCAATATTTATAGGAAATTTGACCCCTTAACTTTTTTATCCGTTGCATGGTTTTCACCTAAAAAAATAAAATCTATTTCTCTGCATGTTGATATTGTCATATTAACAACAATGTTACAATTATGTAAAGAAACGATTTTTATTTTTGAAGCGAATAACGTGCATCGAATTGAAAAAATTCAAGGGGTCAAATTTTCTTATAAATAATTGGAAATCTTAAAACAATTTTAATTTTAAGAGAAATCAATAGCGTACCATCAATGCCTCTCAAAAAAACAAGTCAAAATCCGTACATTAAAAAACGATTTGTTATACATACGTCAACTTTCATTTAAATATGTAAAATTGTAATACAGATAATATAAATAATTTATTTTGGAAACTTTACCACCCTATAGCTCAAAAGTTAAAAAGTTTAGGACATACTGCGGTGTAGAATAAAATAATTTTATATTGAACATAAACATGAGACTCTAAATATTGTTGTTTTTCATATTGTTATTATTTAATTTACGATATCTCTAACGCATGGATTCATAGTAATAATAACGTAGTTAGTGGTTTAACAAAACTTTAATTTTAGAAAGAAAATAATGGAACGCATAATTCTTACAAATATGAATATAACCTTAAATACGTTTTGTGCACGGCTTTACGTAAATAATAAATTGTTACAATTTTATTTAAATTTAATACACAGTTCTGAATATCCTAACTTAAACTAGCCTTGTAAATTTATGTTAAAAGTGTAAGTACGACCTTTAACGGTTTCTCAGAAAATTTCCTAGCTTTTAATTATTTATTCGATTCTTCTTTAAGGTTTTAAATTGTTTATGTTTTCCTTCTAAATAATTTTATTTAATTCTGGGTTCACGGAGAACATTCTGCATTTATTGTTTTATTTTCTGCTGCCCGAAAGCGTCCCTTACCCCACTTTCACTTCATTTTAGTAGCGGTCAAAAGTTGTTAAATGCATCTAACATTAATAAGAAAGCTACCTGCTACCTATTGCTATTTCTACTTTCGGACAAAACAAAGTTTTTAAAACAAAATTGCGTTTTGGAAAAAAATGTTCAAACAAAAGTTATAGATAGTAAAATTTCCGACCATTTTTTTATAACTTTTTTGAAGAATTAATATTAGTTGAGATATTGTTAAAACAATTAGTGTTACGCAATAGTCATATCTCAGTAATTACTTAACGGATCAAAAATAGTTAAAATAAAAGTTGTGTATAATTAACTCTTCTTGTATTACAAGTAAAAATTAGTAAAATAAATATTTTTGTAAATATTCCAAGATTTTGAGAATCTATGTAGATTAACGGCTGTTTGGCTGACAGAAATAAAAAACTTACCATTTTAAATTTGGTGTTTAATTGTCATCAAATATTTACTAACTACGAATTAAATTAATCGAGATGAATTAAATACGAAAGATAAAAAATAAATAATAACTCGGCTATCTATTTACTTAATACCTACTTATCAGGTGGAGCAATGTTCATACCCACTCGATTTTGAGTGTTTTGCTTACATTTAGCAAAAACAGGAAAACTAAGTATTCTCAAACGGGTGTGGCGTTTTGTAAATAAGAAATACTATCACCCACTACATGCATGATACATTCAAATGTTTTTCTGAGTAGATATTAAATTATCAAGATTCATCAATATGTTTTGAATATGCATTATTAAATAATTATATTTCATGTCACGAACATAGAAAAAAAGTAATATCAATAGAATGGAAAAAGAATTGAATGGGTAGCTTTGAAAATGGTTTCGTAATCGTTAGTTGCAGCAGTCCGTTTAGACAAGTCTTGGAATCATAATAGATCTAATTTGTTAGAAAAATAAGAATTTATAACTAAAACGAAAGTTACTGATAAAAAATTTAGGGCGGAATAGACTTGATGCAACTGACAATATTTATGAAAAAAAAATTAGAATTCAAATTAAATAAATTGAGAAGAACTATGTTATCTGTTTCAAGCGTAATGGTTCAAGTCCTCTAAAGTAAGAAACAATGATTAATTAAACAATAAGATGTTTCAAATTGATTACTCTAAAAATTAAATTTCTGACAATAATCGTAAATTGTTTATTGTACGGAATTTACATAAACAAAAACAATTAAATTATCATTATTTTAAATTAATTTAAATGCGTACAAATTTAATAAAACTGACAGTAATAGAAAATCTACTACCACAATCTCTTTGTCTATTTCAAATGTGGGTTTTTAATCAGCAAACAAATTGCTAACGATAAGATAAAAATTTTCAATATAATTGCTGATAATCGCTTCCCTTAATACCTATCAGTTAGAGCGTCGTTCACATTCTCTGAATATTAGATTGAATATGTAATACTATATTACGCAACAAGTATAAAAAAGTAAGACAAAAATGTCTCCCAAGATTGGACCGTGTGGAAATGGTAACCGTAGTTGCCAACGTTTTGTCACCTAACGTAACGGGCTTAAACAAGCGAGAGTTCAAGGTAGACTATTGAAAGTCAGGTAAACAACTTGTTGCCAAGCCATATTTTAGACTGAAAATCTTTATATTAACGATGTGAGTTGTTAACTTGGGCGCTAATTGGTTGGAAATAGGAGGGGATTCCTCCTACAACACCATCTTCAAGTTATTCTGACTCTGTGACCAAGAAAATCTCACACGTGTTCTATAGGGTTCAAGTCCGGACTAATAAATAATATTGAAGCTGATCGCTTTTCTTGCATGTCACGCTTTAAAACTGCATATCTCCTCTAATAGCAGAGGAGATAGGAATATAAGCAAAAAGAAAGAAGATGTTAAAAACAGATGGGACTATAATTATCCTTTAAGCTGTTACTACTGGTATACTTCCCATAGAGTTCCGAATTTTTGAAACACCCTGTATCCAATAAAAATTAAAAATTATTTAAGAATTAGTTGCACACTCACATTCCTGATTACTAAAGAAAACTAATCTTATTCTAGACGGTACCTACTTTAACACTCAAATACGCGTACTCACAACAAAAGTCACTAGTTTACGGAAGTTTCTGAAGAATACGGAAGAGTACTTACAGTTGAGGTTGTC
Organism: Abscondita cerata; assembly: GCA_030710515.1. Lineage (NCBI taxonomy): Eukaryota > Metazoa > Arthropoda > Insecta > Coleoptera > Lampyridae > Abscondita > Abscondita cerata. The sequence continues at coordinate 51,543 of JALBCR010003210.1, forward strand.
TTTCTTCTAATCTATAAACAGCGTAAGATAATTCATTAATTCGGGAATAATACAACCAAAACCATCAAACGAAGACTAATCCAGCAGGATCCACTTATTTTAATCGAAGTCTCGTATAACATGCCCATAATTATATTGCATGCTTCTTAATTAAAATTTCGTGTGAACAAAAGATTGTCCAACATCCGCAGTGCGGTTATTTTGATTTCAACATTATTCAAACGTTATTCTCTTTCACGACCACGAAACAAGAGGTCCTTTTGTGGATACGCATAAAACGTAATTTTCACTGCGCCCTCGAAAAGTTTGCACTTAAACTTTTAGCACTTATGGTAATTAAGCGGTTGTTTTAGTACATTAATCCGCGCTATCCGGTACACGTCACATAACTACATCTTACTCATACTGAACCTGCCTAAAGACTAACTTAAAACTATTAACAATCAGGTAAGGGAAGCGAATCTCCCCTCTTATCATTTTTTTTACAAAGACGTTACAAAAATAATTCTGCTAACATTTTCTTAGAAGTAACAAACAAAACCAATAACTCAGAATTTTCGAACGAAATCTCTATTTAATTGATAACGGCGGGCGACACCAAACTGTTTTTCCAGGGAACAAACAAAGAAACCTTTAAGATAACAAAACAAAATGCGACATGCGATGCTTAAATTCGAAGAAATCGAGTGTGAAACTTTGAAATCGGCATTTCACCCTAATTGCTTGAACGTGACAATAAACCAAAGAACATCCCGACAGATATGACCATGAACACACGTGCATTGCAATGTAAATGAAATACTTTATAACTAAAGTCTTATCCAATTCAAAAGAGTTTTTACGAACCAAAATCATTGGCGCGTACAAAAAAAAACAATTTTTCACCAAACAGAGGTGACAAGCAAGAGAATCCAATCTCTGAACCCACGCCAGGTACACTCCTTATCTCTTCGTGGTTCACGCTATAGTGCGAGAGTTATCTCCAATTTTAGGCTAATATTCTACATAATCCGCTATGAAAAATGAAACACCCAAAAAAGTTTATGAAAGAATGTGTACAATATGGCCGGTTTTTAAGGGAAATAACCAAATCTATAAGCAGCTGCAAAACTGGGCAGTACGGAGCAGGTACTGATTACGAGATCATACGAGAATTAGATCATCGTACTTTGTAAAAAGCATCAAGGCTATCAAGATATCTTGATTGTGCAACACATTCTAGCAAAATATCAAAAAAAAACATCGCTTAAGAAAGAAGTATGACTTCCAAGGTAAAGAAATTCATGACATCTTGAATTATGAAGCGCTTGCCGTTAAATGTCTTATCAGATTCTCATGAATGCGATTTCTTAGAAGAAATCTAAACTATGAGCACCTAATAGACGAGCAAAGACAGCACAAGAATAAAGTTCTAATAACCTTAGCTGTTGATGTATTTTAAATCAAATAAAAAAATTATGAAGAAGTACATATATAAACCCCATTTAAGGCAAAAATTTCATATTCTTTGTAAATCGGCTATGTTCGGAAAGATCATTGAATCGTGCTGGAATTTGAATAGTTGAGCCTAGGTAATGATGATCTTCAATCATTGTTAAGTGTCCCGCAGCATCAGTAATCTTCCCAGCCAAAGAAAACCTGTATAAAATTTAGTATTAGTTGTGTAATTAAGGTAGAAATAATAGGTCAAGGTCATTTGCCAGGACACAAAATGTGAGGCGAGAGTGATAAAAGGGACAAAGTGTGATAAATAAAAGTGAGTGATAGGCAATGTAAAACATAAACAAGGACGTAAAGGGTGAAAATGCTTGGTTTAAACAAATTTAATTATAAAAAGTTGGGTTATGAATCCAAACAAAATTTAAAGACAAATTGCAAAGCGACGCAATATTCTTTCAAGAAAAGAAAGACAAGGAAGGAAGGGCAGAAAAACAGAAGAAGAATGGCAGTAATTAACAAATAATTAAGAAAATTAATTATAAAAATTAAAGAAAACTGCAGAAAAAGTAAGGGTTCAGATAAACATCCGGTAGATGGCACCACAAAACCGACGCGGCGTAACGGATTTATTTGAATTAATTGATAAACAAGTTGGCCATGGATACGGAAGTAATAAATAGAAGTGCGGAAGAGACGCCCGAGGAGTCCAAAATTCACAGCGTAAAGGCGTACATCGTTGCCAAGAAAAATACCGCAAAATAAAATAGATGACGTCACGATAAAATAATTCAGATGTAATAAAATTGCTAAGTGCAAACAAAGTGAGAAGTTGAAGTAGTACAGTAATAAAAACTAAACAAACAAAAAAAATGGAAAGTAAATACTCACCAGTAAAAGTGATCTGGAAGGAAAAAGGCCCATGAACACAAGGTGAATAAACGGTCGAGGCTGCGCAAAATTGAAACAACGTAGGAGTAACCTGAAAACAAAGTAAAAGAACATCGGAAGCATCGAAAAATACTCACCGTTGAGGTTGGCGTTATGACCAGGTAGATATAGATTAAGTAGGAATAAGTTTGTAAAGTAGTTGTAGTTCAATTAAGTTAAGAAATTCTGTAAATAAGCGACGTGCACAAAATCAAGACTTGCGCGTAATGCGGGCACGTGAAATTTGTACACGTTGCCAAACTTACCATTTGTCACAGTTTTGTAAATAAATTTCTAAATCGGTGTTAGTTAAAATAAATTATTGTTGAGCCGAGAAGGTGTTTTAATGAAAGGAACAAGACAAATAAATCAAAATTTGATGACAGAAATTATTTGGATTGTAGTTGTACAAAAACGCGTGCATGTGAAAACAGTTTTGTTTCCCGGTAAAAAAGTAACCCTTGAGAGAAAGAGCCTAAAATTAAATTGATTGATAAAGTGGTTGGCGCCTAACAGTAAAACAAAATTAAAAATTTACCTCTTTGTTATCGCAGTATAGATAAGATAGATAATAGTAATATAATAAGTTTAAATATCACAAGGGTGCAAATTCAAATAAGTGATCTTCCATTAGCTCCTTAAGTAGTTACAATTTAATACATCAAAACATTACCTATACTAGTGCAAATATAAAGTAAAATAAGTGTATTAAAAAAAAAAAAAAAATAAAAATGAAGCATCAAAAATATTAGTTAGTTCCAAAATATACATCATTAAAAGTACAATCAATACTGGTAACAATAATTCTTCCGGAATGTTATTAAACGTTTTATTAATTTTAATTTTCGCTTCTTCCATTTTTTTTGTTATATCCTTTATCTCCCCCTCCATTCCTCCTTCTGCGATTTGTTTTATTTTTCCTATATCTTCTTTTCCTTCTTTCACTAAAGTGACTTCTAGCGGTTTATGGTCAGAACATCCAAGTTCACCAATTTTAAACTCTTCTATATCAATAAAACTTTTTTATTTGTAATTACATAGTCTATTACCGAATTTCCTTTTGCTCCAACATACGTGTATTCCCCTTTTCCTTCAGCTTCTATGTTTCCGTTTAATATTGTCCATCCTTTTTCCTTACAAAATTTTAACAATTTCCTTCCTTTTGCATTTATTGTTTTATCCAATGTTACTCTTCCATTTACATCCTTCCTCTCCTGTTCTTGCATTGAAATCCCCTCCTAATATTAGTTTTCCCTCTTCTCCCCATTGATTACTTCCTCTATATTTTTCTTAATATCTTCCATGTTTTGTCCATAAATTGTTATTATTTCATACATTTTTCCTTCTTCTGTTTTTTATATGTGTTTTTATTAACCCGCTCTTTTCTACTATCTCTGTTATTTGCCATTCTTTTTCACCCCTATTATTATTCCTCCTTTTGCTCTTCCCATCGGCTTTGTTTTTTCGGCAAATTGTATGTGCCATGTAAATTCGTTAGGCATCTTGTTTTCCCACTCTTTCCAATCTTTCTCGTTCATCCAGGTTTCCACCAGTCCCACCATTTTAAAATCTTCAATATAACTCCAAAATGTATTTCCTTTGTTTTTATTCCTGCCACATTCCAAAATAATATATTTTTTTTTTGTTTCTTTTCACTATTTTCCATTTGTTTTTTGCTGTTCACTTTCTCACTTTTCCTTCCTTCTCTATCCATGTCTACAAATATTAACTGACTAACTATTACGACAGTGGAAATCAATTAAATATCTACAAAAATAAGTAATGACAAAGATTATTTATTGCTGATAACTGATAACTTATCAGGTAAAGTAACGCAAGATTTTTATGTTATCTTATTGACTTTCATTCATTTTAAAAATTTATTTTAAATTTTAAAATTGTAATTCTCGTAAGAGAGAACATTTTGCAATTCTTGATTCTTCCTTAAGGTCGTAAACAATTAATCTTCGTATTACTTTACACCCTTGGTACAAATTTTGTATTTACTGTAACTGTTTCAAACCTTTGTTAGACGAAAATCTTCTTGCTTCGAGAAGATGATTTCTTGTGTTCTTCCATATCTGTTCATAACCTATTTGAAAATGTTACCCATCGAACTGATGTGCATAACATAAATATCCGGTTCAAAGGTAGACTTACTCCTCCTCTTCACAGAACTGAATTCTTCAAACGTGGTTTTCATATCAAATTACTGTAGTATATAACTTGGTCAACCCGGATGGAGAACTAGTATCCTTAAGAAAACTTAAAGAAAAAGCATATCTTATTATGTCACAAACTAACATCGTCGGAAAATACAGTCGTTATTTATTTATTTATTTTTAAAAGCTTATTCACTGGTTTAGTCAAAGATAAACCCAATATTTTAATTATCCACAATCCGTAAGAATTTGAAAGTGGCAGAATATTAATGTTCTTTTAATGACAAACTACTTTATGCTTTTCTTTATTTTAAAATAAATTAGAATTCACAGTTCTTCTAACAAACTTAAACCAAACACGAATGCAAAAAAGGTAAAAAATGTGAAGAATTATTACTACCAACTAAACTCTACTCGATCGATTTTCCATTTTCCAGATTTGATTAACTCCACGTTTGTAGTGCTGCTTCTTCCCGGCGGAATCCACGTTAACAACTTCGACCATCCGAAATTGACCGTCTTTTCCCGGAAACACCTTTTACAAACTTTCAATGGTGAATATACCAATTCTCAACTCCAACTCCAACATCCTTAACATTTTCATGTCGGCGAGCGAGTTCTGATAGCACCTCTGCACTGCATCCTAAATTCCTTTAAACAGTACTCCACACCATCCCAATTACCTTGGCATTTGCGTCATTCCGATCGAAATTTACTGACAGGCTTGATCAACATCGCCGAATCTTCGAAGAAAATGATTTGGAGTAAGAAATCAACAAGATCACTCGATTCGTATGTCAATCGATGTCTTGAGCACCACGTAACACTTATTGTAGAAAGCGACAGTAAACTACCAGCTACCAGCTAACTTTCAATTACAAAAGTTGAACTAAGACTAGAACTAAAACACGGCTGTTCCAATTTGTGTAACGGTTTTTTTTTATTATTAACCAACTAACAGACACAATTATTTTATCTGACAAAAATTATTTTTTTGACAACCCCCCGCTCAGTAGACTACAAACAACTACTGTGGATTCTACAACACTCCCATCTATTTTGTTTTTACAAAACATTAATTACCACAGTATCTAATAAAACAAGCATTTTACATTTAACAGTATGAGTACATAAAAATAAATTATTTCCAGGTACCGTAACTGCACGGTTTCTTGACATTCCTTCCACTCCTTGTCATCACATCAAAAGATTCCGGAACTTGAGCTTCAGAATTGTCCACATTTCTCAGAATTGCTTCAGATGCACTTTCCTCCATTTCTAGAGGAAACAGTCTTTGCAGAGGGCAGTGACGACACCAGACTTTGTCCGAACCTTTGCAACTCGAGTATGTCTATCTTTTCTTTTGATGAGTTTGATGATCCTTCCCAGGGTCAATCAAACCTCTTCTTATTATAGTTTCCAACAAGTACCACCAATCCCTCTTTGTATTTGACGCTTTTAGGGCTGGGCTTCGTATTAACTAGCTGAGTTAAATATTCCTTCCTAAACCTGGCTTGAAGTTGAGACTGCAATTTGACAACTTTGATGTGTTGATTTCCCAAGTCCCGTCCAAAGATAAGCGCTCCTTCAGAAAAAATTGCTCCTCTTGTTCTACGCAAGAAAGATGAAGAAGTTAATGGACGTAGATCACTAGTATCTTCAGTCATTGTTGTCAGAGGCCTTTCGTTGACGACGAATTCTACTGCCGCCAAACAATTCCTCAATTCGAGCTTTGCATTATCCAACATTCTTCTTAAGAGATCCTTGACAGTACGCATAAGACGCTCCCACCAACTCCCAAACCAACAGGCAAAGACAGCGTCAAAAACCCAGTAGATCTTCTTAGTGCCAGAGCTTTCTTCAATCTCCTCCCAGTTGAGTTTCTTTATCAGATTATTTTCCGAGTTAGGTCTCCCAAATAAATAAACAAATCTTTGCAACGATGTCATAAACGTTGCTGTGTCTAACAATGAGACGAGATTTAAATGAACTGCACGGTACACAGCACAAGTGTAAAGCACGATACAAACCTTTTCTCCATTCCGTAGATGTACAGGACTACAGATAGTCAGATCAACTCCAGTACTTAGTAGTGAAAATATCTGCCACTTGTCACTCTTCACTTTGGTAGGTTGTTCCATTGCTTTAGCATTATATCGTTGACACTTTACACATGAATGAAGTACTTTTCCAATTGTCCTCCTTGTCTGCACTATCAAACGTTTCACGAAAGAATCCCATCAAAATTGTACTACAGCATGCCAGAAATTGAGATGAGCTTCACGAATAAGTGATAAGACAAGAAAGTGGTTGTTTAGCAGCATTACTGGATATTTGAACTGAGCACTGTCTTTACAATTCACTACGGCTGACTTTACACGTATCAATCCATCATCATCCATTACAACTGGCAGATTTACAATCCTATTCATTTTACCAGTCTGTTCACTAAAGGTTTCACCTTGAATAAGTTTCAGTACGTACTTTTCAGCTGCTTTCAGCTCAAAAATTGTCAAAAACTTGCCAAAATGTCTTTTTTTTCTTTTTTTCACAACACAAAGCCACCTTCTTATCTAAACGAAAACACGAACATTTTTCAAAAACTATCCATACTTCAGTTCAATCTACAAAGACTTTCTAACGTGAAACCAACTAACAACTGTTTTTTTCCTTTCAGACATAATTGCTTTTTCATTTTCTTTAACTATTGAGATTGGCCAATTTTCATCGCCATCATATAACCAGGTTGGACCCTCCCACCAACCCAATTCTAGTAACTTACTTGCAGTACAGCCTCTTGAAGAAAGGTCTGCAGGATTATTTTTTCCACTAACATGTCTCCATTGTGATGCTGATGATGACTTTAAAATTTTTCTCACTCGATTGCCAACAAAAGTGCCCCACTCCATCATTTCTTCCTATCCATGCCAAAGCTGTTGATGAGTCACTCCAGTAAATTGTTGAAACGTCTTCATATCCTAAAGCACTTTTACATAGTTTACAAGTTGAGCTCTAATGCCATCAACTCCATCCTCGGAATTGTGATTCCCTCCTTTGGTGCTATCCTTGACTTTGCCATCAGAAGGTGTATAGAGTAGTTTATTTTTTTTATTCCTCTTTCCAATCCGCACTCCATCGAAATGGAGCCGACTCCGGAGGATCCAAAAACAGCGCACATAAACCACTGCTGCATACGCATCCTGGCTGGCATCACAAAAACAATGCAATTCCTTTCTAATTGCACCACCATTAAAATAACGAGAAACCTTCACTTTGTTAATATTGGGAAGACTTGATACCCACTTCATAAACTCATTTTGCATGTCCTTAGGTAAATCAACATCCCATCCCAACTTTTGACTCCATCCCTTTGAATAAGTAATCATTGGTTTTATCAGAACTGGACAGGATATTCCCCAATGGGGTAATTTTTAATGAGTGTTTAACTTCTCAGAATAAATCTCTCAAGAAAGGCTTAGCTCAGCACTATGTGAAGGATAGCCAACGCTGAGCATCCTTCCTCGTATTTTTGAAATTTCCATATTTTTCATTGAACAGACGAAAGTCACCACATTGTCTACATACAAAGACTGTACCAGCTTATTCTTATATTTTTCCGTTTTAGTAGAATTCCGTAGATGATACTGTAAGACAGCCGCAAGTTATAAATGGACTACAGTTGACTCCGAAAACAACCCTTTTGTGCTGATATATCTTCATCGCAGTCTTCTTGCTATCAGTCCTCCAAACAAACTTTAAATGCTTGCGATCTTCTGTATGTACATTGATCATCATGAAGGCTTTACGAATATTTGCAATGACACCAACTTTCTGCTTACGGAAGCGTAGAATAGCTGAGGGAAGCAGTTTGATGCAGTTTGGACCTTTAAACAGACAATCATTCAGGCTCGGTGCTCTTCCACTCTTACAGGATGCATCAAAACTGGTCGGACTGGAGTAGTGCTACTTTTCTTAAAAACAGGGTGATGAGGTAGAAAGTGAACTTCCATGGTAGAGTCTTCCAACTTGATTTCCTCAATTAGTTCTTCCTCCTCCCATTGCTCAAACACTTTTCCGTAGTCGTCCATTTTATTGTCTTTTCCAGTTTTCGTGTGATATAGTGAAGGCGTTGAATTACTGATTTCTGATTACTAGGAGTTGAGACTTCATATCTTCACTAGCCCATGGTAAGCGGACACAGTATCTTCCATTCTCTTCACGAGTTACAGTTTCTTCAAAATGCTGTTTAGCTTTCTCCGCCTTCTCTTGCTCTGTTATGATAGTTGGCTCATCCCTTATTCAAATTAGTTCCAGGTTCTTCAATTTTGTGATTTCATGATTAGTCTGGAACATTTCAACACTAGACATTGCTGCTGATTCATTCTTCAAAAGTCCAGAAATAATCCATCCAAACAAAGCAGAAATTGCTACTAGTCCATTGTTGAGCTTCCTCAAATTACCATTGATGAGTGTACCCCAATGATCACTTTCTATCACAATATCTACCTCAAGAGACTGATTTAACTCACGTTCACAATCACTTATATTAAGGTGCAGACGAGCCAGTTCTTTCTTGAGTTGAATATTGGTGATCCTAGGCACTTTTCCTCCAAGCTTTGGCATTTCTCTCAAGCTAAGCACAATGGAATTTAGTTTGTCAAAAATACTCCATCAAAAGAACATTACTGAATACTTTAAATCCTATCGGAGCACTGCCTATTTTCTTCACCGTGCTTGAGTTGATACAACTTCTCTGACATCCATCATCAAATAATAAACAAGCATAGCATTTTCTTCACCACTTCCATATACACTGACAACCGCAGTCTTCAGTAAAACCTCACTAGAAGAAGTCACATTATTTTGGACTGAAGTTGTTGCCGGTTGAATTGGTGGAGGAGATACATTTGAATGCGCTGGTTCTTCAGCTGTCAATAGATTGCTTTCTTTTGTTGCACTTTTCTTAAATATTTCACAAACAATAGTATGATAAGGTCCTTGGCAGATATGACACTTTACGAAATTTCGACACTTCCTCCTATGATGTCCCTGCCTGAAACACTTCCAGCAGACTGTTTTATCTTTAACAATCATCTTCTTTTCTTAAAGAGACATATCACTTGCTTTTCCACAGTTTTTGCTTGCATGTCCCTTACCACAGAAGATACATGACGACTTTACTTCCTCTTGAAACAAACAAGATGCTGTTGCTGGTGTATCATTCTTTCCTTTTCTTTCTTGATGTGATGAAAAAGAACTCTTTTCTTAGCTAAATTTCTGGAGTTATTTTGAAGCCTTCCTTGACGAGATCAATCTGTTGTTGATGTCGTACTTCCTTCTTCAAAACTCCATGAGTATATCAAGCTTTGACTTTTTTGTCTCTTCCTTTGTCCATTTCGCTGAGAATCTGTACTGCGTTGCCATAACTGCAGCATCTTGTCAGAAAGACTTGATTCCACTAACGGAAATATCCATGTTGCTGGGTCATGCGCTTCTAACTTCAAGGCCTTCAGCGCTTAAAGGTGAGACTCCAGCTTTGAGTACATACAGAGAGATGACACCTCCTTTGCTGAAACATTACCAATTACCATCTTCAGAAGCTCCCTCCCGTAAACTTGAAATAAGAGATTTTCTCTTCCAAATCGTTCATTCAAGGCTTCCACTGCTGCTGGGTAATGTAGGGCGGTTTGTGGAAATGGTGCTATCACTCCAAGGGCTTCGGATCCAGCCTCCATACTCTGAATAAGATATTGGAACTTCGTTGCGTTATCCAAATCTTCATTTTGATGGATTTGCTGAAACTGAGACCAAAACGTAAGCCATTCCTTCAGATTGCCTCCAAACTTGCGCAGTTCGATCTTGGGGAGATGATAAGACTTTCGCTGACCTCCAACACTTGACTGGGCTATTGACGGTACAGGTGAATGCTGTTGAGTAGTTAATAATTCTTCGATTCTGTCTTGCATAGTGTAGAATTGGTTATTGTAGTCCCTCATTTCACTCAGTTTCTTCCTTGTTACCTGTTCAGACGCATCGGTATCCAGCAGCTGTGTCTTCACTTCACTGTCAACAAGTTCCAAGCAATTCATTGTTTTTCTAGTTGCCTGAAGTTTGTTCGAACTGCTGTTAAATTTAATTGGCCCACGGAGAGCAAGTTCTCAAGGTCTTGGTGACTTTCATTGAAACTCAATCTTGTCAGCTTCTGTGCCCTCTTTAACTATGTGTATTTGGTTGATTGTTACCAGTGCGCTTTCAACGCCTTTATTGATTGCAATTAGCGTATCTCGGTGTAACCTCCAAAAAAAGTGTTAGAAAGCGACAGTAAACTACCAGCTACCTGCTAACTTCCAATTACAAACTTCAGTTAAAAGTTGAACTAAGACTAGAACTAAAACACGGCTGTTCCAATTTGTGTAACGGTTTTTTATTATTAACCAACTAACAAACACAATTATTTTTCTGACAAAATTATTTTTTAACAAACCTCCCGCTTACTAGACTACAAACAACTACTGTGGATTCTACACTTATCGCGAGCATTAGCGTCCTCTGTTTGAAATGTCCTGGAACATTTGATCCAACATCGGTGAATCCGAGAGAAAAAATTTTGGGGGGGTTAAGTCATACAAGTCTACAGGATTACCCCATGCGTATGCCAATGGAGTTGATTTGATGATGTTTTGAGTTCCACGCAGCATGGTGATGAGCATTTGGTAGTTTGGATGCTTTCCGAACTTGTTTGTAAGTCAAAAATGTCTCCATCTCACAAATCTTCTTCCCAGTTCACCGGATTTTAGTTATGCTTGAGTTCTTCATTAACTCCTTTCATGTTCGTTGCGTTGTCCAAAAATATAAACCTAACCCTTATCGAAGCTGAGCTCCTGTACGGACAAAAGTGATTGCTCATACGACAAACGTAATGATTGCAGCTCTCCCACTTTTGGCACAGAAGAATTTCTTTATCTTTCAAGTTAAACACGACGAGACGACTCTGATTTTTCTAAGAATCCAGTATCTCTTCTTCAAGTAGTTGAAAACTGTGTTAAGTCTCTGATGACCCATCTGCTTGTGCTTACGAAGAATCAAAACATTAGTGAAATGATGTTTTGAAGATAATAGCATCGGTTGCTTGATAAATTCATCTGTTTTAATCTACTAAAACTCGAGAAAATGTCCACAGCTTTCTTCTTTAGATGTTCACTGAAACAACCCTGTTGTATTCTTCTGATAGCAAGAATTTCTGTTTCTTTCTAGTCTTTACTTAAAATATTGGACAGTAGATTTTTCTTTTTGTTTTTTACACTCCACGGTAGTGACTCGCTTTGACTCGTTTTTATTTTTGGATTTCGGCAGCCCAAACATTTCCACTTTCAACGATTTATATTGACTACAGCTGCTGCTGGGTGTCTTCGTGCTGGTCTAAGTTAACCGAACAGATTGTGGCATCTCCAACCTCGTAAACTTTAACAGCAACTACTTAATTGTAATTTTCCTGTGGCCAGTGTTCTAGTTCAGCATAAATCAGCCACCGTAATTCTAATCCAAAGGTAATAATTTTCTTCTTCATTTAAATCACTAGGTAACCACTTCCATTTCAATACTTTGACAAGCATGTGGATCGTACCAACATACTGCTTATATTGTAAGGGTAAGTACCTTAAACCACATCAAAATAATATTTTGGAATACCTCCAGAAAAATGCGCTGGTTAATTTTCACTTTCAAGTGGTCAATAATTGTGTCATGAAAACCACTCTAATCCCTGCAGCAAGTAGCTCAAGTTGTATTATACTCGGCTTCTTAATTTTTGTTTTGTATAAAAACATTTCACATACTTTCATTTTCAAATACGCAACTGCAGCGGTGGCTTTTTACTTGAATCTACAAACACGTTAACCTGGTTGTCTTGGGCGAGATGAGTGTCAAAAGCGTAGCAGCACGTCACCTTTTCCTTTCACGGCCATCTTCAAGTTGTGCACCTACTCTAGCCGGTTTCATCGGTTACTTTATTATACCAACTGATTCTGGTATGCCAAACTTGTTAAAGCAATATCATTGCTTTGATTTTAAGGTTTGCAAAAATTGAAGCGGATCGAATACAGATCCTATCAGTCGACTTACTTCCGCTTTGTTAGTCTTGTTCCGTTCAGTAAAGATAAATTGAGGTTTCCACGACCGAGTCATTGTTAAACAACAACGTTTTTCGTGATTGGACCGTGTCGAAAAGGTAATCAGTTGCCAACGTTTCGCCACCTACCGTAAGATGCTTCATCAGGGCAAGAAACTTGAAACAACAAAAGTTTAAAGCAACCAAAGTCAAGTAATCAACTTGTCAACCACGCCAGATTCTAGCCAGACTAAAGGAAGTTTGCGTAATTAAGCAAATACATCTGTATATAATTATAGAACATTATTGAACAAAATATACGGTATAAACCTTGAGAGGAAAGAATTGAAAGCTTATTCTTAAGGAAAAGTCCAGAGTCAAAAACAAATTCAAAAAACATAGCCATAAGTGAACTAAACACAGCTCTACATCAAAAGATAGAGCAAATATCTATCCAAACACTTTGATGGATAAATAAACCCAATCAGTAAATGGAACAAAACGACGACAGACATATTTTTTCTCCATGCAATCGAGTCGAAGATCAGAAGACTGACTCTGGGTAAGTTATTTTGAATATTTTTCCATCGACCTGCTACGTCCAGCTAGAGATTACGAATTTTGCATCTAGAGTGCGCAGTTCAAAACCGTACCAAAATTGACTGTCACAGACAAGGTTTTAAATAAATTGTTAATTTTGTTTTGATCGGCAACATCAAGGTAAATAGAATAAATCAGCAGATAAGTTTCTGGAAAATTATAAAAGCTTTATTTTGCAACGCTTGTACAACTCATATCTTTATTTTTATTAATCAAAAAGTTGACAATATTTCACCACCTATCGTAAGGGTCTTCATTAGAACAAGAAATTTCAAATAACAAACAAACGATTGTTTAAGGTAGGTTACTAGGTAATCAACTTGTCAACCAAGCCCGATTCTAGACTATAATAAGAAGTCTGAGTAATTAGAAAACACCCCCGTATTATTTAAAAGAAATGTCACAAAGTGAAAGTTTGGAACTGCAATCATGATTGAAGTTGTTGAAATGCTTGATGAAAATGAAAATATGAGATATAATAACAAAAGTAATGGAAACGATATGAGAGTTTTCAGATATCTGCCCCCCCCCCCCCCCCGAGAGATAAACAAAAGTGAACAACCTAGAGGACAGAGTGTAACAAATATAAAGGAAAAGAGTTTGACGAGAAAAGAATTATACCATATCTACTGTCAGATGGGTTTTAGAAAAGGAAGACGCTGTATAATTATGGCAATAGAAGACATATCTAATAATAAAAGGATGAAATATTCTAATAACTTTACCGTATGCAGATGATATTGTGATCTTCCCAAGAAAATAGGAAACACAATAAATGCGACAAACAAGAAAATACTGAAAGTAAATGAAAGTAAAACCAAAATGTTGGTGTTTAAGAAGAAAAAAACGAAGAGATAAAGAGAAAAAGCGGAAGTGAAAAAAAACGATAATAAGAAATAATATAATAACTTAGAATACGTAATAAGGTAATGAATTTGATACAAAAAGAAATAAAAGGTTACGAAAAATACAGAGTTTAGAAGAAAAGACATGGAAAAGAGAAAATGGTTGTATAAAACTTGGTGAAAAGTGTGATATTTTATGAGACAGAAACTTAGGAGTGAAAATAATGAAAAGAAATAGAAATGTATTGAACATTTAGAAACACTATTAGGTTACGCGAAAGAAAAAGTAACAAGATTAAGTAAGTAGAAGCAAGAAAGATACAAAAATAATAACACAAAGAGACGAAAATGATCAGATACAAAAAGAAGAATAAAGAGTAGAGAAAAAGCTGCCTGAATATGATAGTGTAACGGTTGTAGTTTACAAATAATAATAATAAAAAGAAAGTGACGGCTCTAGCGATACAACCTAGAAAGAAAGGAACAATACTGTTTGAGTTAACACAGAAGTGTCCGGCTTAGTCGGTGAGTTGGAAGGTTGTTGAGGGAACTGAAAGAAATAAACTGCTGTAACGAGGCGCCACCTGCTAGGTAACAGAGAGAAATAAAACCAACCAACAGAACAGAACAGACATGTAAATCTAGCAAATATAACTTAAAATACTAGAAGAAACTGGGAGAAGTGAGATATTCTATCGCATAAAACCTGCGTACGTTAGCAACAACAAAATAATTCAAGTTCACAATCAAATATGTGTAAATTCAGTTAAGTTTTTGTTTGTTACACCCCAAATTAAAGTTAGCGTACCAATTTAAGATTTAGCGATTAAGGAAACTCGATGTACACAAGTCACTTGCACACGGTGACTTAAAAATTAGAATTAAACTCGGACGAGTACGGTACGTAGCTCCTGCCAACCCAAAGGCCTTTTGTTTTAGCTTCACCCACTTTATTGAAAGCGCCACAGCTGTGATGGAGCTCGTGAAAACAAAACCAAACGTCGGTGGATGGAGTCTACCCCGAATAACAATTTGTTTATACACTAGGGATCCAAACCGTTTAATGTCACATGTACATGAGCTCCAAACGCATCCAAAAATAAATAGGTTCGTTAAACAATAAACTTACCTGTCTATTGATGCATGTAGGTCTGATAAGGAAGATTCTTGCTAACGACAGCAGTTGACAGCTGTTAGAAGATCGGTAGACACAGGATTTCTTGGAAGCGGAGGAAACGGCGAAGCTCGGAAAGCCGATATGTTTCTTCGAAATAGCAGGAACGCAGCGTGAGCGACCATCAACCGGTGAAATACAATTGGCCGTTGCAGCTTTGAGGTTGGCGACACCGTGGTAGTCGTCACGTTTTTATAGCGAAGGATTCCCAATTACTCGTTTCAGCGTCCCCCAGGACTTATCCAGGTTGTAATATATGAGTAAAGTATGAGGTCAAAACACGTGCTAAAGCATACGTTAAAATTAGAATTAATACAACCACGAGACAAACAAAAGAAATAGCAAAAGAAATCACTTACGGCAAAATCGGTCGAATTTATACTTCCACACTAATTTAACTTGGAATAATTGAAGCCACATTGATATTTTATATGTAACTTTTAGCTTCGTGAAGCGCCGAGAACCGCCCAATCGAAAAGAAAGTCACAAGATGTCTGCTCGTCGTCTAGATTAATTTTGTGAATAAATCGATCCACCAATGAGAAAAATCGTAGCGTGAGCGGTTAGTGGAAGGAATGCCAAAGTTTTTAATAGGAGCTAACCGTACAAGCTGGGTTTAGGCTAGAAACAAAAAGAATGTAAACAAATATTGGGAGAAAAATAAAGTGAGAATATGTGAAAATGTTTGGGAAAATACAAAATATTAACAGAAAATTCTGTAAAAAGGTACAAAAGTTGGGTAAAGAAAAGAAACAGGCAAATACTGATGTAAATTTGAAGTAGACATGTAGTCAGCCTGAAGGAATACACATTGACTCAATAGAATAAAAGCCATAAAGTACATACCCCCACCAACAAATATTCGAAGCTCAGCCAATTCTTGGAAGTTGCATCATGGTACCGTCGGTTTGTTCCATCCTTTTTCCACTATTGTAACCCTCTCCTGCTCTTCTCAAAAGAAACTAAAGTTGTAAATAAAATAAGAAACAAGAAGAAGCTTTCCAACAACTAAAGAAACATCTCACGCAATCTCCTGTGTTAGCCTGCCCTGACTTTGAGAAATCATTCATTTTACAGACGCATCAGAACCAGGCCTTGGGGTAGCGTTGCTAAAATCATGACGATGGGGATCATGTTATTGCGTACGCCAGCTGAACTTTAGCTGAACGAAATAACTCTGTCACTGTCTGAAAGAATGTCTTGCAATACCTAGAGGGATGTCATTTCATAGATTATCACGGATTATCGGTCGCTCTGCTGGTTTAATTCTATTAAAGAGATCTAGTAATCAAATCGCTCGCTGGAGTGTTTTTCTGCAACAACTTTAAAATCAAGTACCGCCGAGAAGTACTAAATCAGATTGCGGACGCACTCTCTAAGGAACCTCTAACCGAAACCAGGAAAGCCATTGACACTAACAGCACCAAAATTGCGCATGGTATTCGGCAAATTAAATAAAGTAAGCAAAAGACCACAGTCTGTTCTAGACTATGGTGTCCGTGAAGGGCAATTGTAGTACCGCCGCATAATACATAAGAAGAACACGATCGACGATGAGCTTATGGATCCATGGAAATACTGTGTTCTCAAACCTTGCCACCACCAGGTTTGAAAGAAAACCATGACTCACCAACTCGGAACATGGAGGCGTGGCGAAAACCACAAAGAGAATAACTGAACGGTATTATTGGCCATGAATGTATAGAGACATTAGCAAATACGTTTCATCATGTACAACTTGTCTCAAACTCCGAGCCAGATTGATGCAACTCGCCCGAAACCGTAAGCTTTTTGAAACCGCCAATATGACTCTGCTTTGTTTGAAGAAAAATAGGTTCTCATTAGTACTACTAGACTGTTTTACCAAATGGGTATGCTGCCGTCCTTTAACAGCCGCCACTGCGAAATTGGTGGTGTCCTCTTTCTTTGAAGAGATAATCACTGATTTGGAATCCCTCGCATCGTCTTCACAGATAATGGGATCTAGTTCACGAGTCAGAGTTTCCGTCAGTTGATAAAAACTAGGTATCCAACACCGTTTTACTCCGCCTTATACACCACAGACTAATCCCTTTGAAAGAACGAACCGCACCCTCAAGACCGTTATCGCCCAATACTGTAAAACCGATCAAAGGACATAGGATCAACACTTATCCGAAGCTATGATGGCATTAAATACCGCGAAACACAAATCCACAGGCTTCACCTTGTCAAATCTGCTGACTGCTTTTGGGTTGCATAGTTTGATGCTTTACTTTAATAAATGCTGTTTTTCTGTGAAACTAATAGCAACTTGTTTCGTGCTAAATTAAAAGTTTGAGTTTTATTGTATTTTCTATATATCTTTGAACTGCTTTCTTTTAGACAATCAGAACACTGGAATTTTAACCTCCCGACCAACAACCGGAGAGTTAACTTCGTCATCAAATCTGGCGCCCGAGATCCGTCTGCTTTTGTTATTTACAGAAACTAACCAAATTGGGAAGATTGGTCAAAAAATTTTCGAAACATTTTTATTTGAATTTGCTTTGTAAACCACGAAGTCAAAGGACGAGTCACTAATGTCATTTACAATTTAAAAAAAACATGTTAAAGTTATAGAGAAATCGATATGACGATGGCGGGGGGAGATTGCTCTTGAGAAAATTGGAAAACTGAAGCAGAATATCTCTGTCTTAAAACAGATTCCTCAAGGAACTCGTTTCGCAGCTGCTAAAAGATTAGCCAATATCATGACCGCCTGCGTTATCAATAATGATCTGTGATCTTGGAAGAGACTTTTGACATTTGCTTTTTGTTTTTGTGTCCTCAAGAAGAAATGCAAGTCTTTAACTGCTGAAGTAAAGAAAAACATAAACGAACTCCTTCTAGTTGATGACACTCTTAGTAGGAGACCGCTTTTACAGTGTTGTAGAACCCAAATTGTCCATCGATGACATTGCAGGAGCCGTAAGATTATTGGTTTTAACTGAAGACTTCGCTTCAAAGAATGCTGACACATTTAGTAAGTTGAAGGTAATCATTCGTTCTCCAGAAAAAACTTAGAGACTCCGATAAACACAAAGCAGAAGATTCTAACGAGCTTTGAAAATGGCGCCACAGCAGCAGCATTGTACTCATTAAGTACGTTCCAATCTATGGGTTTTGAATAAAAAGGACGGAAGAATTTTCCAATTGGTGTTGAGTTTACTGTAAGAAGACTTGTTAGAAAATTAGGTTGTAAAGTTTATTTAGAAGAGATCGGTAATTATATGTACGTCCACATCAATTATTGTTTGGGACAAAAGATGTTGTGAAGCTGCTGTACATGCTGTGAGTCTTTGTGGCTCTGAACAAATTAAACGTCTTATTAAAGATAGATTTTGCAACGCTTTCAATTGTATTGAAAGAGACTCATTGTTTTCTGAAGTTGTGGAGGGATTTCAAAGCTTTACAGTTTCCTTTACCAGTGCTATTATCTCCCACCAAACTTTTTACGGTGAAAATTATAGAATCAACAGTTGATTGTCAACAGGAAAATCCCCCGATCCACTAGTTTTAACCTTGTAATTTACTTTATAGTATCTGATCTGAATGTGTTTACTTAGACAATGGAATTAGAAAAAATAAATTTAATTGTTTTTTTAGTGTACTAGAACATTCAATAAGTTAAATAATTATTTCTTTAATTACATCAATTAAAATATATAAAATAACTCTTAAAAATTAAAAATTTCCCTAAAAGCTAATACTACACCTCCAAAATCAATATAATGTGAATATTTCCGAAAACTTGGATAAAGGAGGATTAGTTGCTAATACACTTGCTGCGTTTCCGTCTAAATCGCAACACTGATTCTTTGGGTCAGAAAAACTGTGAAACTGGGTTCCTCTGTTTTTCTCTCAGCCGAGACCCCAAGTCACGAACTAAATTAAGGGTTTCATCTCCAAAACTCCAGAAGTCG
This sequence comes from Abscondita cerata, assembly GCA_030710515.1. Taxonomy (NCBI): domain Eukaryota; kingdom Metazoa; phylum Arthropoda; class Insecta; order Coleoptera; family Lampyridae; genus Abscondita; species Abscondita cerata. Next base: position 70,742 of record JALBCR010003210.1, read on the forward strand.
CCACTGCAAATGGACATAGCATAATATTGTCTAAGCATAGCCGCGTACGTATGACGTTTGTGGCTTCGGCAGTATTTAAAGTTGAGGAGAGGTAACAAGCAGCCAAAGTGTCCACACAAGTGGCATCCCACATAAGACATTTTTCTTGGGATCATGGCATAATTGTTAAGCCATCAAGACGTTTTCCGTCTGTCCGAAAAAGACTCGTGGGTTCCAAAATGACAGGGACATTTACAGAAGATGATGTCATTGATCGCCGAGTGACGGGAAAATATTCCTGCACTTTTTTTGACAGGTTAGTCCGTGGGTACCGTTGGCCTCTACTTCCTTCCCGCATCGGCAAGTGTGAGTCTGACAGAGGTTGGCACCTAGGCGCAGGCCAGTTGCGACCCTGAAGGACTCATCGTCGAGCATAGTTCTAAGTGGCGGGAGGGAGAGCGTTAAGTCATGCCTCCAATTCTTTCCTCGAGCACGCTAGGAGACTAGCTTTATCCTGAAGTGATTTTGCATTGTCGCGCAGGCGCGCAGACCGGTACTGTAGAATTGGGGCTTCCCATTCTTTCTGTGTTTTAAGTGGAAGTTAGTGAAATAGTACTTTGATATTTTATACACATTGTAGAGAAAGTGAAGAAAATTTGAAGATTAACCCAAAGAAGTGGGAAATTTACTTTATTTCCGTATACAATGAAGAGAATCACAATTGTTTTAACTTTATTTTTCCTGGAAAAAATAATTTTAGTAGAGGAATTAGAGTTGTTGAAAGCTCCATTAACTGCAGCAGCAGGGAGATTGGCTATAGAAATGAAAGTAGCATTATTGCTCGACATATTAAAGAATTTGAAGGCTTAATAACTTAAAACTGTCTAGCAGTTCCAAAGTCACATGTCTACTTCATACACCATTCTTACAGTTTTTAGATATAATAGATAATCTTAATAAATATATCAGCGGAACAATGGAGGAGATTTTAAACAACGAGTTTTTGGAAAGTCAATGGAAACGGTATCACTTTTTATACGTCATGGAAGGATGTGTATCGGTATGATGAAGGATATATGCCTTCCAGCATTTATTTCTTTAATGGAAAGTATCATTCACTTTCAGTATCATGCATCCCTTTATTCACCAACAAATAATCACCAAACAACTACACCACCAACTAATTTCGACACGTGTTTCAATAGATAAGCTACCATCATTAGTTAACGACACTAAAACAAAAAGAAAGCTTATATCTGCGTGTCACGCTTTGTTGCATTTATTGATTTTTATATAAGTTTGAATAATTCCGAAAACCTAATGGACCGAAATCACTATAATTGATAAGCAAACTTTGTTTTAAAAATTTAGATTTTCACAATAATCAAATACCTTTTTAGTTTCTAGTTCAAAATTGCTAACTCTATGGCCATTTTCAAGCATAGGCATTGCAACACTGGACCTGTCTGAGCGTTGGTATGGTATTTGACATGAGTTAAAGTGTTCTTTAAAAACGAGGTTTTATAGGTCACTTGGGTTGCCCTATATTCTTGATTACAGTTTTACATTTATTTTGTATATTCCCGATTTATTGCACACTTTCGGATTGCCTAAAAAAGAGATTTTGCAAGTTATTTTAACTATAAGTTACTGTTTTATAGAATAAAGTCAAAATATATTTTTGAAGATCTTTTGTGTAGATTGGAATAATTTGGTAATTTGACACATTTCTTATCTATTTTGGTATTACTGGTTCCTGATGTTTAGCTTATGCTTATGTTTGTGACAATTGATTCCTGAAAACCATTGTATGATGCAATCTGTAATATTTCGCAATTCTTTACAAACTTTGTGGAGAATTTAATAATCAGTGAATCAAAATTAAGGGATGCAAGTTGATGTTGCATACTACGGTTGGAGACATTTGTTATAAACCTCATAGTCCTCAAATTTTGATATTTAAATTGTCATTTCATTCTTGTCACTAAAGTATCAAGAAAGGCTGTGAAGGTCCGTTTCTGTATCAAACTAACTGCGAAATTTTATCTAAATATTACAAATCAAATTTTAGAAAAATAATCTAAATTATTTTATAAATCAGTTTCAAAACCCATAAACAGGTTAGCCATCAAACGGAGATAAGCTGTTACACATTGGCGTACCTATATTTTGTTGGTAAATATTATTATTAATTTGAAAGTAGGTTTGACTCATTCATAGTCTTGACAATTTGATACAATCATTGAATTGTCTAAATGATTTTAGTGCAACATATATTTTAAATAATCTAAAGTGACATCTATCGGAACGCTTGGAATTTCTAAGACAGTACAATGTTTTTAATTTTTTCAATAAAATCCATATGAATTTTGAACACTCAAATGTGGTTGTTGATATTGGAAATCTTTGAATGTTTTGACAAGCATTTAGATATTAGATAAGTAGGTGCATTAATACCTGATACAATGGACTGCATTCTTTTTCCAGGTTTATATATCTTAGGTAATTAATAAACTATGGGAAGAAAAGGATTAGTCTAAACCTAAGGCTCTACGGGTATAAGCAATCATTTTGGGAAGATTTTTGATATTAAAATAGAAGCCTCTATTAAGCATTACCTGAACTGAATCAATCAGTCCTTTGGTGTTTCCCTTTTGTTACAGATACACGCTGCAGTTTAGGGTTCCATTCCTTTGATGCTAGATTAAGTTTAATTACTATATTTAATGTTATTACAAAACTTACATTAAAAACAAAGTAACTGTAATTTTAATAGATATGAGACTAAGGACACTATTTAAATTAATTAAACAATTGCTATTGAAACGAATTTTTGTTGACTCAAGTGTTAACCATATGATATGTCAAGCTGG